>OZ030387.1:7597609-7948855 GCA_964023945.1 Ectemnius cavifrons | reverse complement strand
CAATTCGCTCGATCAAGAAATAGATTCTCACGGAAATTTCCCGTCCTGTCAGTACTCCGTTCCAGTAGGTTCAATCGTTTTTCCAATGCTTTGTTTTATTACAATGACGCGTTACTTTCAACGCAGTGCTAATTAAAATAGAACTCGAATACAACGACTAGTTTTCACGCACTCGCCTATTCTGTTTTTGGTGTATATCTGTAACTAGTTGTAATTGAAATGATTGGGAGTCTCCGCACGAGCAAGTAACACTCGGCGTGTGCCTTGGTAAATCAGACACGAGTGTTTCGCTCAGTATGGTTTTATTTGCTTTTCTTTTGGGACCTTTTTCAAGACTTATTTCCTTTGCTTTCTATGTCTGTTTTATTCTTATGTACTTCGTCTATTACTTTGCCTCTTCTCTGTGCATGAAACCCTTTTGAAAAAGGTCCCTTAATACCTTCACGTCCTAAAGACTACTGCTTCGGTAGAGTTAGAAATGGGTTGGACTCCCATGGAGATTGGGAGAATAGAGAGAAGGTAAGGAAGTGCGCGGACAAGGAGAAAGCAGAACTTGCAAGAAAGGAATCGCACATTGGGATGGTTGGACTGATGATTCCGGATCGATGACTCTGAGGAACTCCGCGGGACACTGACTCGTCGGACGGAGTATCTGTTCACATCTTACCGGGCAGCATTAGATTGAAGTTGAACCTTCTAATACTGTCAGGTAAAGATGTCGTCAGGATTCCGAAATCAACGCTATATATTTGTTCGAGAAGATTCCGGTAACGATGGACCACGTGTCCAAATCGATGCCGAGGGTAAGGTCATACTTCTTAACGCATTGTTGACACCGGCTATTTTCTGCGAGGATCAATGGCCATCAGTTTTTATTAAATTATCTACTTAATGAAAATCAATGTCGATAAAGTTGTTCGTGAATTCGATACTTATATAAATTACCGGTGAATAATGCGTTAAAAAGTAAGCACTTGCCGAGTGCCAAGTTTATTTCTAAGAAGAATTATTTATGCTCGGAAGAAGAGTTCGGCTCGAGGCTTTTCTCTTGGCGGCGTGGCAGTTGTCGCCGCCACCCGGAGAAGTGCGTTGAAGTCTTCGAAGTATTTTGGACTCGGGCCAGTGTGCCGTTTTAGAAAGATATCTGGCGAGAGATCTCCCAGACTGCCACGACACCACGCTCTCGTCGAAGAAAGCGTGTGCGTGTGTCTCGCGTCACGTCTATTTCGTTGTACGACGAGTATTCCTCTTGAAACAAACGGCCTTCTGTCCAGCATCTTCCTCGAACCGACAATTTCGATTGGTTCCGTCGAAAGATCGGCCAAGTGCAGTAATTCACTAGAAAAATTCAGTATAATCTCGACGACCCGATGCGCATGATTTATGATCACTGGAAGTGTGTTCCGCCGCTCATAAAACTATATGCACAGAGCGCGCACCTGACACCAGGTACATATTTTTATTGCCAACTCTTCGACGGATGAATATAATCGAGAGTCCTTGCGTAATTGCACAATCGCTCTCGGTGACAGTGACGTAATTCCGTGCAGTAAATAGCTTCATTCGTTTACGCGGCTGTTCGACGAGAGATCGGGTAATCATTAAACAGCGATTTATCAAAAGCTGAATGAAATCTGATGAGAAACCGATAGCGCCACTGTGACGAGGACTTTCCAAAATTGTAAAGCTTTTGCGCCCCAATTTGCCACGCTTTCTCCGATTAATTACCCTCTCAATGTATTTCGAAAGTGCATTTCGAAATTGATGTATAAAGACTGGTTTAATATTGAATGCGAGAACGATCAGCGATGACTGCCACGACAAAGGCACTTGTTTGAATGAAATTAGTCAGCGAGTGTTATTTGTTACTGGGAAGCGCAGCCTCCCATGCGATCTGGAGCAATTCGTCGTGCGCTCGAATAGAATACTCACGTAAGACGAAGCAATTGAAAGAGAGGGAGGGAGAGAAAGAGAGAGTGAGTGAGTCTCATTAAATGCCAGGGGTTCCAGCAGCCGCTGGACCAGTGCCTCGTGTCCTTGACGAAACTGGTGCCGGTTTTTTCGTCTCGCGTATGAATAATGCACCCCGAGTTCCATTTTATCGCCGGCAGCCGCTTCTTCCCACATTGTCAGTGCTCCCAGCGGTTGCTGCTACTGCTACTGGACCCCTCCGATTCCCCGTCACCGACTGAATCGTAATTATCCGATTGTGTAACAATCAATGGTCAAGACGCACTGGCACCCGCCTGGAAGATAGGACTATTGTACCGTCGGATCCTTCATTAGATCAATTAAGTCTACTCGCTCAGGCTCAATGTCAACCAATATATTTCGGACACGTCGTCGTTGTTTGGAACGACTCTTCTTCTCTTATTTGTTCACACCTGGAAGTGGAGAGTTGTTTCTCTCCCTTGGCATCTTGTTCTTGCTGCGAAAGTTTCTTCGCTCTGGCAAAAACAAGTCTTCGTTCACTCTTTCTTTTGAAACCCGGTGAGTTGGGAATAACATCTCAACGAGCATGTTCTTCTCGGCCAAGTTCTCCACGCAGGAACAACAAATATATCCTGTGCTTCTGTTACGAACACATCCTCCGAGGAATTGGTTGCTCTCGAGTACAGTGAAAATAAATGACTCCAGAGTTATCCGGAGCACGGCACAGTTATTCGAAATTATCTCGCGTTTGCAACTATTTCGACTTCTCCTTTTTACGAAATATACATATATTCGAATACATTAATTTAATCGTTGAGATTCGACGAGTGAAGAATCTCTCATTGGTCGGAGTGTGAGAGTTTATCCTGCAGGAATTCTCAGAGGCGCTTCTGGGAGAAAGAGTTCGCCTGGAATTCGAAGGAAGCGGATGAGACAGTCGTGCGAGGGGGGGAAAGGAGGAAGAGACGCGTGGAACGTGGTGGATTAAAATTCGTGTCGTGTAGCTTAGTGTCTACACTCGGTGCGATGTCCTCCGAGCATCTGCCTCAGGACACTCAAGGCTACTCTTGCCAAGCCTCTCCAAACTACACAATCACCCAATCACTTATCTGTGCTTCAGAAGACACTTGATTTGCTCGTACACTCGAGCCAAGCAATGAACAGATAGCCAAGGAAAGCCGATAGTAGTTTCATTACAGGTGTAGATTCTCCTACCAGTCACACACTCACACATACACAGAAGTCCTATACAAGTGTTTGCTCGAGCGGCATTGGTTTACAGTTGGCAGTGCAAATACATACGTTTAATCCGACCTTAATTACATCTGGCCTCCCTTCGATTCGTTTGAAATTTAACAACAACACATACACAGGTATCGATAGTCTCTTCTTATCATTCACCAATCATTCTTTCATCCGGTACGACGATTCTAACACCAAATTTTCAGCATCTAACCATATCTATGTACTCAGCCGGTAGATAACAGGTTCGTTAAGGTCTACCCACACTTGGAGAAGAAGCTCTCCACGGTAGTTTGTTGATAAAATGATTGCTTACTGTCCGCTCGCGCACACATGTACGCGAAGCCAAGCAGTGTCAGAGAGGGTTTTTTTCTTCTTCTTCTTCTTCTTCTGTGGTGTTCTTATCTTATCAGGCACGATTCAACCCGCGACTTCGCCTGCCTCGTGTAGATGAGTCCGATAATAAACCTACGAGGTACACATCCTCTTTCTTCGTCTTGCTCTCATTTCTGTGCTCCTCTCGAAGATGCTTGAAGTGAGACAGTGAGTGTCGCCGGAACGGCGCCGAAAACTGTCGAAACAGGTGCGCGCCTTCTTCGAGGAGGTGAGTCTTCGATTCACGATAAAATAGCTAACTGTCCTTCTGTCATTGCAAAACAAGCCACGTGACAATTGTCGGCTAAGTGCCAGTGTTAGATAGTGTTAGGATTAGCAATTGTATTCGTGTCAAATTGTAATTGATTTTATGCTTGCTACGTGGCTCATAAAATGCAGGACGCGCGATGGGTGAAGAAAATATTTGCACAGAGAGATTTTCTAATGTCGATTTTTTTTAAGAGAGAAAAGATTTCGCTTTCGGAATATTTATGTTCTCTTAAAAGATATATTTTCTTCTTGAAGAAAATCTGTTTGTTCTTATAAAAGAAACTTTCTTATATATGAAAACTTGCGTCAAAAAATAGGGTGTGTGCGAATACTCTTTTCTTTAGATTGACGATCGTGCCTTTAATTAGCAAAATATAGTAATCGAAACAACTATCATCTATTTCTTGGCGAGCAAGGCCGAGAACTTGGACCAGAGTTCACTTTACACCACCAACATCGTCAGACACACACGGCTTTCGGTGGATCAGAGAGATACTTAAAGATCGCCAAGCTATCAAGCAGCGGAAGATTGAACGCTACGATTAGGAGATCGTGAATCGTGAATAGCGATTGTAGATCACCGGGCGTGGAGATATAATTAATCTCGGTTGATTTATACACAGTCCAAATCTGTGTAACTGTATATTAACTGTATATGCGTATCTGCGCGTCGCGATAGAGAAAAGAGAACTAACAGGAGGATATCGAACGACTTGCTCTTCCCATCGTCAATGAGACAAGTCGAATTTCACGAGAGCAGGAACGGAGAAGCGAAGAAGAGCGCGTCTTTACATTTTGAGAGGCGCTAGTGGCACGTAATAAATCTTTCGGGCTATCCTCATTAATTTTCTCTCTTAATTCGGCCGGGCTAAGCCGTCGCGTTTCTCATCGAATCTTTCCTTCGCTTCTTCGCCCCTCTCTTTCTCTCACTCTCTCTCTCCCCCTCTTTCTCTCTTATCCATTCACTCCGGCGCGGCGTAAAGTCCTGAAAATAACGAGGCAGCTGCGCGTATCCTGGGGAGTAGGAGGTTGCTCCTGCAGCTATATCTTGCATGCCGCGTCTCTCTCTCTCTCTCTCTCTCTCTCTCTCTCTCTCTCTCTCTCTCTCTCTCATCGTTTCACTGGCAAGCTAGTAGGTTTCTCTCCGTCCGTTCTTCGGTCGCTCGATTCCTTGTCGCTGGACCAGGATCCCTGGTCGTCTCGCATCCTTGTAGCTCGCTCCCTTCGATCTTTTTGTCCTGCGTGCAGATCCCGACTCTCTCCCGGCTCTAGGAACTCGCTTGGTGCCTCCTCCCGAGGGCGAGGAACCTCTCTCCTCGTGCCGCGCGAGAGCAGAGAGCTGATGGCTCCAGCTCAGCTAGCTAACCCCTTCGTCTCCTTGATCTTGCGCGAAGGGAACCTTTCCTCGACTTTCTCTGTATACGTGCGTGTATGTCAGAGGAGGCAGCTCTTGGCATTCGATAGCAGAAGCAGCCCCTGCTCTCTTCTTTCTCGCAACGAGCAATTATGTTAATGAGTTTATTAAAATTGTATCCTTGCAATCGCTCTCGGCCGATCGGCAGGCTGCGCCTCCGTCGTCCCATCTTTCTCCTGTTCTCTTTCTCGGAGTGAAGAGAGCCGCGCTTTCTGACTTTCGAAGATTGCGCAAGTAGCGGCGGCTCGTCGCTGATTCCCCGGGCGATGTCACTTTCGAAAAGCGAGCCGGATTCGGGGATTAAAATTTATCTCATTCGCTTACGGAGAAAAGCGCCTCGGAGAAGAAGAAGAAGACGAAGAAGAAGAAGAAGCTCTACTCCACGCGAGAGAGCGCGTGTAACGAGCTTGAAAGCGGTCGCGGCATCGAAGAGGAGAATCTTTTTCTCGTGAGAGAGCGTATACGTGTGTGTCCTGAGATTTATGGGGGTGTTTGTGTGCGCGGCGGACTACTTTATGCGATCCTGCTCTCGAGGTGGCCTCGCCACCGCCTTCTTCTCTCTTTTCCAAGTAGTAGTAGTCCAAGTTATCGTGCTCTACCCAAGCAAATCTACTTTCCGAGAGGGGTAGAAATTTTGCAGGAGTATCACGAACGGTTACTTCTTTCGAGTTTAAAGAGTATGGCGTCTCTGTTCGGGTGGAAACTGAAAGAAAGAGGGGAGCGTCTGGCTCGCGATGCTCGCCGGAGAAGTAGGCTTACGAACGGACGCTCCAGTAATCCAATGACTGGTTGGGAAATCCCGCTTTAACCGACGCGTATCGTAATCGGACTCTGATGCACGAAAGGTACACCTATATTTGTGGCTGCTCGAGCGGCTCGAGCGGCGGTCGCTAGGATTTCCCACGTGTCACACGCTACTCTCTCGGCGCGATTAAATTTAGAAGGATGCAGAGAGCTCTGCCTTGCGACAGAGACAACGTCCCTTCTGCCTCTCTACCCGCTCATTTTTCTTCTGCTGGATCATTCCCTCCATCATTCTCTTAATCATGAAGCATCCAACAAAGATTTCGAATCATTACCCAACACTATTTCTAACTATTTCCATTCTCTACGATGATGTTTCTCCAGCCAGTGAGAAACAGCATTAACAGGATCGCATAAATGACCGAGCTTCAAAAAACTAGTTCAGGGGTAGAAGGAGCGGCATTAAATATGCTAGAATGGAAATTGTGTCGTTATGCGAGGAAATTCATATAAACAGGTCACTCTTTACGAGGAGCGGAGCATATTTGATGCATACTTGAAGTGGTTGCGACACATCGTGCTGATTTTTATCGGCGCCGATCGTTCTCGATAAATTATTGCTAATTAAAGAAAAAGCGTAATGATCTCGCCTCTCGACTTACAGCGGCGCTTGATCGGCAAACACGTAGAGACCGGGAGGAAGAAGCAGGCAAGCAAGCAGGCAAGGCAGGCGGCACACATAGGTGTGTTACGGGGGGAGAAGACCGCGCCCCTCTCGCTTAATTAGCACCTGCCCCTCTATTCCCGAGTCTAGAGTCGCTTGTTTCCCTTTTTCACCGCGGCATATTGTACACGCCTACCATTTTTCCGCGCTCCGATTACATCTGGAGATCGCTCGGTAGAAGCGAGATCGGCTCTTGCTCGGCGAATGATACTGCAAATAATGCATCGGCGAAGGTATTGCTATTAGAGATCGGAGATTACGTCGATGAGCTTGGGTAAGAGCGATCGAGGATTTATTGGAGAGTCTTTCTCTCTCGCGGAAGATTCCAGGCGCGTCATCTTCTTAAACGATTGTGTTCCGAGAGAGTGCTCGATGTGCCGGTTGAATCGCGAGCGCGCGATTTATATTTAATACGCTTGCTCTACCTTGAGCCGTCTCTATCTAAAGCCTGATTCACATTAGAGAGAAGCGCGTCTTATTCAAGGGAGAATCATTGGAGAAGTTGAAGAGGAAACCTTGGTGTGCGCGACCGATGTTTGTGAGGTCTCCTTAAAGGAGAGACAAGAATATTGCTATTGCTCGTCGCTTGGCGTACATTATGTAGGTATGAGAGAGCATGCAACCTGCGGCGCAACTTGTCAGTCGACATCATTATCGATACAGGCTCTCCTACCCCTCGTCGCGTTCATTATTTATATCCTGTCCTGGCTCGCCAATAATTAATAGAGAGAACCTCGCCCTCCCTCTTCTGGATCACCTAGACACTTCTCAGGAGGGGCCCTCCTTCGTCCTCGACTCTTTCCTCGACAGCCATCTTGTCGACCATCCCACTTCCCTTCCACATCAAATTTCCTCTTTCCTTCGTTTCTTTCAATAACTACTGGAAATATATTTATATCATTGAATATTATTAATCTAGCACTTTTGATACTACAATGATAATGGTTCCTCTGATAATCCAAGAAAATCTGATGTCGAGATTATTATTATAAATTTCTTGAATATATCTTTTACATTGCTGATTCGAGCACTCTCACTCTTAATTCTCACACATATTCATCTCCCATACATTTCACAATCATCCAAACATTGTCCTCTCTCCTTCGCACTCTGTCATTGATCACACGCGCGAGACTGAAATCAGCAAGTTCAACTGCGGACACACAATTAGACAGAGGAGTGAGTTCCAAGACGAATCTCTGGAGCGCGAGGAAGAGGTTCGGGTTTCAGAATGGAGAAGAGTGTCCGGCGAGGCGTCGTATCCTGGCGGGCGCAAGATCCTTAAAAGGAAGAGGAAGTGGATGAGAGATGCCGTCGGGCGTTTACACGAGAGGAAGGATCTCTCTCTCTCTCACAAGAGAGAACAATGTTTTTGCCGGTGTATGTGTATGCTGCTCTGTTAGTGGGAAAAGTTGGCGCGGCGCGCACAATTAGCGAACATTGTCTCGCCGGCAGCCAGCAGCAGCACATGGCAATGCGCGCCGAGGGTGTGGACGAGGCAGAAGGAGTCGAGTGGCCGTTTTTTAGCGGGCGACAGCAGCGCGGCGCAAAGAGAAAAAGGGCCAGCGAACGAGGAGGGCTGAAGGAAGAAAGGCGAGAGAGAGAGAAAGATGAAGAGAGTGTGTGTGTGTATGTGTGGGAGAGAGAGAGAGAGACGGAAGCTATGGCAGTCTGGCAGAGGAACACGTGTGAGACACATGCCTTCTCGCTCCGGGGGTCTACACCCTCCGCCCTCCTCCACTCCCTTCGCCCTTAAACCTTACTCCTACAATCTCTTAGACAGCGGGACTTGAATAGTTCATAGTGACCGCGTCTATTTCTCTATCTCAGGCATGCACTCTTGGATCGCCACATGGCCATACGATTCTTTTGAAAATCTAAAATCTACTCGAATTTCATTAGTTTTGGTGCTTTGTAAGAAATCAAATATATTACAAATGTTAGGTATGTCACACGGTCTTTCCTATTGAATTTCACCAATTATAATTTCCAGTGGTTTGAAAAAACGTGTAACAAAATGATTATTGAATGAAAATACTCGGTGATTCTAACGGAAAGATAGCCTCGAAAATAATAGGAACTCGATCGATCATTAGGGAGAGTTAGAGAATGGAGAGAGCAACAAGCTAGCGGACGAAAGACTTCCTCGACACTAGCGGTAAAATGGGCCACGTGTATTTTTGTCAACTATCGTATATCGATACGAAAGATCCGCGGTGGGCCTGGCTCTGCCTCCCTTCCCGCCTTCCCTCTGCCAGCGGATCAGGCTAAAACGAGTTCAGGGCACACCGGTGTGTTTTCTCTCGTCGCAGAAATTGGGCCTCAAGTTGCACTTGCGGTCGGCGGCGCTGCGGTTCAAGAGGAAAAGAGGTCGCCGTGCGTGCGTGCGTGCGTGCGTGCGTGCGTGCGTGCGTGTATACTCGCTTGGCCGCGTGCATATTACAATATCTACATATGTATTCGCCCTCCATACGGATATCTGCGCCGCCGCCGCCGCCACCGCCGCTGCCAAGGAGAGACAGACATGCCAGATGTAATATTAATGTGCAGAGACTAATGCAAGCTTGGAGACTGATCTGGCTGTTGAGGCCCCTGAATCATCCACCCTTAGCAACCGTTTTCTATATTTGGATCTTACCATTTTTCAGAATATTTCTAGTAATTCAGAGAACCAAGAAGGTTTTCTCTCTTTGTATCGAGGCTTGAGGATTCAACATGAGTCCCGAAGCTGACCGCACCCTTACATATGGAGTCTGCGATACCTGCTCGACCCTTTCCCTTCGGAACTCTTCGTTCTCCTCCTCCTCCTCCTCCTCCTTCTTCACCAAGATCGTTTCCATCTTCCATTCTCTTCTTCTACCCTGAGTGGCCTCTCCTCGGCTCTCTTCAGCTCGCAGTCGTCTTAATATTCGAGCCCTATGTTCCCTGTCCCTCGCTTTCGCGGAACTTGAACCCCAGGACTCCCTCTCTCCATCTTTCATACGCGTATATATATATATATATATATGTATTCTTCGCGCGTATCTTCTTCCCTTTTTTCCGAGCGCGTGCATCGGAAAGGTTAATTGTCATACATAATTGTCCCCGTGGTGATTCGCTTGCACTTTCACGCACCACGCTCGTAAAATCCTGGAGCTTTCTCCGCCCGATTAGCATAGATAGGAAAGCAGGAAAAAGGGAGAAGAAGAACTTGGATGGTAAATCTTGTGGAAGAATGACTCTGAGTAGCAGAAACATACTCTCTTAGTGTCTGGAAGGTTTAGCTTTGTGGATCCAAGCTTGATTAATGAAACTTTTGATCCAACTGGCTCTGTTTGCTCGCCGCTATTAACACGTGTTAATCAAATACAAGTGTTTGCCAGCAGCGGTGGCTTATTATGAAGACGTAGACGTAACCGAGGTGATTGGGGCCGGCGGCTTTCGTCCGAGTGTACAGTTTAAGCCGATACTTAATACACACTTCCGACCAGGCATTATTATCGGCCCGTGCCAGCAGCAGCAGCAGCAGCACTCGTTCTCGCATTCCTACTCGAGTCAGCAGCACACGCTTTTCTGCCTGCGCAGGCTTCGCGCTCGTCTCGCCGGAACCGAACTTGACCGGCTTTCCTGAGGGAGGCATTCTCTATCTTCGCTTTCGTATCTTACTCAAAATCTACTGCTTGTCATTCACATTCCTTTTGCAATAAAAACATATGTCTAAATAAAGTCTTTCCCCAACTTTAATTTCATCTTATTAATTCGCAGTATAAATTTACTCTTTAATAACCGTACATGTTGACGCGCGCGCAAGTACAAATAGTCTCGTGCATCCTAATTGCATAATTCAATGACCAAATGTATTCAAATAAATAACGATACCATTAACTGCATCTCATTCATTTACATCGGACGATTACGTAGCAAGCACTGCAATGGCGTCGCGCATACAATCTCATATTTTAATAATCGCAGTATAGTGAGTGAACACGCAGAGACCGAAGGCGGTGGCCTTTGGACAATGCGTTAATACGTGGAAGGAGGAGTGTCGGCCGGTGGTTTGGCCGGCGGTGTGTGAGAATAATACTGAACTCGCGTGATGAAGGGAGAGTAGTGTGTGGCGGATATCTGGGCGCCGGCTGGAAAAGAGCAAGCAGATGTGTATCAGCTCGGTCGGAGTCTAGCAATTTTCATAAAAATGAGCCTGCAAGCTTAGCGCGTGCGCGCGCGCATATACAGACACACATACACGGATAGAGGTGCACACAGGGGCCCCGTCGAGCTCTCTTGGTAATCGTGCTTTTCGATCAGGCGCACGTGCATCGGCCCGGTTGCATCACTCTCCTGCACCACTACTCCGGTGTCTCGATCTTTATTCTTCCTCCTCTTCGTCTTCTTAGGTAGTCGAGGCTGCTGCAACCGATCGCAGACCGAGAGAAGTAGGATTTTTTTACGCGCACCAGCCGGTTATGGGATCCTTCTGGCTCTGCCTTGTGAAGTACTGTTACAACGGTCTTCCTTCCAGCGACCATCCTGGGCCCATCATTCGAGGGGCCCTATACTCGCTTGCATCCACTTATTGCTTCGACACTTGTGTGAACGACTCGTTATATCAT
The DNA here is from genome assembly GCA_964023945.1 of Ectemnius cavifrons. Taxonomy (NCBI): domain Eukaryota; kingdom Metazoa; phylum Arthropoda; class Insecta; order Hymenoptera; family Crabronidae; genus Ectemnius; species Ectemnius cavifrons. Next base: position 7,937,562 of record OZ030387.1, on the reverse strand, counting down.
TGGATTTCAATTCTTCTTCATTCTTATATCACTCTTTGTTGAATTAGTAGGTTTTTTATTCATTTATTTATTCTATGCATTGGAGATTCCTGAGAATTAATTGTTTGATTGTTTTTAAGAATGAAATAACACTGTGCGGGGTAGTTATAAATAAGTAAAATAAGATTGATCTATTTCCCAAGGAGAATACTTTTATTCAAGTATATTCTATAAGAGAGTTTTGAAAATCTCGACTTGGAAAAGCGTTAGCAAGGAGGAAAGATCAGAGGGAAGGCGAGCAAGGCTCGATCGCAGCAGCTGGTCAAACAACTCCCAAGCCTGTTCGGTATTCGGGTCCGGAGGCCACCACACCATACAGAAGACGAGCCTCCTCCGATGCATACATACATGCCATCGAGTCGTTCTAGCTTTCTCGGTTGCGTGTATGCAAGCCTGGAAGTCTCGCATACTGGCGGTCGACCTCGAGGTTTTAATTACTTCGGCGAGGTATCATCCCCCTGGCAATCGGGTAGCCGAGGTCATCGCTCGGTATTGCCAGGAGGAAAGGATCGTCATTGGACGTAGGAAAGCTCGACTTAAACTTGTTGTTTAAAAATTCAAGCTCGCCCATCATTTCACCCTTAAGGAAGTCCTTTCGAGGGACGAAGCTCGACAGTTTACAGTTTTACACACCTCGCACGCGCGCCCTCTTTCTCTCTCTCTCTCTCTCGATCTTCAACGATCGTGAATCATCGTCCTGCCGCCGGGTATATGCTTGTCCAAGAGAGTGTGCACGAGGAAGCGGGAGGAGATTCCTTTCGAGAGCTATCATTTTGGATCGTAAGTCTGCTCTCCGAGCGACTCGCCGCCAAAGGGTGAGATTAATTAGGGCAGGTTTGATGTGCCAACCAAGTGGGAATTGAAGAGCCTCGGAAGTAGGACCCCGCTTGAAAGTGACTGATAAAGACCCCTATTTTACGGATTCATCATCGTACAATCATTGATTTCTTTCAGAGATATTTATTCAATTTATTATTCACCAGCTGTCCCAGCCGGTTTAACTCGACTCACTTTTTCTGTGTATACTAATAATAATATAGTTTAATGAATAATAAATTATTTTGTCTCTCTGAAGTTTTGTTATATTTTCTCCATAATGCCCTTGCGTGTGCTAAAGGAACAAGAAAATACAATCTACATCATTGTACATTTATACATATATCAATGCTTCTTATACTTTATACTTTATTAATATACAACAATTCATAAACACCTTGAAAAGCCATAAGTACACAATATAGCGTACTTTCAAACGAACATTTACCACTTAATTAACACTGTGGTTAAAATAATAATTATTTCAATATGAATTGCCAACGAAATATACCGGGTCTCATATTCAATCTCGATCTATTCACCGGGTGGGTTATACGGCTTCTGGACGCGGTTGCGGCCGAAAGTCCGAGGGTGGAGTGGACGGTGGGGGTGTAGAAGTTGGGCTGCTAGGTGGTAGCCGAAGGGGTTGCCAGTTTAATGCGCCACTATCACACCATGTAGCGTGACCGCTCACCTACCACCATCGACTTCTTTCGCCGCTGTAATATCGTCCCTGCCATCTTATACCTCTTCAGTCATCCCACACCCTACCGACAGTACTGGTAGCTCCAGCTAGCGTGTAAATAAAAAATAAGATCACCAAGTAATTACCAGATTCCATTCACACTGTGAAAGAATTGTCTTTATTGAAACGTTTAATCTCTCGCAAAATTTAAGGGAGTATACATACACCTGGACTGCAAGAAATAAGGGTTAACTTCAATATTTTGTACATACATGATATAAGACATATTATAAATTAATTTCATTAATCTATCAGTCATAATTGCAAAATTATTATCATGAATGCATGAGCGTCTTTTTTTATAAATCACGATTTACGGTATAACAATTTTTTCTAGATAGTAGATAGTTAAGAATATTTATAATTCCGTGAGAAAATCATAGAAACACAGACAGAAGAAGATTTTCCTGTTCACCAGGTTGTTGGATGCATCGAATTCATCGGTGGTAGGATCGCCGAGGTAGCAGGGTGCGGCTCAATCAATTACCATGACCAGGGTGCGGTCTCGCGCGGTTCCACCCCTCTCCGGCATGGCAACACAACCCTCGCCAGCCTCTCCACACTCTCACACCCTCACCCACCGTTCCTCCACTCTCGTGTCGGCCCAGACATAATTCCTCCGCCAGTCACAAATGGAATTTCATGATCTCTGCTGTTCGGCAATTAGGGGAATTGTGAGACGATTAGGGTTCGGGCGGGCCGAGATATGTGTTGTCGATGTAGAATGGGGTGCGTCCCATCAGCAAATCAATCCATACTTATGTATTAGCAACTAGCTGTTTTATAGTTCTAGAATGGGGTGGGATTTAGGGGTTGATGGACGCTGGGATACCCTAATCAAATTTTGTTTAAGATATTGAAGAATAGTCATGCATAGGTGTCTTTTAAAGGGGGTGTGATTTAAGGGTGGTTTGGGGTGGAGATTGTTATAGTATTTTACATAGTTTCTCTTTTATAGAAATATTAAGATAGCAGAGCTCGATGTAAATGCGGCAATAGGTAGTCATCAAGAATCATCCCTCCCTCCTGGAAAAACTATTAGTAAGGCTTTCCACGTGATATTAATCAGGTGTTTCTCGTTTTTCACATCGCGTATTTTTACCCTTTCTATTTTCCCCGTCCGTGAAACGATCATTTCTTTAAGGGCATCGCATGGGGCGCAGAAATTTATTGCTCTTTCGAGTGCATCGTAAGAAGCGTGCCTCTCCTTTTGGATTAAGTTATAAATACATAGCGCTGCGCCACCCTCCGCAATCGTATTTTTCTCCGCTTCCCAGGGAGAAGGAAAATCCAGTTGTGTTTTGACACTCGTCAACGCGTGTGTCCGAGAATTGTTTAATTAGACTGGCGCGGGATGAACGATATCTCGCCGGTGATTCCTGCAATCGCTTCCGCCAAGCAGTTTTAAAGTGGGCGCAATGTATAAATAACGATTCCCATCTCTCGCACGCTCTCTCGTCTGTGCCTCTTTCGTAATGCCAGGAAATTCGCGCTCTGTCGCGAGGGAAATGGGAATCGAGTCAAGGGCGAGGCTAATTTAGTGGGGGAATTTAATTGTCCGACTTCTTTTTTCGGGATCTCTCTCGTTCCGCGTCGCCAATAAACGTCGTCTCTCCGTAGACCAACGGTATTTATTTATGCGTCACGGACTCACGGCAAGCACCGTCTCTCTTCGCACTTTGATCCTAGTAAAAAAAGATCGGTGTAAAATACGAGGTCTCTCCTTCTTCTCTCTTTCCATTCAGTGGAGTATGAGGATTTATTTGATGATGCTTTGCCAATAATTCCTACAATACAGCTCCTTTGAATTGCAAAAAGTACAAGCAGCACCTTGACAACTATAAAAATTTGCATCCTCCTCTACTAGAACACAATGAGAACACACAGTGCAATACTGCTGTGCTCTTCGTCTGTCTGAAAAGAGTGAAATTGACACCGGAGAAATATTCGAGCGTCCCTCTTTTCTTTCTACAGCACAACACGGCGACAACGAGATCATCCCGAGCGGCGACGCCAAGGCCAAAAATAACCTTGTGTGACACTTGTTTCATGTAAATCAAGCCTCGCTCGAGAGAGCGGGAGAGAGAGAGAGAGAGAGAGAGAGGTCCCCTTTCGAAAGAGAGCCCGAATAAGTAGGCTTCCTGGAGTGTCCAAGCTTCGGATTCAGAATATTACACAGCAAGGGCCAACAACGTACCTTCAACATCTTCGAGCAGCAGTCGCATGAATTCCATGCTGAATTTTTGCAGACCAAGGAGGAGTTTGGAAAAAAGGCTCGGGATGAAGGATCAGAGGTAGGGAAAAAGAGATAGTGGAAGAGGAAGAGAGGAGAGGATGGCAGGAGAGGCGTGGTACTCGCCAATAAATTATATTTGTCGCATGAATCACTTGCACAGGCGAGGCCACTCACCTGCGCTGCCAGAGAGCGAATGTATGTGGGCTCTCTCTTCCCTTTTGCGTTGGCAGAGTTGGACCTCGTCAGCTGCCTCCGTTAAGGACAACCCACCACTTTGTAGCCCAAGTCCACTTCTATCCACCACATTTTTCTTGTTAACATACCCTTGACATTACTTCACCTACTCCCAACATTGATTTTCATTCCCCCTGCTGAAACTAGTCCAGTTGTCATACAAACAGTTTCATCTCGATTCTCGAATTGATAAAACATTTGTGTATGATCATTGTGTGGATGTATTTACTACAGCAACCCTTTGTTTTTGTTGTTATTTACGGGCAGAAAAGTTGCAAAGATCGAGGCTTATTGATGATGCAAGAAACCTTGTATCTACTACTAAGTCGAGCTAAGCGTGACACATAGGATTATGTTCGTACACCAAAGAGGATAATCCTCGAAAGCAACTGCAACTTAGCCGGAAGCAGGCTGCTACAAATTAAGGATGAAAATGTTTCATTTCTAATACATCGTACTAGAAACTTTTTGATGATACTGTCGCAAGAGAATCAGTTCAAAAGAAGCTCGAATGGTGGAGTGCGTTTCGTTTGGTGTGCCTATCTTCGCAATGCAGTCGTTTCGCAAATATCACTCGGATGGAAGGTAGATAGTAGTCTTGACAAGATATCAGGGAAGACCGGTCGACCGTGAGCTTAGGCCCGAATCGAGGATCGCCGAGGGTTCTCTCGGGAGAGTCAATAGATGATGATGATGCTCTCGCTCTCGGCCGCGCAAACATCCAGCGAAAGTGTTCGAATCTCCACCGATATCGATAGGTTTCGTTATCGTCGAGTAGGGACATTTCTCCGGAGATAAGCAGAACTGATCTCAGAATTGTTAATGATATCGTATCGCGCATACTCGTCATAAATTTCCTGACAGAACTCATTCCCATCAGAGCGACTTTCCATTCTTTGGTTTGAGGCTATTCAGATAAGCCGGTATTCTCGAAAACAGAGCTCGAATCGACTAGTTTCACAAGGACAATTCATTCGAGGAAACAGTGTCTGGTGGAATGCATCGCTTGGAATCATCTCGATCTAATAGATAAGGCTCTTTGGATTAACTATTGAATACCAATCGACGGCGTTGACAAAACGGTCAATTTGATCGGTAGTCGTTAGGATTAGTGTTAATTAGAATTTACGTTTACGCCGAGCTACCAAAACCTGGCAACGAAAACGATTGTAGTCAATCGATTCGGAGAACAACTGTCTGGAGACAGTTATACTCGGTATTCATGAAATTGTGGAGTCTCCTTGCAAATGGATTACATAATGTATCGAGGACGAGCGAGTGGTCCAGCCACGATTTCTTATGCATCCTGCGGCCGAGAGAGCGGCTGTTGATCGACAGATCTCGTCCGAGCATCGTCTGGCTGTCTGGGATGATGGAGTCAATGCATTAGCCGGGCCAACTCATTTTCAGGTGGAACCCCGCTCCTCGAAAATTGTCACAATTTCATTTCAATTCTCCTTTAGATATTGCAGTTGTTATTAAGTTACCTAATGTTTTAGCTATAAATATGAATTTCGATTGTTCTCAGTTTGTATTAACTCTTGTATTTTATTATTACGATTCTTCACTGTATTAGTAATGTAATGGTCATTAGAAGGAAAGGTTTTATATGATCCTGACTCCAAAGTAGTTAAAACAGGCGAAGCCAGTGGACTCTTCCATGGTGTCCAAAAGCAGGGTGAACTTTTTGCCATCACCTTAATGAAGTGCACCAAACGGTGGACCCTCGTCTCTCATCGGTTGGAGTACCATCACCGTCTTCTTAGCTTTCCTTGGTTGGTTCCTCGGCACATGCCACTTTCACGGCTACCATTTATAACTGAGCGGGCGAGCTGCTGCGGCGAGTGCGCTGCCAGCCAGGGGTAACGAGGCCTCCTCTCCTTCGCCAGGTTTCCGTTTCTGCTGGCTAATTACTTTGGATCACTGTAAATTATGCTTGCCGCTCCGCACCGAGGATCTCCTGAAGCGTCTCCTTCATTCGGATGAAGACAGCCTGCCTTTCAGCAGAGTGGAGGATTGGAAAGGCGGTCACCCACCGAGCTAAAGTTCATGGGACCGCGCGTACCGTTAGCGGGCGACTTTAATCTGACGTGTCCAAGAGCAGTTAACGGGGGAGGAGGGGTTATATAGCCTGAGCAATTAGTGAGGCGAGGCGTTATCGTGCATCGGCTCTGCCACAAGGAGCACCGAGATTGCTAGAGATTCCAGGCTGATAGCAATTCTAGGCCCGTTTTAATCAATCGAGCTCGAGCTCCAAGAAAAGTGGCCGACTTAATTAATTAATGAAGTTAATCGCATTCAGCCATGAGGAAAATTGAAGGAAACGCAGACGCGCCTGAAGCGCCGTGTTATTCTTGAGCAATTTATTTGGCTGATGGCGGCAACGCGCCGAGGGGAAGGGGATGAGAAGGGGGCGGAGGCACCGGGAGGAGAAACGAGTATGTCAAGTGCAACTGGCAGCTAATTAGCATTGCATCTGTATTTATGGAAAGTCAATGTCCAGCGGGTGAGCGGAGCCGAGAGAGCGATAGGATCGTAAGTCGAGGCCCGGTGCCTCGGTACATACAAGATCGTCGATAACTCCACGTCGCCGCTGCTCCGAGTCCTGGCTGCCCAGTTTGCACGGCGACGCATTACTCGCCTTGCCACCCTGTCTCTCCTTTTAAGCCTCCTTCTATTTCGTCGTTCGGCTCAAATCGTCCTCTCGCACGACACTCTAGGAATCGCGCCTAATTCATTTAGGACACGATCTCTCTCGCATAAATATTCCTTCTGATTAGAGCGTCCCCTATCTTTTCGCATAGCTCTCATATTAATAATTCCTCGAATTAAGTAATAGTCATTGGGTTTATTCAGCAGCCAATATACATATGTGTGTACATTCTCCCGAACCATCTACCCCAACCCTGAAATCTGATCGCTCCGTTAGCCATAATTGTTTCGCGTTCGATCTCCGATACAACCAATGTTGTCTCTTCTTTCTTTCCCTCTGTCGGAACAACGGAGAAAGTGTGCGCACGTTCGAGAGAGAGAAAGTAAAGGGCATTCGGGAGAAAGAATTAGGAGTAGGTAGTGCGGGGTGAAAAAAGGGAAAACATAAATAATTAATTCTCCTCGGGTGCACTGTTTACGAGCGGGACCCGAACCGCAACGCGTCCCGCTGCTAGACGAAAGGGGAACCCGGGAGTCTTCTCCCCCAGCAGGCACTCCATAGAAAGAAAGAGAGAGAGAAAGGTATGTGTCCCATTGGTCACGCAGTAAAAGTGGAACTCTCGAATTTTCCCAGGCAATGGAATGCCATTCGAGGCCGAAGCTTCGCCGAGGTCACTTCGGTTCGGATTACCATTGGCTTTTTTTTCTAGGATTCTCGCCTTGAACGCGATCGCCTCCGAGAAGCATAGATCACTTGTCGGGACCTCCACCATATACATCGCCTTCTTTCTTTCTCTCTCTCTCTCTCCTTCTTCGAAGTGATCCACCATATGTAAAAGTACGTCTTTTCCACGATGGAAAAAGCAGGCATGTGAAAATGAGTCGAGCTTTTTTTTCTTTCTATTCGCTCGCCGGGGGTGTGTTGCTCCGTTTATCATAGGCTGGCACACAGTCGGTGCTCCATCCAGGCTATGCCCGATAAGACTGTAGCTCGCGTGAGTCCTGTGCCTTATCTTCTCCCTCCTTTTCCTCCTCTTTCCTCCTCCTCTCCCCGATTCTATCTACAGTATACATTCTTCTGTACTTGGTTCTGGCGAGGACCAAGGACTCCGCTCCGACGCCTGGTACCTGAAAATTCCTTAGAGATCCTAGTCGATAGCACCCTCATAATACTCTGTGTGTGTGTGTGTGCGTGTTTGCTTCGACGATGGGGTGGCTGTCCGATGGTCACGCTTTGATCGATAGCTGTCCACCCTCGTCGTTCACGCTCATCAAAAAATCTCGAATCATCGACGCATAATTGCAGGATCGACAGAATCTCTCTCTCTCTCTCTCTCTCTTTCTCTCACCGAAGAAACGAAGATAATGATGAGAGGGAAAGATCGCGAATTTTTACTGGCTTTCTAGGATGGTCTTTCGACGCCAATGGGAAGCCGAGGACGATAGAGTTCGAGTGTTGGGTGGTGGTGGTGGTGGTGGTGGTGGTGCGAGTGCCGAGGTGCCGACTTATCGATCCTGTCTTTATGCCCGGTGTACACACCACACCCGGGCACGAAAGGTCGCCTTGATTTGCATGGCCCGCATTTTGCTTCCTCGCCGCTCCCTCGTCGCCCCTTCACGTGCGAGCCGCAAGTGAATTCACGCAAGTTCCGTTACCCGATTTCTACAGACATCTCTCTTTCTCTCTCTTTCTCTCGCCTTGACTCGCCTTCTGTCCTCGCCTCTCTTCGACTTCATTAACTTCCCGAGTCCCCACGGACCTCTATCTGGTCAGTCTGAATTCCTCGATCCGTGACCCGCTTTCTAGGATCGCCGGAAAATTACGACCGCTCGAGTCATCCGTCGCCTAAATCATCCGGTAAGAGCCACGAACTTCGCCGATGTCTTCTCGATGAAGTGTGGCAAGAATATCTTTTCTTTTTTTTTCTTGCGAATGCTTTTAGAGATTGTGTTCCATACGATGTCGCTGTATTCGTTCAGATTACAGACATATTAATTAACACAGTCTATAAAGGAGTTTCTAGAAGAAAAAAGATACGGATTCGTAATATAGCAATTAATACTATTTTCTATCTTAATTATTTCAACTATCATCCAATCATTGCGACGTCTATCAAAGTTACCAGGCAGACCTAAGCGGAAGATCACGAGAGAAAGAGAAAGAGAGAGAGAAAGAGAGACGGAGAGATTTTATCGAAGAGCTTTAGACGAGGCAGCGTTGAAGCGTTGCGGGAGAGTGTAGTTCCGGCCGATAGGCTAGTGGCTTCGCCGCCTAGTGCCTTCTATTTATAGTCGAAACGTGCGAGAGCAATGAGAGGCATGCACACACACACACACACACACACACACACACACTGCATACCACAGGAGAGCGCGAACGGATCAGAGCCTCAGAGAGATGGACACTTGCACCCAGCCTGGATTACCCTTGCCACTTATGTTCGAACAGTTCGTCACTGCTCGAAGAAAAGCCCCCGCGTGCCGGAAAATGGCACGGTGCCCGCGAGGACACGCGCTGCACTTAATTAACTCCGGCGTGCAATAAGATTTCGTTGGCGTTTGTACGGATAAGACTGGACGGATCAGGTGTTCGAGGGATCATTCGGTGATCTCACCAGCCAGTGGTCGTAGTCGCTTTCTCCGACACTCCGCCGCCGCCGCTGCCGGCCCAGAAGTTGGCAAGGTGAAAACGATTCAATTAGGAAAGCTTCTCTGCTGTCTTAATGAACGGTATCTCGAAGCGGACGTTGTCGATGTTAAGATTAAAATTACGATCTATCAAGGAAACTAGAATGTATCAGATCTAACGAGGAGGAAAAGAATTCATAGATTTCCACTTGCGTCAATCATGGAATGCTTGGATGTATATATATGTATGTATCTCTGATGACAGATCTTCATTCCCGTGCGAAGGATTCGCATGGAAGAAGATTGAAGTCACTGAAGGAAAGGACTGTTAACAGTCGCGTGTGCACTGATTAAGCCGAGTCACGGCGGCCCTCGCTTCTGCCATTTGTAGGGGTTATTTATAGTAAGGCCGGTGACAGGTATGCACGCGTTGATAGCACGTGCACCGCCTTGGGGCACTAAGGAAAAATAGGTGGAATCGACGGCAATCTGTATCGACGAAAGGCCAGGAGTAGTAACAGCGCCGGCGATATATGCGAGCGTCCCCAGCCCAGTTCCTTCCTATCATAAGATCGCAAACAGAGAGACTTTCGCAAGCTTCCCTTATCTCCGAGCGAATATCCTTTCGCCGGGAATAATTCGATTCCGAACGGATCTCCCCGGGGCGTGAAGTATTACCGATCACTCGGAAGCGCATCGCTCATGCATGTATGCATACACGCGAGAGATCGAACCCGGGAGATCGAAAAAGAGGTCTGCGAAGAGACGAAGCTACAGAGAAAGAGAGATGCAAGAGATGATGAGAAGTTGGGTGAGGAAGAGAGATGCGCGTCAGCTTCGTCGCACGCATATCCCTGTACCGATTCCTGGTAATCGTAGGAGATCGACCGGCTCGAAATCGACCTGCGCACAGTTACAAAGGGAGAACCGATGGGAGTATGGAGATATTGCAGTGATTATTATCGGTTGGGCGGTGAGGTTGGTTGGGAAGGGAAGTAGTTGGGAGCGAGGCACACTTAGGGCTACAAGGGCTAAAGCTCCGGCACTGGGAGCACAGAGGCTGGGACGCAGGGTGGACCAACCGGTCCTTCGTCCGAGGCTGGCTCGGCTTATTCAGTCAACGAACTCCGGGCCCAACGTGCGTGACACTGACCCCTTCAGGGTAAACGGCCCTGCCCCGTCCTTTTATCATTAAAAACTCTCGCCGATCAATAATCCCTTTCATGATGACTGAACGCAGCGCTTGGCACCCCTCGGTCACTGCTAAACGTCTCCCAGTCGTTTCTATTTCAAAGACAACATTAGCTTCCTTTAGAGTCAGTTGCCTGCTCATTTCGGGGGTGTGCCCAAAATGCTTCTTATAATAATTAGGACAGGCTTCAGTCGGCTGCATTTCCCTAACAAGATGAGTAGATGCTAGACGCCTTGCCGGGCGCCTCACTCATGGCCCGTGCTGAAGATTGATCTACGTACTTAATCTCTGGCTGCTCGCTCTCGCAGGAAGGCACATCATCATTTCCATCCGCACATCCAGACACAAATACACAAATATACTTATAAGAATGTGCACGTAGCACACGCGCGCGCGCGCGCGCTCCCGCGCGCCTAAATTTAACTGGCGGATTTAACAAACCTCGCATTCCTGGGATCGCGCAACCTAGGAGAGTCGAGTGTAACAGGATTCAGGCGTAGTTTTCTCTGTCTGGCGGAGGCGCTTCGCCTCGCTATGTAAGAGGGAGGATTGCGTGGAGGAGACGCGGAGTGTAGCCGGAGACGATTGGGTCGATTGGATAAAGAGCCGAGGGAGAAGGACAGCCCTCGATCTCGTATTCTGCGGCCCCGATATATATCCATAAACGCGCCACCACGGTCACAGGCGTATGTAGACGCGGCTATCGCTGCAAATGAGGGCCACGAACGTACCAAGTGCACGGGAGAGACACCGACAGTCAGAAAGGAGCGAGAAAACGAAAGAGGGAGAAAGAGAGACACGAAGAAAGAAAGAGCGAGTGAGAGAAAGAGAGGGATAGGTAGAGGCGTTGCTCAGCGAGTCCGAGCAACTCTGCTCGGTGTCTCTCGGTGTCGCGACGCACGGCTGCATTCCAGCTCGTGTGTGCGAGCTGTCCTCTCGAGCATGTGTGGCGCTACGTGTGCCGAGTATGTGTATATACGTATGTTTCTCTCGGCCGGCGTCCGGCATCGTCCTCAGAGGAGATCGCTCGCTCCGGCAGCCAGCCGGGAATTTCATTCGGCAGGGATGAGCGAGGCAGGCAAGCGGCCAGAGAGCCGGCTGCCCTCATCCTCCGGGTTCTCCCTTTTCGATCCGCTCGATCGGCTAATCGTCTCAATAACTTATCGGCCCTTTCGTTTTAGCGCTCGACCGCCCGGCAAACTACACTCTCGCACGCCCTGCGTGCGCGCTGCCTGCCTGCCTGCCTGCCTGCCTGGTAACAGGAACGAACACGGGGCCCACGCGCGACCACTTCTCTTTTCTCCCTCTCTCTCACTCACTCGTTTTCTCTCTCCCTCTCTCCCGTCGTCTACCATTCGCCGTTCGAAGCACCGAGCACAGCATCCAACCAGGCCTACTCTCCCGTAAGCGGTGGCGCGCGCTGCAAGTTGATCGCTCGATCGTTTGTTTACGCGAGCTTTTTATCCCGCACGACACCGGGCATTACTTCGGCGCTGCTCTCTGCTCAGATTTGTCACGTGCTCTCTCAGAGGACAAATTGCTCGCTTGCCGGGGCGCCGATGCAATGATAGTGGTACGCGTGTAACAGGTTCGGCTTCGGAAAGCCGGGAAAGCATGTTCTGCGGATCGTTCTGGTGTGCGCGCCAGTTGTAAGCCGAGCTGCTGGACTGGCCGAGCGGCATTCTGAGTCCCAATCGGGTTCTGTTTTACATGTCTCACATGCTCGCCGAGCATAACGAGGAATTTCAGCGCCCGCTTTTGCCCCGCACCTGCTACCGAGCGGGAGAAGGAGGCGCAATTGTAAAAGAGAACTGTAAGATTTCCGAGATTCCAGCGGGAGCTTTGAGAAATGTGTTTGCTAGGCGGTCGGAGGCGTGGATAGGCGCGAAAAGCCAGATATCCAGTTGGTTGTGTTCCTGCTATCTGGTAAACACCTCGAGGGCGCAAAAGCGAACGAGGAAGGTGCAAGATCCATTCTATTATTAGTAGAGCGAGCTACCGGTGCACAGTGCACACTACTGGTAGTCGATCGGTTATCGGCGCCTCCCTCTCGCTCTTCCCCCAACTCTCGCCCGATCCTCTTTCCGATTCTTCGATCGGCCTTTCCTCTTCCTCACCCTCGCCCTCGCCAGCTCCCTCTCGAACCTGCTGGCAAGCGGGCGAGGGCGAAGGAAGGCGCGCAGAGTGCGGATCGTTCCCGGAGATAGGACTAATTTGCCAACGGTATTTATGAGTGCGCACCGCACCGAGGCTGTACCCTCGCCGGCGCTACAAGTGTTCCCGGCTTGTTGTACCCTCTATCGAGAGACAGAAAGTGAGAGAGGGAAAGAGCAGCTTCGGTCACTTACGGCATCAGGTGAACTCGCTTTATGGGTGCCAACTCCCATCGGACGCCATACAACCCGTTGAACCGTCTACGTGGCTATAATTGTATCCAGAATACAGTACACACTTTCTCATCTGTCTAGGAGCGACGAACGAACGCCAGGAACGTCCTCGTGCCACGCGGAGGCTAACTTTAACCTCCAACCGATCGAAAATAGCTCCGGCTCTTGGCCGGTGGCTTTTCTCTCTTCCTCTCGTTTCATATCTGAACTACTGTGTCCTCTTCCTGCCACGACTTCGAACAAACCGAGGGCATCCTCCTGAAATCATCATCCTACGTTTCCTTGCCACGAGAACTGATTTCGCATTGGTTTCCAAGCGACAGAACTAATGGCAGTAGAGATTAGCTTGGGATCATAAACTTCTTTTTCATATCACGAGTCGCTCGGGAGAAGTGGATGCAGCTGGACCGCTCGAATGCGGCAATTAGCCTAGATCCATTCCACTGGTTTACAGTAATCCTTGGGAGCAATGCGAGGCGCGCTTTGCCTCGTTCTACCCAACGTGAAAAGAAGATATTCGCATTGGAAGGTTCCCGCAAGTAAAATAGACATTGCCGACGATGACTTCTTTATCGCGACGTTCACTGTTCACTCTCGACTTGTGGAACATTGATGATTGTCTATTGCATCTGGCTGAACAGTAAATATCCTTTGTTTTCACATGGATTGCTTGGCAAGCTTTGGTACACCATTACGAGTGTTGGAAGTCTGTGATTCTAGCGTGTAATGTTGTAAAGGGAGCCTTTCATCCAAGAGGTTCCCTTCCCGAAACCTTTGACAGGAAGGGGTCGCCAGGTCGGTTATGTAACTCACCATTAGGGTGAGGATAGAATCGAAGGTGATCGTAGGAAAGACATGACTAGAGAGAAAGGCAGAGAGAGAGAGAGAGAGGAAGAGAGACAGACAATGACAAAGATGCTCGGCAAGGCGAAAGGTTAATCGAGAAACGTGTAACCGTGGCACCGTAGGAATGGTGTATATGCACAATAATCGAATCTGACTGTATGCGTTGGTGGGTCGATGGTGCGTGCATATGCAAGCGCGTTGAATATATGTATATGTACGTTGGGAGAGGGAGCGGGAAAGAAAGAGAGAGACGAGGTCGAGGGCCAACCTACATATTCATTGACAACGTGCCACTCGCTTGCTCGCTTCCGCTGCAACGAACGCTTCTTACTTTCAAATCACATTTAATGCCGACCGATTCTCGCCACTTTATTTCCCAAGCTCGATCAAAGAAACAGCGCCCTTTCATTCCCGGAGGTGACTTCCTTTAGGGATATTCACGAATTCCTGGAGACTTCCGGTGGAGAGTCAGGGCCAAAACTAAACTTTGAGAGTCTGCTCTTTTGAAATGTTCAATTGCGCTTTCAAGTATTATGTACTCTGCTTTTTCTCCACGACTCGTTCGACGATTCTAAGTGCTCCCTCATTTGAACCAGTGATAGGAGGTCTTCCTTTTCCAAGGAATTGTCGCGGCGGAAAGGGCGCGATAAGTGAGTCAGGTCTATAAATAGCCGGGAGGAACGGCGGAGGGGAAGGACGGCTGGACGTGGAATCGCCGGGACAGAAATTCCGGGGCATACAGGATTGGAAAAGCTGGAAGATCCGCGCTACGGGTGCAAAGGGTTATCGCTTCGCTCCCACGATTCGGGGAGAAGAAGATCGTACGAGTGAGAGAGAAATAGAGAGAAAGAGAAGGCGAAGGATACCGGGAGATTAAAAGGGGGGTGTTACGGTTCGCCGCGAAACACCGCGTAAACACTCTATCTCTCTTGGTAGCATTAACGGCCTGATAACACGTGGAAACGTTACTTACGCTTTTTACGTAAGTACGAATCGCCGCTGCTGGCGACGCATGGAGAAAATGAGTTATGGCTTGTGAAAGTCGCACATCCTCGAGTGTTCCCGATAAGATTCTCCTTAAATTAATCTGGCCCTTGAGATCTGGACCATCGATATCTCGTTACGACGGGCGCCGAACTGTCGTGTCTCGAAGTGCAAACCAGCACAGTTTCATAGGAAGTTAATATCTCGATGGGAAACGGTTAACTGCATGGGGATTTAGAAAAGAGTACGAGTATTCTGTTCCATTTAGCATCGTCACGGAGGCAGTTGGACGAGCAGAGAGGTGTCGCAATAGAGCCACCGTGCTAAACGTTCCCCCATTACAGAGCTCGTCATTACCCGAGGCGTCGGAGCCCGGTGTATTTGCATGATGCGCCCCGGATTCAGGAAGTGTCGGTGGGAAAACGAGTTCATAGGAGAGATGATGAACGATCCAGACTCCCGTGTAATCGATGTGGCGGAAGCAGCGGCGCAACAGGTTTCCAGATTGGCGCGCACGAATGCCAATCAATTTCTACCGATTTTCACCGACGATAATCAGTACCCTTCGGCAGCCGGGCAGGATTTAATCGAATTCGTATGGACACCAACGTCACGGCAGATACCAAGTGCCAGGAAGTGGGAAGCAAAGTGGTGATGTTCCATCATGCATATAAAGTCCGGTTAAGAGCTAGCACTAGTTGCCTCGATCACAAACCCGGCGGAGAGCTCAGGTGCCAGGCAATTATTGATGGTGCATCGAATTATACCAGCTTCATTGTCACGTTCGGTGGAGAGTGTTGGTTGGGCAGGGAGGGAGAGGAGATGTTGTGGTAGAGAGGCTGTGGTGAGGCTACCTACTCACGAGTCACGAGAAGGCCCCGAGGGACCGACCGGTCTGGCCATATTAGTCCACGGAGGCCACGAGGAGGCTGACGTCAGCAAGGGTCGTGTTCTCCTGCAAAGCTCTCACTGAGAGGCTGCATTGCGTCCTGGCTTCTCCTCCTTACTGGACCGTCCCAGTCTCCGTGAACTTTGACCAGGCAACAGGTGTTCCACACGAAGACACTGCGCGAACAACCCCTGTCAATAATCCTGCTCGTACCAGTAAGAGTACTTCGAAAGTACCAGGAGAGTTCTTTCCAGGGAAGTGTACTACATGACTTCCGTGTGTTAGCCACTTCCGCTAGTCGCAACAAAGTTGGGCGCACGACGTGACCAGCTGATTAAATCTGCATTATAGAAGCTGACCAGCACGGCCCTCTTTGTATTCAACCTTGCTGCCGTATAAAGAGTGGCCTCGATGACACTCTTGCTCCCTGTCTCTACATCTAGAAGCCCAGTCATCCTCGCCAAACTTGTTGCCAGTCCTAGTCATTCTCGCCTCTAATTACAATTCAACGAGGTCAATAGTGTCGCTTTTCCAGCAACAACCTGGTAATCGTGACGGGCCGATCTTTCGGCTGTTGTAGCACTTGCTCCTGTTGTGTCAGTGTTGCCACTTAACATGTTGAACAAATTGAATATCACGTGAGCGGACGGGTATTAATTGTTAAGAGCAACCTCGAGAACAAGCGGAGGCTGGCCACGATTTCCTCGACTGCTTTGTCCACGTCAAGGAAGCCAACCAGCTCTCCTCGATGCATTTGTAAGCGTATATGCCTCTCTCGCGGCTAGATATTCCGCGTTGGTGTCTCCTGATGACCTTTCACGGTGTCACGTAATCCCCTGACAGTCCTTAGTAGTCCTCCTCGCACTTCTATTTGCAGCCTCTAATATTGGCGAAAATAGAAATGCTCCATTGTCGTCTCTCGTTTACTAGACTGCGTCAAATCAGCGCAAGTAAATATTGAAGAGCCGTGAATAAGGGTGGATCCTTCTACTTTAATGGCTTGAATAAATTCTTTATCGAAGAATCCGTGAGTCAGATTTCTGGCAAAAAATGGGCTTGGATCCCAAGAGCGATTCTACACGGTATTAGTCATTAGGAAGGCCTCTTGTTACGCTGGCATTTTGAAGAAGGCTACCGTACGTTGAAGAGGGTCAAGTGGCAGCGAGTATAAACATCATTTTCGAGTCGATTCCTTCTACTGGTTCGGGAAAGCTCACTCCAAGGCATCGTCGGCTCATTGTCGGTAGCTAGCATTGTTAGTCATCCAAATGTTTTCCCTTTATTCGTTGCGGTTTGCTCTACTCTTCGTTTACTCGAGTAGAGAGCGTCACCTTCTGGGGGGTGATCGTGTCCCGTGACGAAAATACGAATCATTTTTCTGGGCTTCCGACACTCTCGTTGGCGCTTGCCAGCTGAGAGACAATGCACACACTTGAGGCATTCATCGGGGAAGAATGCGCGCACGCTTCTGTTCTACTTCTCTTAGTCACCATCAACCAAGTCAGTCGCATTATCTTTCTTTGGCGAGTGACTCCCGCGCGCAGTTTAGTCACGTCGAGCAGCCGCGCTTTTAATATAGAAGCATAACTTCTTCCCTCTCTGTCTCTCCTCTCTACCGAGATGATCTTCGCAGAGATTTTAATGCGAGAAAAGCGAAGCATTTCCGCCATTTTCCTTCGCTGGAGGGTTGGTCCATGAAGCTGCGCAGATCTCTCGGTCTGTTTCACTTTCGCATGGGGTGGAGGCTCTCTTGATTGGAGCTTGCAACTCTGGACCACATCTCTACCCCATGCGGATTCATGGCGAATCCGCCATTGCATTGGGGATGTATTGCCACCCCCAATTTTGACTGGTAAAGTCAATTAATATCAACATCTTACAGTTATCTTTCATCGAATATCCACTTTTAATTAAAGTACCGATAACGTGCTATTGTTCTTCGTGGGAATGTATGTCTTGTTAGGAAATATTTATGAATTGAAATCTGTCAGTAAGTTGGCTTATGAAAAGTCTTGATAGATGAGAATGAGGGTATGATGAAGAGCATGGAATATCAAGTCGGAGTTCACGGCTAGGCTTGCAGCAGCAAAAAGGTTAATCAAGCCTGTGGGCGGGTTAGGACGGAGGGTGGCCAGAGGGTGGCCAGAGGGTGCGGCCTTCCTTCGCAATCAATACCGAGGCGTACTCCGGCTCTCCAGGTCTTTTCACCGAGCCAGCAAGGCTCGCGCTAGCTCGGCAAATCCTGCAGACACCGTTATGAATTTTTCCTCCTATCGTTGGACGGCCGAAACCCGCTAGATTGCTGCTCGCAGGCTTATCAGCCTTGAGTACTACTATAGCGTGACATGTCACACCGGAGCCGACATCGAGCCTCGTGAATTTTGTATTCCACCGTGAACGTATTGCCTTCTATCACGAGCTCTTAATCGGCCCGTGAAAAATTTGCCCCGATAGAGACGCCATCAGGCATTGCACGAAATATCCTAACCGAAGAAGCAATTCCCCCTTACAACGGATTGTGCGCCTTTCCACTTCGCCAAGTGATTGCTCTAGCAATGGAGGGCTGCTTCTCCTTGGGTATTAAAGATAAATATACTCTTGACAGTTAGAACATTAGTTTCGCTCGAGGTACGTGCTCCCTGCATTGGATGCCTTCGTACAACCAACATAGAATTGTGCGTATGAAGACCACACGGAAAATTAGAGAAACGCAGCGGTGTACCGGTTTGCTACCTCACTCACTGCTGAGATGGACGCCTTCCTGAAAGCCGACTCTACTAATTGTATAAATGATTCTCACGCGATAATCGCAATTAAACGGCGCGTTGATTCACAGATGCCCGAGAATAGCCTTCCTTTCTTCCCTCTCTCTTTGTGGATATCACTCGCTGATGATTGTTGGAATCAGTGTGCTTTGAACATTCATCATTTGTATAAGAAGTACGACGACTTTCTTAAACGCTTTATCTTTATTGGAACAAAGCGGAGAATGCGCAAATCACAGCTGAAAAGGAAGCACGCATGGGAAGCATTCCAACTAATTACCGGTGATTTCGAGAAAAAGTTGGGCTCATTCGAGCCCGGTTATATTCGCAATGATTCTACAGCAGGTAGACATATCTAGCTCGAAAGCCGCGCTGTCTGGACGTCATTAATTAGTCCCGCACGCGCTGCAGCCGTTCGAGTTTACCGTAGAATTTCGCACGATTATCGCATACAAATATATCCGTGATCATTACCATTTTCATTTCACGCCGACGTAGTCTGTAATTGTAGATTAGAGAGAACACGGCCATTAATTCCATTGGGATTGTTGAATACGTTGAAGTAAGCTAGCAAGGGATTCATTTCACTTTTTCGTGGGTGAAGAGCAGTGGGTGCATGACTGAAAGACTAGGTTGGCTTCTAGTAGCAGGTCGAATGGTAGTTTAGACGTCGACTGCTGTCTGTCTCGCCGTGGCATTGCCAAGGCTTCGCTGCGCGCTGACTTTTTGTCATTCTAAATCCGTATTCCGCTTATTCCTCTCGGCAGTAAAGCCCGATCCTCTCGTAAACAGGCTCGGCGACACCAAGGTGCGTACATTTAGGCGTGAGTACATAGCACATCGTTTTGAGCGGCGGCCAAATAAAGTCTGCAAGAGGGAGTAGTCGGTCTTACGTTCAGGAGGTTCGACGATTTCGCAGGGAAGTGGGAAAACGACGAAGTCGGCAGTAGCAGCAGAACACAGTCTCGGGGACGCCCGTAGAGACTGTGGATATTTTCGGCCGTATGCTTATGGGAACGACATGCCCCGGATTCCTGAAATGATCGAGCGGTTAAGTTCGCCGAGAGTCTCGCCCGTGAAACTGGGCTGCGCCTTCCTAATTAACTTCTCGGTGCTTCATGCTTCCCCGCTAACTTCATTAAGTTCTGGCCCCCACTGACTGTGAGGGGTTAGGATCTCCCACAAGCCGGAACTCTTCCCCACACTATATGCTTGTTCGCCTCGAGTCCAGTTGATCCCCGGATTTACTTGTAATAGCGGAATTACTACGCACGAGGAATGCTCAAGAACCCTCGCAGTTGATCGATGCCGGCAATTTGCCGTGGGATTTCTTTGCGACGCATCTCACCACTCTCTGCCCTATGTGTGTGTGTCTGTGTCCCTCTGTATGCATTAGCTACTTCGTCGCAAGCCGAGGAGGAATTGCACAATCCGCTGGCGCCTCCCGTCAACAGAATACCAGAACGATGAGTGCACGCTACTCTCTTCTTCTGGGCTACTGACCGACGATACTTCTTCTTCCCGGACTATCCGCCAGCTTTTAATTAGGATGATTTCATTTGACACTTGTTTTTATTCCTCTACCAGCTCCGCACCAATGCTCGGAATGCATTTAATGCATTTCGCTTGGCTGCGAGCCAGCCACAGTGTGGGCTCGACGCACGCATTAGTTTTATAGTCGGCGCACGCACTCCCCGTAATTATATCGGCGCTAATTCAGATGTGGTCGTTACATTGTTAGTACACGTTTAGTACTCGAGAGTTAGTATTTGTTTAAAGCCTGTGCCAAAGTTGCTCATGGGTGCGACACATATTATTAGGTGTCTAGTTATTAGCGACTGATATACATCTTTATTTCTTTTCCTTTACGTTGCGCAATACGCAGAGTAAAGAACTACGAGCTAATATTAATATTTATGAAGTATATAAATATAGACAGTTTATGTGCAGCTTATGTCCTACATACGTACTGAAAGGATGCAATCAAGCCATTGATGTTTTGGTTAGGAATCTATGCGACGAAAGTAACGACAATTGCTGAATATCCTTGCCCATTCCGGGGAAAACCTCACAATACAACTCACACTGGACACTTTAATAATTTACATGTTCTCTTTTCTCTCCCGAAAAGTCAATCGCGTCTCAACAATTGGCGCGATCAACGATGTTTCACGCGGGAACTAGTTGATCAGCGGTTTGTTTCGAGAACTCAATTATCTACTTCGATGTTGGGTTCGTCAATATCGACGGTCGGTAACGACAATAGGTAAGATTATCGAGCGAGTTTCGGGGAAGTGAAAGGTGGCGCTCGAGCGGTGGGGCACTGTTCAGACGACAGGATGGTCGCCAGCGGGCGATTTTGCGAAGCTGCGAGTGAAAATGTCAAAATTTCGGGCAAAATCGGGAAGCGCGTGTAATGACAGCGATAAGTGACGTAGTTACTCTTCCCACGGTGCGCTCTACCCGCCGGACGATGTCAAGGGGTTGAATTATGCCTCGGAAGGAAAACACGTAAGTCCTGCCCGAACTGTAACCTCACTTCTTTAACCCTTCGAAACAGCAGGGTTTGTTTTTCTCCTTTCGAAAGAGGAGGGGGGAAGAGGAGGGAACGATACAAGATTGTATAAGCGTTGAAAGTACCCGCATCTTCTTTAGCAAAGCGATAACATGGGAGCGAGACCGCAGAAAACGTATGAACACGTACTTCAAAACCCTGGCGGACCTTTTGCCGCCACAGCAGGAAGGCCGCAAGCGGAACAAGGTCGATATCTTGATCCAGGCGTCGAAGTACATCAAAGACCTCCATAACAGGATGGACCTGTTTACGGCAAATGCTTCCGAAGGACACAGTAAGGCCTGTTAGAGTCAGGTATTGCCAGGTCGAAGCGCGGCAGTGCCCCTCTTCCTAAGACAAGCTTTCCTTCCGCAGAGGAGGAATTGGCCAGGCTGAAGAAGCTGGTGGCGCAGCTTTTCTCTAGAACCCAACTGCTATCGACGCTGTTGAAAGACGCAGGCATTAGCGTGCCTGCCGAGCCGGCTCTAGAGAAACTGTCAGCCTTGAAGTGGTCTAACAAGATCAATGTCGAGGATGCCGAGAAGCATCTGGAGAGTTTAGAAGAGAGTAAGGATCTTGGACGTATCTGTAAAGTGAACGGTTGCTGGGGTTTTTCCAGAAATGAATTGATCACTTCTTACAGGAAAAAGTGTGGAGAAGAAGAGTGAGAAGTCTGTAGACGTCAAAGTGCCTTCAAAGAAGAAATCCATTTGTTCATCTCGATCATCTTCAAGGAAATTAGTGAAGGACAATGGTGTCACAAAAAAAACTAAGAGTTCGATCGAGAATCAAGAAAATCGTGTTAATAGCGCGAATAATAAGGATGACGAGGTTGAGACCAGTGAGGGCTTACCAGAAACAGAATCTGAAGCTAAGAATTCTGAAAACAATTCAAGTAAGCGTCTAATTGTTTTGAAATTATGCTGTTTACTGCTTCGAATTAAGTAGTATAATAAATTAAATACTTTCTCCGTAGGTTTGGTTAAAGATACGCCAACGAAACGCACATTGAACAGGAAAAAGAAAAAGGGTAGGTGTTTCGATGAATTCTACTTCTGGCTGGTCTCAATTTTATTCTTATCTTATTGCTCACTTTATTACAGTTTTACAGAAAGTAGATTCACCAAAGAAGGTGAAGAGGAAAGCAAAAAAACAGGACAAAAAGAAACCGAAAGCACCCTGTATAAAGAATCCCATTCCAAATTTCACTCCTAATACCCTTATATTATCCGGGGGAAAGCTAGTGCCTTTAGTTGCCCCCATGACTTCGAACATCATTGTAAATACTCAGCCGCAACCCGCGAACCCCATAATCCTCGGTAGTGCTCAACAGAATCAGATGTTCGTAATGCAGCCGCTAACGAATCGCGCCCAGAACTCCGTCGTTTCTATCTGCAATCAAGCTCTTATTAATACTGTGCAAAAAGTCACAATTAATACCGTCCCGAGTATTCGCACGAAGATGGTTGTGGACTCGCAGAATTGGGCGTCTAATGTTAAGAATATCATCAACGCCACAAAGATTGGCGGTCATAAAGGTATTTTACCGAAGGGCAAGGAAGTCACGAAGACGACGATGACTTATAAAGTTCCTATACCAGCAGTTCACCGAGAGAAGGTGGATAAGCCGAAAGAAAGTACTAGTAAGAAAGATAGTGACTCTAAAATCAAGACAAATAAGAGTCATTCAAAAAACAACAAAAATCAGCAGACTTCAGATGCAGAAGATAAGACTGAGAGCGAAGAAGTTACAAAGAATGACAATGGCAGTTCGCAGAAGGGATCATTAAAACGACTATTATCCATCGACAATGGAACAAGTGAAGAACCGAAAGATAAGAAACGAAGAACAGAAGATGCCTCCGAAAAACAAATGGAGGAGCCTGTTGCTGCAGATGGTACATCGAATAACGAAGGATTCACTGATGATTGTAAAAGTACCGAAACTATTAGTAGCGCCTCAGACATAGGAAAAATTGGATCTGAAGGTGATACAGTACCAATTTTAATCTCGAGCGAGGCAAGTCATTCGATGGACACGAGTACCCAAACATCCGTAGTAGATTCTGCCAGTGGCAAATCGCCTGGGGAATCTTCGTTAGCTATGAGTATACTGACAGCGCAGTCACAATCGACAGATGAAACTCGGATTCTGGAAACAATTCCATCAGCGGATTTTTCGACGGATAATTTGAAGACAAATCACTTGGTAGCAGTTACTTCAACACCCGATTTTAATATTACGGTGGAGGGTGCAATGCAGAAAACAAGCAACACTACTGGAAATCAATCAGCAAAGTCTCCTTTAACAGAAATTGAGGGTAAGATTAAAGAGGTTGTCGATTTAAAGAAGTCAAAAGAGGTGTGCAACTTGGGCTCTCAGTTCGACAGTCTCCTGCAAGTGACAAAAGAGTCGGAGACTACAGAAGCCTCAACGAACTTAGAAAATAATAAAATAATATTAAATCTGGACACGAATACAACGACAACTTTGAAACCAGAAAGTAGTACGGTGCAAACATCAGAAGCAGGCACATCGACTACTTCCTTACTTCCAACAAATATAGTGGACAACGAACAGAAGATTGTGAAAACAAAGGACGAAGTATCGAAGAGTTTGTCATACAATACTGAAAACACATTTGTACCAATTAGCAACAGAACCGATGGCCTTCACTCGGATCTCTCGAATGATATATTCGCATCACTCCAAGTCCCATCGAGTTCTCACAACCCAGAGTCAATTTCACCAACGGCAGCATTTTTAATGGCTTTCCCATTAGTCTCATCATTAAACGGGAAGACTGAAGTTCTGGACGAGGAAATGAAGGAAGACTTCAAATATCATAGCCAGACTCCTCCGATGCTCCTCCAAATTGGAGCAATGGAACCCAATAGTTTCAAGATTAAAACGAACTCACCCTCGCACACCATTGCTGAGAAGCGACTCAAGATATCTTGCGAAGAAAAAAAGATTGACCCTCCAGAAAACGAGACACCAAATACAAGCATCATTCCTCAGATAGAATGCGCTCAACCCACGAAGACTTTGCCAAAGATCGTCAACAATGAGACTTTAAAGGAACCCTTCAAGATAGTGCAGACTGTCCTTACACCTACTATGGAGAAACCAGTCACATCTTCGAGCACATTTTCTCACACTCTGCAGTCAGTACCAGTTGTGTCGTCAGCATCAATCACCACCAACACAGCTACTAGCAATTCTTGTCAAACTGAATTGCCAAGTGTCACGCAAAATGTAATTGCCAACAGTTCCAATACAAGTAGCGGGGCATCTCAATTAGATGTCACTCTACCATCATCGGTAACTAAGTCAGAGCCCATTCAGATGCCTTTACAAAATGCAACTTGTGACAATAGCGTGAGATACTCAAGCACCCAGGATTTCCTTCGATGTTACTCCACGGTTGTTGATACGAATTTGAGAAGTTTACATCAGAGCACTGTTCCTTATAGTAATTCAAGTATTACTGATCAGAGTGCAACGTTAACGAATAATGTTACCCCAGACACGTCACATTCATCATTAATTTCTCATTTGACTAATACAACTTCGACAACGAACACGTCGAGCTTGTCTTTGCCGTCCTTGACAATAGACTATCCTGTATCAATTGTGGATAAGAACACTCAGAGTAATCAGCAAGTGAATAATCATATAGTTGCGAATAGTCGGTTGTCTTACACGAATCATTTGAATAGAATTCTTCCATCGTCATCGCAAAGCCGGCAGGATTACACGATGCAAATGAAGAACACGTCCCTTCCAATCTTGTCTTCCCAAGGGATTCAACCCCTTTACGATCCACAAGCGAAGGAGATCCACATGTCTTTACCAACGATACACAATCCACTTCACAATCAAACTTATTCGATTCACGGAAAAGATCACGTAGTGTCGAACAACGCGTATAATGTAGACCACAATAAGAGTATGCCTCGCAAGGAAACGATCTCCTATTCAGCCCCCAGTGGAAACACCAACTCCTCTGTTCCAAATCAGAGCTTCAATTCGAAGGATACGACACCCAATTCAGCTGATAGTCACTTCCAAAGAAATTATCCGAAGTTATGCAAGAACCCCGAGGCACCCAGTAATTCGGCAGTTAATCAAACTTCGAAATTGAGTGATGTTCTTCGAAGTAAGCCACCAGAACAACAGGATCATCGTCAAGATAACTATTCCTCCTCGAAGAAGCTGGAAATTGACCCATTCTCGCAGTCCTTCTCTTTTGGGGTCAAGGAACCCATAAATTCACAACCACAACAAAGTGTGTTAGCGCAAAGTGCAGAGAACATATTCCAAGAGAAAAGAGAAGATAGCCAGAATTATGGTCCTTATACCACTAAGGATATGAAGAAGATTAATACCAGTACGACGAATACCATCACCAGCAAGTCTTTGGCGCAGAATACTTCTCTTCCACGGTATCACCAGCAACCAACATCATTCGTCGCGACGTCCAATTATGAGCAGAGTAGCGTGACAGATAATAATGCGAAATCAACGACAACTGTTGCCCACAATTCATCGAACTTCAGCATCCTTTCATGGACTACATTTTCACCAGTTAGTGGAGGTGGCAATAACAATCTGGTGCACTTTGAGCAAGGGCCAAATCAGAATGACACCACTGAAGGGAAGACTATATGTGAAAATTATAGTTATGTACCCCTGCATAAGGAAAATCCAGGATTCTCCAATGTCTTGTCGAGCGATCCTTATCCCGTCAACTCTACAGTGAGTTCCATGGATAAGACGAGAATGAAATCGGGCCTCGAGTCCCAGAAGCAAACGTTCGTCGATCCTTCAAAATCCAGGAGTATTCAGGGCACTGCTCCAACGACCAATAAGCCCAATCGCATGCAAAATCAGAACCAGACTTCATCGGGCACCGATTACAAGTACGGTACTGATGCTAAGAATAAAAGTACCAATAAGTTTGGTATGGACTCGGATTATTTGCAAAACGAGTACCCGAATCTTGATCAACATGCCCAACAACAGCAACACGGACAAAAGGATCATCAGGCAATGCCTCCTAAACAGGATAAAGCGATTTACACCATGCCCAGTTACGATCCTCAAGTCAGTTTCGACTTGCCGGAGGTCAGTAGTCAGATGAAGTACTCCGTAGACTCCTATGCCACAACAAACTTCAAGTACACCGACAAATCTCAACAACAGAATCAAAACAAGTATCAAACGATTATTCAGAGCCAAGTTCAACCACTTCATGACAGTGTAAGCTATAATGGGAATGATGGCAAGCACAATCAACAGCAGAATACGTCGAAGTCGAAAGGGAATCAGCAGCAACATACCAGCAGGGCGCCAGTCAATTGGATGATGACTCCAGAGATCAAGCACAATACTAATATTGCTGATATCATCTTGCCACCGATCGGGAAAGAATTGGATTTCTGCCAGAATAATCTATTCGCCCAGACACAATCTTACAATCAAGGGACTCCCAATCAGTTTTATAATAATTACGACGTAGCGGCCCACAGTTTTCCAAACTTGCCAGTGCTCCAGAGTGAACCTAAGCGAACAACTGATGTGTTTTATTCGGAAGAGCAACCATTCCCTTGGTCGCCTACAAAGAGCAGTGTTCACGTCGAACAAAGTCAGACTGTTAAAGGTTTAGATCAACATATCGTTCCTTCTACTCTTCCTACCCTTGTCGGTGACTTGGAATTGGGAACGAATATCGGAACGGAAAAACAGAACTTCCTGTTTGGCCAGGTTCCAGCGAGAGTGCCCACGGAACAAACGAAGGATCCTGTAAAGGATAAAGACACGAATGTCGGTAATCGCGATTTTCACAACGTGCTCAATACTCAGAACGTTCAGCATCCTGGAGCTGGTTCCACGTTCCTCTCAGTCAGTCAATTGGTAGATCACGAGAAAGTAGAGAAATCCCACCAGCAGCATCAACAGCAACATCATCACCATCATCACCATCACCCTCATCAACATCAGCAGCAGCAACAGCAACAACAGCAAGCGAGAAAGCACCAGAGAAAAACGAATACAAGTCCAAGGGGAAATAGCAAGAGGCAAATGGATATTCGGAAGCAAACAACTAATAACGAGCAATTGCATCAAAGGCACGAGGAGCAGAAGACGTCGAATCATACTTTCTCCGAACAAGGTTATCAACAACAACAACAACCGCAGCAGCAACAGAAATACCAGCAAAATAATAGTTTGCACTGGCGAAGCAGGAATTGCAAAAGTAACTATACTGCTGAAGCACTGATAGGCACGAACAATACCGTACACGACACGAGTCACCAAGACAAGCATGCCATGATAAAGTTCACCCCGAACTATCCGCAGAACAAGTTCCAGACTAGTCTCCCCACTGCCGACCCTGTCATGCCAATTAATTATTTCTCTAATACCGATGACGGTAGTGGATACGGACAGATGGTTAATCAGAACTTTAATTCGTACGCCTACACTTCCAATACCAATATTTACCCTACGACAAGTTTCATTACGAGCATATCTAATACGCCCACTTCGTACATGATGTCATTACACGATAATACCGATTACATGGAGGCAAATGCCTTCCTATTGCCGAATGTGGCTGCTTCTTCCACAACAGTTTCCTCCAGCACTTCGACAACTACCACGTCGAGTACAAATGTTTCACTCAATGCTAATGCGAAGAATCATCAACATTATGCGAAACCGCAGAATTGTGATAAAAGAAATTACTCCACCGCGGCAAAGAAGGGGAAGAGAAAAGGTTTGGACGGCACGATGCAGAATTTAGAGTTCCCACTGTCAGGCATTAGCTCTCCTTTGGAGGACTACCATCATTCCACTACCTTCCTTCCTCCACCTCCTCCGCATGCCAGTCCTTTGTATCAGAATCATGCTCAAGCCAATGTGTACAACAAACCTGTAAATGGACTGCCACCTCCGCCGGGGGCTAGTACTCAGGGGGTACCAGCAGTAGCAAGCGCCGGTTTTCCCATGAATCCTAATATGTCAAGGAGCGGAATTGTTTCCAGCAACCCTATGACCATGAACCATCATCCATCGGGCACCAGTCTCACGAACTTTAACTTGAGCACTATCTTCCCTGAGATGAATGACAAAGTGAGTATACTAAACAGAACTAGCTAGTCATTTATGGTAGCGTATCAATGGTTTTGTTTTCTTTACTTTAAGATCACTGGATATAAGCCGCCGAATGCCATAGCACCTGGTTTATCTCAACCATCGAATCAGAGTACAGTGTATACGCAACGGCCGAATTACCCAACTAATGCCTTGTGTCATCTGCCGCAGGTAAGTTCCAAGTGCAATAAGGTACTGATAAGAGTTTAATTAAATGTAATTGAATGTACGTGTTTCTCAGGTGTCGGAGGGAAGTCAGTTTGGTAATGGCGTACCACCACCACCTCCGCCCGGGGTGCTACATTATAAGAATGTATGATAGGCGTAGTAAGTATGGTGATTCTCGATAAGTTCGAGATTGTACATATGTAAATAGTAATGTAATTGATTAAATTAAAGAACGTCGATGCAATGTAAGGTTGTGCTTTATTTATAATGACTGTCTGTAGTTGATTCGAGTAACAGGATAATTACACACTGAGAACATTGTTTATTTTTTTGCGGGTGCTTCGTACTTGATCGAGTTAAATGTATAAAATCAATAAAATGATTGGTTAAATATATATATTACTTGTAAAGATGCTTATCACAGTAGAGTCGTATAATTGGATACACCTACACCTCGCATTCGTCAACTTATATCCTTGGTGGGAGGTTTGAGGGGTATTTTGCCAAAAATAAACTTCTCTGCCAGGTACATATTCTTTTCGTCATCCGTCAGCATGCCTTCCGCGGTGTACACATTCTCGTCAATGATCGCACTCATTACCGAACCATATCCCGATTTGCCAAATGGCCCACTGGAAGATACCAGTGTATTGTTCCCCTGATTTTGCACGACATTGCCAAAAGGTGAGTTGTTGTTTTGTTGTGTTCTCGGAGCAAAAGGATTTGCAGTTGTGGTAGTTGTTGTGGTATTGGTCGAGGCGAAGGGCAAGTTTTTGGCTTCCTGGCTGAAGGTAGAACCAGTAAAAGGTGAGGTCGTAGTTGTCGTACTGCCGAAAGTTGGCCCACTCGCGCTTGTATTGCCAAAGGGGCCTGAGGAAGTTACAGTGGCACCAAAAGGCCCTCCAAATGCCGGTTTAGAGAATACAGATGAGGTTGTGGTAGTACTGTCAAATTGAGAAGTAGACGTTGCAAAAGGTCCACTGGCGTTGGATGTACCTGTGCCAAAAGGACTGGCAGTGGATGAAGACATGACCTGGCCACTGGGTTGCGCTGCGCCAAAAACATTAGGGGCAGATGATGTTGCCATAGTGCCGAAGTTACTTCCTGGCTGGGAAACGGAGCCAAAGGATGCCATATTTGTGCTGGCTGAACCAAAGATATTGGTAGTTGTATTTGTGGTTCCACCGAACATAGAATTAGGTGTACTGGTAAATGTGGAGGTGCTACCGAACACAGGTGCACCACCAAAGGCAGATAAGGTCTTTGGTTGCGAGAAGATTCCAGAGCTGAAGTTTCCTGAAGTTGCTGGTGTTCCAAAAACGGAGTTTGTAGTTTGTTGTTGCTGACCCGGTCCATTGAATAGGTCTACGGCTGGTGTCATCGATCCACCAAATAACGATGGGTTAGCTTGCGGTGCCATTCCACTATTGAATAGAGGTTCTGTTGGAGTCGAGCCATTCCCGAATACAGATGTTGCAGTCTGAGAAGTCTGAGGCCTGGCGAAGACATTGTTCGCTTGGGAAGTGGAGGCGAACACACTTGGTTGACTGAAAACTGGTTGAGAAGAACTGCTAAAGACAGATCTACTTTGAATTGAAAGTAGAGCTGCGCTTGTGTTATTTCCAAAAGACGCTGTACCACCAAAGACAAGATTAGTGTTAGTATTAGGTCGTCCAAATATTGAATTACTAGTTGTTGGGCTAGAGGCAAAACCCCCGCCAAAAGGATTGCTCTGCGTTGCGAATGTTTTATTTCCGAAGACATTGGACGAAGAGGAAGGAACTGCAAACGAGAAATTGGATGGTTTTCCTGCTGTGTTTCCAGAAGCCATCCCCTTAGAACTGCCAGCCTCCAGTTGTTTCTAAAACACGTACTTCATAAATCATTTCTACTTCATTTTAAAGAGTTATATCTTTGCAAATCAATTCTCACATACCAGCATCGCGATAGTTTCTCTACTTGGATTTTTCAAAGCATCCCGTTTAGTCTTCATATCCTGGCACAACTGCTGGAAGCGCATCTTCTGCAATAGGAAAGAAATGCAGAGAGACTGACTTTAGTAAAATAGGAATATACATTTATCTATACTCACCGCCTGTTCTACCATGCCACTTTTCTGGGCCTGGTACATCTCCCATCGTGCTTCCTCTGGAGAAACATCCTCCATCCCTGGTATACATGGTCCTCGATTGAAGGGTGCAAAACATGATAGAAGCCATTGCCCTCCTCGCTCGGCGTTCAACACCTCTTCAGCTACTCCGGCTCTAAAAAGTTATACTTTTCAATTAAACATACTCTCAATTCGAGAGTGCTATTTTCAATACGTACGCAATAAGTTCCTCCTCGTTGTAGTTCACCTTATTGCAGCGACCTGAAAAACACAGACAGTCAGTAGACGTAAATCAGTGAATTACATCGACATGTCAATTTTCCTCGCTCACCGTAACTATGTTCGAATCGACAATATTGACCATATCGGCAATTGCCTTGCTGAAAGTACCGACAAACATCGGCCCTCACCACTCTATAATTCGAAGCCATTCTTTCACAATTTACACTAGTTCACATCATATTCTTCACCATTCTTAAATTCCGCACTCAGCCACAATGGGCGCCATTATCGTGCTGTGTTTCTCGCGCAGCCCGCTGGTGGCGACGCAGTTACCGCGGCGCGATTTTCCTTGAGTGTAGTGCTGCTGGAATATTCTTGGAAAAAAGCTTGAATATGTGGTCAAAACGATATATACATCACTTATTATTGATTATGAATTGACTAGCTTCGATTTCTCACAAATATCTGTCATTTATTCAACGCCGTGTGAACTTTATCAATCGAAAACTACGAGGAAATTTGTGCGCGCCAATACGCCTAGCGCCATCAAGGAGGTTTGACCAGGTTTGGCACTTGACTTCTCTGAATTATAATTCTAGCTATAGATTTTGATTCATCAATTACACGATCGGGTTTCGATTCCCAATGTCAGCGTTTATTGATTTGCAAAACTAATATTGACGGTAGCGCGTTATTACGAGCTCTAATTCAGAGTGAAGAATTCTCGTGTTGAATTTTTCGAATGTCCGGCTGCCACGGGCGCATCGTGTCGTGTTCCGATTTGGAATGCGTGCGAGCGTGCTGCTGCATACCTTTGTCGGCTGAATGAGTGTCGAGTGGGAGAAAGTGAGAAGAGGCTAGTGTCAAGAAGATATCGTCGAGTTTTCGATCAAGCCCCGTGAGCCGTTGAAGAAGTCAAACCGGCTGAACCCAACCCTTTGATATGCGGAGAACGTAATGTGTCAATTTTCACGTGTCTACGCGCGTTCTCCCTGAAGGAAGTACACGGCTGCAAGGTTGTTAGGACTCCTCGATCCAAGATTGGAATCCCCGATCTCCTTTGGGCACGATGGTGAGCTCTCCTATGAATAATTCCTCTCCTGCCGAGGTTATAACTGCACCTTGGAGGAAGTGATAAAGAGACTTATCAAGCAAAGATAGGATTCGCCGATAGGAAGATGCCGCATTAACACGCCCTTCTCGATCGACCTAGAAATCATATTTTCGCATTGAAGCTCGCCGAGTGATCATTGCGGCGACTAGGAAATCGTCGATCGGATGTTCAGTCAGTGCACGCACTGACATGTCAAAGTACACTGTCATGCCAGTGCGATGCACTCGCTGACATCGGCATCTATTCTGCCTGTTGCAGTCGGGGACCCTGAAGCCTTACCTGACGGCAGTGAGACGGACTCTCACCGCCGCTATGTGTCTTGAGAACTTCTCCTCGCAGATAGTGGAGAAGCACAACAAGCCGGAGGTCGAGGTCACAGCTAGCAAGGAGCTGCTGCTCACTCCGCTCTTGATCAGTAGAAACGACAAGGAGAAAGTCCTCATCGAGTCCAGTATAAACAGTATGAGGATAAGCATCGCGGTCAAGCAGGCGGACGATCTAGAGAAAATTCTGTGCCACAACTTCACAAGATTTATGACCATGAGGGCGGAAAACTTCATCATTCTCAGGAGGAAGCCGGTCGAGGTATTCTTTTGAACGGAGCAGCATTATTAAGTTTACAATAGCGCTTCTTCGATACGATAAGAACGACTTGACTTTTTCTTTTTAGGGATACGATATTAGTTTTCTAATCACGAACATTCATGTAGAGCAAATGTACAAACATAAAATTGTAGACTTTGTTATTCACTTCATGGAGGAGATCGATAGGGAGATCAGCGAGATGAAACTATCGATGAATGCCAGGGCCCGTATATGTGCAGAGGAATTTCTAAAGAGGGTTGGTATCATGTGCGTTTTGGTTAATCAACTTATACGATATCCGCTTCTTTGTTACCGAAACACTCGTTTGATTTCAGTTTTAATGCTGATAACACTGGTGTGTTACCAAATAGCAATAAGTGCAGCATCAGGTCTCGGAGATGGTGGTATTATTTAGTCCTCCCCGATTCTTTTCTGATTATTGATCCCCCGGAAACTCTTGTTCGAGGACTATGAAATAAATTTCATTCAACCACTGCAATCCGCTTAAGTGAGTAACGAGCTAGAGGCTCGAAATGTCTGCAAGTGTGTGGCTCCGACCCAGCCCAACCGTGGATTACTAAAACCTGTGCATTTACACGTCATCCTCTCTTTTTTTTTTAAATAAAGTATTCTTGAAATCCTCAATGGGCCATCTGAAAAGTGTGTTCAGGGTACCGATACAGTTACTGTTTGAACGCATCTTATTTTTATCCCGGCAATCGTGAAGGCTCCTACTTCACGCGCGCCGCGCGTATTGTTGAGTATTGAAATTATAGGCGCCGCGAACGTCCACACTATAACACGTTGAACTACTACTGCCAAACATTAATTAGTACGCCGGGACGATACGGAGTACGATAATCGTAATTTTTTTAACTAAACTACTACTATAGTTCTACGAGAATTAAGGGACTCGGTACTCGACAGTGTAGCGAAGGATATTATATCTTTATTTGGGTATCGTGTTATTACGAAGCAGTAATTGTTCTTTGGGTTCTTCATGATCTACAAACAGGGCGCATCTTCGCTAAACAGACGGATATAATATCTTTTATTGCCGCTAGTGAGGGAATCGAGCGCGAGCCGCCGAGTGACAGTGCGCACCTTGATGGAGTACGCATCAATTGTGCAATGAGTTATTGCATTTACGAAGGTTCTATTCGTCTCTCGTCGATCATTGTATTCGTATGATTTATTACTAATGTATATAATAATAAAGATTAAGCGACAACTCCTCGTTTCCTGATTGACCACCAGTTCTTCTCTTTGTGGGATTTCAATAAGAGCCTTTCTTACTCATTGTTCTGCCTAGATTTACATATGACAGAGTCGTATTAGTCACAGAGCTAAGGCAACGAGCGACTAGAAGCTTTGGCTCGAAAAAAATGTGTTCGTCGGATTGTTCGGGTAGAACACTGATTCCAGTGTCTCGTGACAGGAAAGGAAAGTGTCGCGCGGCGAACACGACGATCAGTGGAGATCGAGGAGTTCCCGACCGTGGAATCCATCACGTGCAAACGGGGACTTCTCTTTCCACCGGGGGGTAGGGTGTCCTCACCCGAGGACAAGTCCAGTCGCTCGCCAATCGGCAATGCTGTTCGCGCGCGCACCAGCGACTGTTCGCGAGTTTTCCGAACGCGAAGGATCGCGCTAATTTCGCTACCGCGCTTGTGAATTCCTCTCGGCTAATACGCACGCTTTCTCTCTTGCTCTCTCTCTCTCTGCTTCTCTTTCGCTCTCTGTCTCATAAATGCTTTGGTAAATTTCATTTCGCAAGAATAAAGTGGTATCAAAAAGTGGTGTTACAGTGATCAAATTATTCCTGGCGATTTTCACGTAAATCTTTTGAAGGATTCCTAAGAGATACCAGTAGCAGTCATCGACTCCTTCGGGACAATGATTATTTTTCATATTGTATAACACTTTGTGAGTTTTTCACACAAATGAATTAAGTCTCCTGTCTTTTCAATGTAATTCCAACTGTTTTCGGTCCGCATGGTATATCTTCTGTTGTACAATGTAAGTTGCGGATAGTCCTGAAGGAGTTAAGGAAAACTGTAGGAAAGTTCTCTGGCGGGGGTGCCTTTAAGCTTACGAGGCCGAGAGACGACCCCCGAGGGGGGGCTTAGAGCGACGCGAGTGCGATTACGTAAAGCGTCCGTGGTAATTTTAAAGAACGCTCGCCGTTCGTCGGCTCCGTAATTTCAAGATTACCACTCGCACACCAGCAACGTCCAAGGCTCCGCGTGCCATCGCCGGCCTGGAAGCGGCGACGCGGAACTCTGCCACTGTCGACAAACTTTTGCCAGGCTTTAGTGGCACTCGGCTCCGGGAAACATTTAGGCTTAACGGCGACTTAACGTCACTTATCCGCAGAAGCACCCTGCTATACAGTGCTCACACATACACACACATACATATATATATATACGCTACACGCTGTAGTTAAAAAGGACGAAGTTACCGGTTCAAGCGAGAGCAGACTAATTCCCAACGAGTGGCTGTGCGGCCCAAAAATACTCGCTCCGCGTTATCTCTAAATAGTAGTGGGCAAGAAGAAGAATCAGAAAGAGTAAAGAGCGAGGAATACAATCCTATAGTGGCCGCCGCCGGTTGATTAGCTTCGCGAGAGACTCTTTTATTCTACTTTTCGTAAATTTAGAGAGGAATAAATTAAAGTTTATCTCGTTTACTCTCTTCCAGGCTTCCTAATTGTTCCTTCTCAACCCTCTGAATTTACAGTGTCTGTATTTCGACATTTCTACAGTGGGATGATATACTTTTTTGCATCGTCCTTTTCTCACGTAACTCGTAACAACCCTTGTCCCGTTTAGCACTCGTTGATCCTGACGTGGTCGTCCTTCCGCAGATTTCCTTGCGCTCTAATTCGACTTGTTTCCCTTTCTCTCTCGCTCCTACCATCATCCCCGTCAACACAGTTTCATTCTATGTTTTGTCTCGTTTATTCCTGGACCTCCTAACTCCGTCTCTCCTTCGTCGCTCGCATTCGTCCTCCTTTCTTCTTCTGTTCAACCCTTCTCTCACACTATAAACTCTCTCTTTCTCTTTCTCTCTCTCTCTGCCAAACACACGCGGACCTCGTCGCCGACGGTACGGCGCGGCGCATCCCGACGCTCGCCGGTGTGCTTGTGTGTTGGCTCTCGCGGCTTCTCGCGAGCTTGCGCGACGCCGGGCGCTTTTTACGCCGACGCCGAGGTCGACGCCGACGCAGCGCCAGTGGCTCGGAGTCGGCGTAGTCCGGGGCCTGGCGTCCTCCCGATCGGGAAGCACGGGAAGCGAGCTAGCCTAGCAGCTAACAGCTAAGCACAGAGATATTTCCGAGAGGAAGAGTCTCCCTCGTCGTCATCGTCGTCGTCGTCGTCGTCGTCGTCGAGGCGCCGGTAGACTCGCGCGTACACAACCTCCCGAGGAATAAAAGCCCTGGCACACTCCTGTTTCGAGAGACAGAGAAAACCCTAATCCGACGTGGAGTCATCGTTAAAGGAACACAGTCGGTGACCTTCGAGAGAGGAGGCGCGTGAATCCTGTCCTGGAGAACAGTCGCCGGACTGTCCGACGACACATCTTGAAGCGTCGGACGTCGAGCGAGGTAGTACACGAAGCCAGGTTCGAAAGGGTTGTCGGCCCGTTGGCAGAGAGAGAGAGGAGCCTCGCAGCCACGGAGGGAAATTGCGCGAAGGGGGTAGAATTGTGCGCTCGTGGATCGCGCGAGGGCGGCAAGAGGGTGTAGGTGGATAGGCGGTGGAGGAGGCACCGAGAGAGAGAGAGAGAGTGAGGGAGAAAGAGAGGAAGAGGGAGAGAGATAGAGTGGGTGATAGAAGAGGGAGTAGAAGAGGGGTTGGATAGTGGACGAGAGGGAGAGAGAGGGGGTGGTGGTGGTGGTGGTGGCGGCGGCGGCGGTAGAGGGGAGGCAAGGGAGGAGGGTGCGAGCGAAAGGCGGAGAGGGTGCGAGTGTGAGAGTGAGCGGAGCCGTCTTGCGTGCCACCAGAGAATAGAGCCCAGAGAGAGAGCAGGCCGAAGTCGAGAGTTAGGAGAATTGTGGCTCGTGCTTAGGTAGGATGCGTGTGCCTGGGTGCGGTGTCCCACCACCACCCGACAAGCGACGGTTCAGCAAGGACGACAGCATCATCAGCACCGTGATCAGCAGCAACGCCGGACAGAAGCGCCGTCCGATTTTTGCTACAGCATCCAGGCAAATCGTCCGGGATATCGCCGGGAAGAAGATAGTGCGAGAGAGCGCTGACAGGTGCTGCGTCCAGGGTGAAGGAAGACCGAGTGGCTGCTGGCGAGGAAGTAGACAAGTCGCCGGCACCTTGCCTAGGTTCTCCAGGCAAAGGAGAGACCAGGGCAGCTTGCATCGGACCGACGTCGTCCGGGTGACACGCGGCCGAACGTTCTCCGAAGCGGGCAAGCATCACGCAGCATCACAGAGGAGGAACGCGAAGATCTCCAAAAGCTCTCGATCGCCCCCAAGTTTGCCGCGAGTCTTCGGTTGTTCTCTAAGCTGGGAGTAAAGCTCTCTCACCTGCCAAGGTCAACTTCGACAACAAGAGAGAATAGTTGGAGGAAGGAGGAACAGTGAGAGATCTCGGAAAGATACTCTGCCTAGCCTCGTTTTTATCTGTGGTCTAGTCGGACTAAATTCGGGAAGAACAAGATCCTCGAGGCGAGTGTCGAACTCGCAAGAGGATTGCGTGAGTGCGCGCCGCGCTGCGAAGGGAAGAAGAGCCGGCTTCAGCCTGGAGCTCAGCCGACGTCTCAGCTACTCATGTTTATCCCGGACACCCTGAGGAGCTGCATGGTGGAACCGGATGTCTCGACTTACCTGCAGGCCCCTTCCGTAGGACAGGTGCTTTTATACTTTCCAATTCCCTAGAGAAATGATCTTTTCCACTCCTCATCTTGCTCGGCATCGTTCATTCCTATAGTACTTTTCTCACTGCATCCCCATCTTTCTCATACATACTACAAACATATGCATGTGCCAGAGGCCGCGCTTACGCTTAAACACTTGCCGTGTGCTGTGGAGCTTATGCTTGCGCCGGGAGTTGTTTACCACGCTAGCCGGCCCAGTCAGCCCGTCAGCAGGTAACTTGCACGAGCTTTAAACAACGAACCCCTGAACCGCCTCCTCATCCTCCTCTTCCAGTAGACGTCGAGTACCAGCTTTACGAGAGGTGTAACGATCCCTTGGTGACCACGACTCTTAATCGGCTTAGGGGCTCCTTCGAGCTCGGCTTACCGCTACTTAGAGATCGATCTCGCTACCACAGTACACGTGCGAATCTCCCGTCTGCCGCCAGAAAATTCACTACTTTTTTTACACTCTCTCTCTCTTTCTTCTACCTATCATAGTACAGAATTTCAATGTCTGACTTTGATCGTTGCTTCATTAATTTTTACTGCTATCGAAAAATATCAATGTTTTGGTAATGAAAAGTCATGTCTGCCGAGCGAAATAGGGCACGGTAGTAGTGGCAACGTGCACTATCAGACACGGCCAGAGGATTTAGGTTTACTGACACGATGAATCAGTAAAATGATGTAATCTCCCTCGCTAATAATTACCAGTTTCCCAGTAAGTCATTAATTATTTATGGCGATCGGATCGCCGGTAATAAATGAAAGTTTCATCGGCGGCATGCCTGGATAAATTGCCGTTTTTCCAGCAATGCCCGGCTTGGAAATCAGTGGCGGGCGGTGAATTTTAATCGGGCGTCGAATATAATGACGTGGACGCGATGCGTTTGAGCAAACGGTGCACTCGTTATGCAGGCCGGCGTCGGCGTCGGCAATGTGTCCCGCAATTTTACGGCAGAGGCGAGCGAGCGCACACGCGCGCTCGCGTCCGTTTCATCGTTGAATTTCGAAGTCCGCAGAATACACGCACGCACGCGTATATATATGTGTGCGAGTGTGTGTGTGTGTGCTTGGTTGTAAATAGGGAGGAAGCGTATATAAACAGGGACGTGCGAGGGTGTAAGTGCGGATGAGTTGGGCGCCGGGTGCACACACGCGAGCCTGTCAGATCGTGTTCCGCGTGCTTGTCATCCCAATATCCCATGCGGCCCGACTTCAATCCTCCGTCCGCTCTCCTCTCCCCGAACTCAGCTGATTTTCGCCAATGCGGCGCTAGACTCCAATCGACACGAAATCCTTCCCTACCAAACCTTCCCTAATTATGTAAGGGAATCCATGCCTATTTATAGAGGCCCACAGTATTATCACCACTCTTACGTAACTGACCGTCCACGCGTCGACACCACCCTGCAAACACATGTCGTTTCGAGAGCAATTTTTACCCCTTTATATTTAGATCTCCCTTTCTGTCGATTCTTCGAATTTTTTCTTAATGAATACACACATTTTTATTCATCACTCTTTTACTACAAATTACTCCAAGATCATCGTACAGGATACCAACACTTTAGGAACACCGACACCTTCTGTGTTCGAGAGCCGGTTAAACGGCGGAATGAGTTCTCGCGTGCCAAGTGCTCTCTCTCGGTGCACGTGAAATCGCATTGCGCCCGTCGGCACCCTTCGCGGAGCTCAGACAGAGAGAGAGAGAGAGAGTACCTCAAACATATATACAGACTCCAAGAAAAAGAAGGAAAAAGTTGGCATGCTCGATGTGCGCTCGATTTAGCGGGAAAAGTAGTTTTGCGTTAGCGATGTATTTCGTTCAATCGACTTATGGATAGAATTAGAGTTCGAATTTTTATCGACTAATCATACGGAATTCGATACAAGATGATGGTAAAAGTGGTGGATTGGAAGTCGTCTGGTATAACTCGTTACGGTCTAATTAGGTTTGTGTCGAGTCGATGAAACGGAGGCTTCGGTGCATAGAAATTGCACAATATGTGGTCGGTGTGGAGAAGTGCATTGTGAGTATGCATAAGGTGGAGGGCAATCTTGGTCGAAGTCTATCTCGGCTGGCGGCGTAGAGAGTGGAGTTTGGCTATCGATCGTCTTCAGTAACAGCAGCAGCAGCAGCAGCAGCAGCAGTAGCAGCAGCCTCGTGGTCGCCACCCTTCGCTCTTCTTCTTCTTCTTCTACGCCTTCCTGTCTTGTTCCTCTTCCTCTTCCTCTTCTTATAGCAGCGTTCAGCGATCTCGACTGTAGCAAGAACCTTTCGCCGCCCTCTTCGGCATCCTCCTCGTTGCTGGACTATTGGTCCAGCTCGTAAAACATCCCTTACCACTAACTGACATATGGATCTGTGCATGTAGATATCCGCTTGTCTCATTCCTCTGATATATATGTCCATCTACTTCCACGTACGTATTCCGGGTGGAATCGCATTTTAATGGAACGTGGACAATTTTAATTTCGACTTACGTACTCTCGCCAAGGGTGAACTCCTGTCGAAGGGGTTTCGAGGGTGGAAGGAAGAGCGGAGGGTGCTCGGACGTGTCGGGAATGACTTTTGTAAGCGGAGTCTTAGGACAATCGGGGCTGGTTCCCTAGAGAGCGTTTTCGGCGGACAGTCGATTGATACACAAAAGACAAGAGTAAAGGGATGAGAGAGGGTTCCAAGGGAGCGTTAAAATTCGAGCGGTGATTCTGTATTCCTGAGGCTCGCCGTGTTCGAAAGAGCATAACGACAGCAGCAGCAGTAGCAGCAGTAGTAGAGGAGACAGACTCAACAATCGGCACGAAGAGCAAGCAAGCAAGCAAGCAAGGCTCTCCCGTGAGATGGAGGCTCTGGTTGTGCGCGAAAAGGGAGATAAAGTCGAAAATAAGATGGGAAGCGAGAGAAGGAGGAAGCTGGGTAGCTGGCGAGGCGTAGTGCGAGACAAAGTTAGCTGGAAGAAGTAGGAGGAAGGCGAAGATAGTGAGAAGGGAAGAAGGAGAGGAGGGAGAGCGAGGGAGGAAGGAAGGAAGAGAGGAGAGGAGAGCTGGCTGGCAGAGGTGGAGGAAGAGGAGAGGAAGAGGAGAAGAGGCGGAGAAGTTGCGTCGTCGTCGGTTCGAGGGCAAATCTAGTAAGCTAGGACAGAAGCTATTAATATCTGTTTGGGGTGCCGTACCTGGCCACCGCCGGCAGCCGCGCTTGCCTGTTTGCCTGCCCTGACTGCCTGACTGCCTGCCTGACTGCCTGCCGCCGCCGTCGTCGCCGCTTACGTACGTCCAGATACGCGCGTCCCGACGACCGGCGTCTCAGTGTCGTCGCGACGACCGACGTCGTAGCCGTCGCGCGTTCCGCCGCAATCGACGGCCTCTCTTGCCTTCGCCCTCGAACCGCTGCTGCGCCGCGCCTCGCTACCGCGATCATCCCCGAATACACTGGCCAGCAGCATCCCAGCATCCCAGTTGGACCGTATCATCGCCACGCTCCTCTCTCACCAGCAGAGAGCGGCCCCCGTGTTCGAGCGCCAACGTGTTCCGACAAAGTCTTCCGAGTGCAAGAACCTCTCGGAAATACGGAACTACGGTTTTCCAGTGAAAGCGTGCTCCTTGGAGATTTGCTCTCCCAAACCTCCCCCCGTCCACCCCTCCCGCCACCACCCCCGGCCTGTACAAGTGCGCGCGACATTCGTGTGATGGATTCTCCGATCCACTGTGCATCCGATCGTCGACTGTGAGAACTTCCTGCCTTCGGATTCACCAAGTGATCGACGGGATCTCGGACTCCGGTGCGTGCCATCTCGCGCCCGCCCTTCGACATCTTGCTGATTTCATCCTTAAATTATAAATGATCTTTCTTTTCATTCGGAGATCGTAAATAGTGTTTCAGTGCTTAATTATCACTCTAGTCGAATCTTTTTCTAACCAGGCTACTAGCAATTACATAATTAACGTAAATCTTCGTTCGTTAATAGGATTGTACATTTACAGACTTACTTCGACGGTGTCCGTCTAATTGACTCGGAATTACAATTGACCTTCTACTTTTTTCGCACTCGACATCTTTGCGATTCTTAGCTTTTCTATATTCGGCCTCATTCAAAATGAA
The DNA here is from genome assembly GCA_964023945.1 of Ectemnius cavifrons. Classification (NCBI taxonomy): domain Eukaryota; kingdom Metazoa; phylum Arthropoda; class Insecta; order Hymenoptera; family Crabronidae; genus Ectemnius; species Ectemnius cavifrons. Next base: position 7,896,254 of record OZ030387.1, on the reverse strand, counting down.
TTATCTTGTCATTGAGAAAGCATTGATTTCAATCGAATGGTTGATCTTTGATTGAACGTTAATATTGTGAGAGCGTCCTTGCCGCGGTTTTCCATCCTTTCCGTGACGACGACGTCGACGACGGGGACGGCGGCGACGCTACCGCGCGGCTTCTTCGCTCCTTAATGCCTTTGATTTTCGTTCGGCGTCGCCGAAAATAACAGCGTCTTACAGATATATATACACGCGTATACGTATATGTATTTATACGTGCACGTGTGTGCGCGCTGGTGTGTGCGCGCGCGCTACCCACACAGGTACAGCCAGGTCTCACCATTCGGTCTGTTAAACGCTGGCGAGCAGCTCTCTGTGTCAGTACGTGTCAGTACGTAAGCGCGTGCATGTGTATCGAGAGTGGTGCTGCTCACTTGGCCACACGGAGCACGTCGTCCTCGTCTTCTTGGTGGTGCGGCGTCTCCTCATCGTCTTCGCGTCGTTGCGCCCGTGTGTCTTTTGAGCTAAGTTTCAAGCGGACTTTTGAGCGGAGCTCGGTGACAAAGCGAAGGCGAGCGCGAGGCACGCATCCCCTGTCGACGGGCCGATCGAGAGCATCGGGCCGATTGCTCTCTTGAGATCGATCCGCACAGCCTACCGCAAGAGTACCTTTTTTCCAGCAGCCACCACCACCACCACCGAGGAGGAGAGAAGAGATCCGTGGTAATCTTGAATCGATCCTGTTTCGATTCCACCCTTGATATTGACGGAATCGAAGATAAAGAAGTTTAACGATTGCAACCTTGAAGAAGAAGAAAAGTCGAAAGAAGTACGAAGAAGGAAAGAGTGAAGAAGAGTAAAGGCGATCGTCCGACAGGCGAGAAGCTCTCGCAGGGCAAAGCTCTCTCTGTCTTCTGGGGAATTGCTGACCGCGGTGTCCCTCTAGAACGGCGCCAATAAATTCGGCTGCCCGAAGATAGCGAGGAAAGTCCCGTGTCGTCGTCGTCGACGTAGTCGTCGTCTTCCTACGTACTCTGCTCGTCCGTCCGTGAGGCCGCAAAAAATGTTGGCAAGCAGCGGCCGCGTGGAGGAAGAAGCGGCATAAATCCCGCATTTTTGACAGCGACATCCCCGACGAATCCCAAGCTCTCCGCACCGTCGCAAGAGTACCTCGACGAGAGTTCCTTCTTAGCTGAGAAAGAGTAACACTAGCACACACTGAGAGAACAATTCTTTGACTCTTAACTGTAAGCGGCCACCTCAGAGATTCTCTCAACTACGACGAGACTCGACGGAAGAAGGTGAAGCGGAGCTAAAGACAGACAGAGAGGGAGAAAGAGAGAGGGAATTGCTTGTGGTGCAGATGAGGCCACGATCAATCTGCGAGAGCAGGGTGGCGGAGGAGTATTGCGACCCCCGTGGTTGTTACTGCGATAATCGGTGCTTCTGACAGCCGGACGGCAGGAGGGACAGAGAGACGGTAGTGTGCCACAGCAGCCGCAGTGCTTGCGAATACTCGATGGTTCGTGTCGTTGTGTTGTCACCCTTGTGTTCGACGCTTACATGCTCACCAAAATCCTCTTCGCATACTTCTTATATCCTTATATCTAACCTTCCACAAGGTGCTTACTCATACTCAGTTTTTCTTATCATTCTTAAAGAAAAGCTATTGTCCGTTAAATAATATTTATATAATATACTAGCTACTGCATTTCGTATGCTTAGGGTGAGCTTTAGGGGTGGTTGAGAGGGCGGAGACCTTCGTAGTAATTTTTCTAAGGCATCGAAGAATACACGTGCCAAATTTGGCGCAGATATGATGAATACTGTAGAAGCTTTTGTGGAATGTATATATATATACATACATATTTTGACTTTTATATATGCGGATTATAATGCGGTCTAAGAGAACTCACTCTTGAATCTTTGAACCGACAGTAGAACAAGGCGTCTGACCAAACTCGAGTTATACTACTTAGTGGCTACGAGTTGGGAATAACTGGTTGAGAGAGTATAATAGACGAGTTAGTATTTATTTAAAAGGATAGTTTTTGATTTCGTTTCTCCATTGGGAAAACTACGAGTGGCGGGTTGACGATCAGAGAGCTTTATCCACTGACTGGATCGACTCGCTGGGACCAACCCGGCTGCCGGATGGATTTTCGCATTATTACTCGATCCATAGTTCAGCCCGGAGGAGAACGGAGAGATGAATATCAGGGAGAGGATAGTTGGTTCGCAGCTTGATTTTCATATGAGAGTGCGCCTCTCCTGAGGGCGGCGGCGGCGGCAGCTTCGTGATACGACAAAAATTGATCCCTTTAAAATGATGTTTGCCTCGCCTCCGAGGGACTCTGTGGAAGCCACCGCCGCCGCTCTCTCCTCCTTCCATTTGCTTCACAAAGCCTCCCTCGCTCATCCATTCTTCCTTCAATCAGTGACACACACACGCTTATCTATTCCTCGCTTCGCCTCAATCCGCGCTTGCATGGAGAACAGTCTCGAAAGCCTCGTCATTAAATTTGCCAGTATGCGGCTGGCTGAAAATATATGTCTGGTGGAAAACAGTAAACAAGATGTATCAGGTGGGCGCGTGTAAACAAGCTTTCCGAGCGACGCAAATCCCTGGAGTCAAGTTTCTTGACTTTCTACCATATGTAAATGATTTTTTATTAGATATAATAGGATAGGAATTATTCATTTTATATTTTTTTTCAATAGTCTTGTATTAGAAGTCGTCATTGGTTGTTTTAGCAACTTTGATCAATGCATGAAATGATTCTTTGGAGGAATTTTGGTGATATTAAGGAGGGTGGTATTTCTTTGTCATTGCAGGATGAATTCCATCCATTCATTGAGGCCCTCCTACCATTCGTGAAGTCTTTCTCGTACACGTGGTTCAACCTACAAGCCGCCAAGAGGCGATACTACAAGAAGCACGAGAAGCGGATGAGTCTCGAAGAGGAACGTCAGTGCAAGGAGGAGCTCCAAGTGAGTAATCGAACATTAAACAATCTGCAATGATTAAGAGATTCTTAGGAAAGAATGTTACGAGAATATCTTAGAAGGATTTCGCTACTTTAAAGTTATTCTCACAACATTAGCCTAATTGCTCGAAGCGAGGCTTACAGGCTCGACTTATTAACTTATTCCAAGTTCTACTCCATTCAAGATGCTCTTCTCAGAGCAGCAATCTCTTTCGCACACAGCCGCGCAAGTGGCTTCCTCGCCCGCGGCCAGATTCACCGAAAACTTATAACCCAAACTGAGAAAACACTCGGTCAAGTGTAATCGAAGCTTTAGCCGGCGGAGTAACTCGGAAGTTGCTCGGCCGAGAAAGCCTGGGAGACTTATGCTCGCGATTAAAACTCCTAAAGAACTTGCCACCGCGAAATCCACCGCATTTAGGAATCCACCTCTCGAGAAGCGACCGTCGCCGCTCCCGCCGCCGCCTCTTCCAAGAGTACTCTGGATAGAAAGTTAGCATAAACTTCCTGATAGTTTGCCGGCCACTTCTCAGCATTTCCGTCCAAAATAAGTCCACCTGTACTCCCGGCAATTTTTCTTCTCACCGAAGATATCTGCTTTTCAATTTGTTGACCAAACTCCTCCCGCCAATGGAACAACACCTGCACGTGACCTCGCCGCCGGAGCGTGGAAATCTCGATATATCGACTTAAGTTGGCGGGCGCGGTGCTTCGACGAATCATTGACATTCGACGAATTTTCCAGCCGGACCGCAATCTTCTCTTCTGTTTTTTTTTTCTCTCTCTCTCTCTCCCTTTCTCTGGATGGATTCTGCGGCGCGCTTGTCTGCGAACCCACACAGGTGAATTCAGTGACAGGCAGACAAGCCGAGGGAGAAGGAGCGAGAGAGGAAGAGCGAGGCGAGGTAGAGTAGTTAGTAATGTAGACTGGCGGTGGCCGATCTCGACTGCTCCGGCGTGTACATACCGCAATTCGTAGGCCTCCCTCGACGACGCCGACGACGCCGGCGACGCTCGCTGCGAGAGAGAGAGTTCCGATCAATATTTTAATTTCGCGATGCTGCGGTATTTAGCGGACGAAAGGACGAGCGACGGCGGCGGCAAAAGTACGGCCGGACGGACGGACGCCCGATGCGAGAGTGAAAAGATTCCACCCTCCGGGCCAATCGATCTATCTATCCCGTGGATTTTCGGCAGCCACAGGCCGCCGGACTCTCTCTATCTCTCTCTCCCTCTCTCTCTCTCCCACCCTATGTCTGTTGGCCTCTCGATTCGTCTCTCTCTCTACTGTCCGAGCACCGGCACACACTTCTACTCGCTCCCATTTTTCTTACTTTTTTCCTCCGCAGCCAGACGCCGCCGTCGCCGAAAAAAACCCTCTCTATGCCTCCTGCCTCTCCTTCTCTCTCTCTCTCTTCCGCCCATCCTCTCTCGGTCAGTGCCAAATTAAGGAGATTGCACCGACCGCCTCCACCCCCCCTTTTACAGGTCGTTATCTGATAGACCTATTTGCGATTAATGCCGGTCATGCGAAATTACGCGGCGGCCGCCAATGAATGCCGGAGGAATTGCACGTGTGTCTACCTCCCCTCCCACCTTCCCTGGTTGCGCGTTCCGTAAGTGGAAATGAAAATAGCAGAAGCTAGGTGGTGGAGTTGGGCGGCGCAAGGTTTTGTTGAATTTTACATGAAGCGCGTTTAATCTGCGTCGCGCGCGAAGCCCCACATAGTATACGTCCGTGTGTGGATGGATGCTCGTATGGAGGAGAACGAGCATCGAGCAACCCTTCTTCCATACCATTATAGAACGACGGCGAGGCTTTATGAAATTGTAAGCGAGCAGAGGTCACTGCCCATAATTGCTTGAGAGAGAGAAAGAGCGAGAGGACATCGCTAAAAAAAAATATGCTTTTTTGCCTATTTTTCGACGTACATTTTAGCAGGCTTCATTAGGAAGAGAATCGCGAGGACGGGGAGAGCTAGGTGCGTCGACCTCGAATTTCCACGGCTTACTAGTTATTCATACACCAGGCCGGACTTTCACGTTGGCTTTGCACGCCGGCCACGTACGACCGCGCGCGCGCGCGCTGCTGCTGTCCAGGCTTTCCCGAAAGAGCGAGAAAAGCGATACATTTTTACTGCTTAGATAAAAGTGCCAGCTAGTTGTCATGCCGCGCGCGAAACTGGAGTGGACTCTACTTGGTTGAGAGATCGTCTACCGGCCGATTTAGACGTACTTCTACACTGGCCTCCAGTCAACTTGTTCTACACTTTTTGTTAGTCAGTTTCATGTCGTATTTGTCTCTCGTATCTACTACTAAACATTTCTATTGATAATCCACGATCGAACTACCGATCGATATATAATCCTGGGGATTTCTTGGGTTGGCTAAAGTCGTTTGCTTTCCAGTCAATTTCTCCTAGTATTTCTATCTCGCTACAACAGATCTATCAATGATCAACGATGAAACTATCAATCGATACAAAACTTTAAGCGCGCGTCTTACATTCTTCATTCCCGTTAAAACAGATAAGAGCCAGCTGTTATTTAGAGGATTAAACGAGACGAAATAGAGTCCGAAAGACAGTCAAGCATTAGATCGCGTGGCTAGAGACAATTTCCGCCCCAGTGAATTAAGATTCTTTCACCGGGGGACCTTGAGGAGGAGTGAAGGCACGCGTTGAAAACTTAACCGGTTGGTTTAGGAGTTTGTCGAAGGGGGTTGCAGGAGAGTACAGCAGGGTATCCTAAAGAATTCGTCGTATGTGAGGTTCGGGCTTTGGTGCTCTCGCGTATTCGGTGGTGAGAGGGTAGCGTTACAGGAGAATGGTGGGTGGGGGCCGGTGGTGGGAGGCGGGGTTTGAGATAATTATTGCTGGGGGTGTGAGGGCGGCGACGACGATCGCGATATTTATTACTGCGCCAACCAGTGTAATACTGTTCTCGGCCGAGCGGGCGATCGCTCATCGTCGGAACGCGATTAAATCCTCTCTATCGCTCTTTCCCTCTCCGTCTATTCATCCCTCTGCCTCTGTATCTCTGTTTCACTCACTCCCACGGCCACCCGTCGAACTCTCCCGCCCTGGGAAATGCATCGTTTAATACTCGAGGAATCACCAGTCCCGTTGGACATTGCGATCCGGCGGCAGCGGGCGGCGACGGCAATGATTTGATCATTCGATACTCAAGGGAAGCCGTGATCGGAGAATCGAAAGTCGAGGGAGAATCATACGAAGTGTAGAAGATGAGGAAACAGTTGGGATTGTTGGAGATCTATAGAAGAACGATTGAAGTCCGGCTTTTAATTTCGAGACACTTCGAAAAGAAGAAAAAGAGTGAATAAGAGGAATTCAGTCTACGGGACACGCGCGCGTGGTAGGAAATCCCTCTGGTTCCGCTGTCCTCGCTCACAGAGTCATCGTAGTCGCCCTGGTCGTCGCTAGGTGAACGAGGAGACGTCGGCACGCGGTCCGACAGACAAAACTCATGGAAGACGGGACTCCGGGGAGAGGAAACGGTTGGAGGAACAAGAGAAGGACTATCTTCCACACCGACTACTACTAGAACACACACACACACACATATATATATATAGATAAAGAGAGAAGAGAAGGACGAAGGAGGTGGACAAACCGCTGAAGTAAGAGAAGACCACAACGGCGCACGAGGGTTGAGAGAAGGACTCCAAGGAAAGCCGTCTCTCTTTCTCTTTCTAAGTGCGAGAGCCACCACTCGAGTAAGCAAGCAAGCAAGCGAAAGATAAAGACAAAGAGAGAGAGAAAAAGACAGCCGAACATTGTAGGACGCTGAGAACGTGTTACGACCACTATCACGCGATAGGGATGGCCAGGATGGCGATAGTTAAAACGTGCGAGACAGAGAAACCGACGTAAGAAAGACAGAGCCAGGCACACACATATACACACTAAGTTGAAGTCGACTAGTATGAGAAGGATTGGTGGCGCGTGGAATGTGTTGGGCGAGCGGTGGTGGGTGCGGAGTGCAGCCACCAACACCCGCAAGAAATATCCGAGTACACGAGTACACAGAGGAAGAGCTCTGCTTTTCGGCAGAGGGATGGTGGAGTAGTCGACGGAGCAGGTGGAACGGGACATGGTTCTTTCTCTCTTTCGCTCTCTCTCTCTCGCTCTGTGGATGGCCGGTCGGCGGCGTGGCACTGATGCGGGCGATGGGTCGCGGGGGTGGGTGCGGACGGGGGTGGCGTGTTCGGGCGGCAGGCACTGGGTGCACCAGGCGGGAGGGTGCCGCGGGGGTTGGCGGTCTCTGGACGAGAGGCGGCCGTGGAGGAGGGTGTATGAGGAGGGCGAAAGAGAGAGGAGCGAGAGAGACCGAGGGAGAGCAGGAGGGAGCGAGACAGCGTAGACATGTAGCGCATACGCCGTCGCGACGGAGGCTGCGGCTACGCGGCGCCTACCAACCACCATCTATAATCTCTATGCGGATATCGATTTTCTACCCTGTATTTCCTAAATTTATGCAAACTAGCAGCCCGTCCCGTTCTCCACCCACACTCTCTCTCTCTTGCTCTCCCTCTTTCTCTCTCTCTCCCTCTCTCTCGCTACACACCTCATCCTTCGCTATCCTCGATTCACTCACACTCTCCCCCGGCCGCCCTCCGCGTGCACCCCTGGCGCCGCTCACGCTCTCCTCGTCGCGCTCGTTCTCCCATACGGGAGAGCCTAGTGTGTTTCAGGAAGGATCTCTGTCTAGCACGGTACCGGCACCCGTGGACCGACGTTCCCTCGTGTTTCTGGCCTATAAGCGCGCGTGTAACCCTCTCGTTTTCTCGCCTGTGCAGGCCGCTGCACCCTACGCCGTCACCCCCTCTCTCTCTCACTCTCTCTCACTCTCTCTGTCGCTCTCTCTCTCCTCTTGCTTCTGTGGGTCGCGCGCTAGCCCCTATGTGTGTCGGCCCCATTCATCTAACGAGCTCAAGCGGGCTATCGCATCACGATGCACCTCGCACCTCCTCGTCACGAGAGGGTGTATTCCAGTTTCCGCTGGAATAGCCGGCCGCTTCAATGCGTTTCGGCCTAGGCCGTGGCCAGTCCGGTTGGCTGGTTGGCTGGTTGGTTGGTTGGCTAGCTAGCTGGCTGGCCAGCTAGGCCCCCGTCCACCTCTAGCTACGTGTTTTTGGCCGCTTGTTAATGTTGGATTATGTCGCGGGCTTTCGGGGTTATTAATCGCCGCTGCCTACCGCGGATTACTCGAACATTCCCGCACCCCCTTGCAACCCCTCGCCGGCACGCTCGCTGCCGATCCCTAAGCCGCCGCCACTGACGCCGCCACCGACGCCACCACTCGGCTTTTTTTATTGATCACTTTGTCCGGCGATAGCCGCCGCGGCTTCGTGTTATCGCGAAGAGAGTGCTTTTTCGCCACCATCCCCTCACACCACCCACACAGACCCACCCCCGGCTGCTATACCCCCTTTCACTGTCTCTTTTTGCCGGGGGTGGGGTAGAGCGCGGAGAGAGCGCCGCTTGAACTGGATTTCAGGGTTAACGATCCTCTATGCGTCAAAGGGTTAACGCTTCTTTTGTAGCGCCAGGCAGCAGTCAGTCTGGCTAGCTCTCTCCATCTCTCACTTCTCTACTGTTTGTCCGACTCTTTTTCTCTCTCTCTTACTATATGTCTCTCTCTCTCTCTTTCTGTCTTGCTTCGGGAAAAATTGGCCGGCTTTTGTCGGCTTCTGGTTTTTCTTTCGTGGGATCCGGCGAAATTGCAGACTTCTTAACCCGTTGACCGAGCGCGCCGAGAGATGAAAGCCGCCGGAGCTGTACACAAGGCCTGGAAAAGTTAAAGGGCGCCCTCGGCAATTGGGCCGACGGCGGAAACGGGACAACTAGCGAGAAGTGTTTGGTGTAAGCGTGTATAATCTGTTTAGAGGAATTACGATGCGTTTACTATCCTTTGTTTCTTTGTTGGTTCGCACTTTCGAGAACTTAGGATTTTTTTTAAACACGCGATCATAGTTCTCTCGATCTTCAAGGTAGAAGAGAACATTCGAGATTCGCCGGAAACAATGGCAATAAAATTTTGAAAGCCTATTCCATATGCCGGCGCGTGGAGTGGGGGGAGGATGATCTCCAGCACACTTTTCCCTCTCTTCGGGGACTCGTGGAATATGCCTGCTAGCAGTTTTATGGCCAAGAAGCCCCGGCACATGTCGCGACATCCTGCACATCCCGGTATCCGGCTGTGAAGCGCCCCTATCCCCATGCACCACCGATTCACCCCTTTTCCAGAGAAGGGGTGGCAGTCACTCTTCGCCGGATAAAAGGAATGCTCTTCATTTCGGCCCGCGGGGAATAATAACAATTACTCAGGGGTTTATATTGTCATTATTGTTATTGCGTCTAGTCCTTGCCTTTCGACTTTCGACCAACTTTCAGTACCCATACATTTATCTATTTTTATATTTTTGCATTTATATATAATTACATTTCTATACTTATATACATACAGTGCATATAACAAGTATTAAGTACAAGTAATTAAGCTCAGTTTACATTAAACAAGATTTATTGCAATAACTACTCAATAATACTTCAGAAGTGCTCTCGAAGGTGATGCCGATTGAGAATCTCACGCACGTCCGAACGGGTAAAATTGCGATCCGCTTATAGAAATTAACGGTTTGGCCGTCGAGCCAATTCCACCCCTTACGCGACCACCCCCCGCACCTCTACGGTGTAGTACTTACCACTGGCAAAGTGAATGCCGAGCGGAATCTCTTTCATTCGAGGATTTCTCGATCGGTGAAAGACGATCGAGTAAACGGGAGCACGAACGGATCTCTGAGCGGGATTGAGACAGAAGCGAGGAACCCCTGAGGAGCGGTCGCGACGTCCGCCGGCCGATGTTCCCCGCTGCCACGAGCATTCGGGACAGGAATGAATTATGCTCGTTCTCCGCCGCTATCCTCTCTTTCTCTCTTCCTCTCAACGGCGCAATTCTCCGGATTAGGACGCGTCGCGGGCGCCACTTCGTCTCCCGTCCTTTCGTCCTTTATCGCCGCCGGCGAGCCTATCCTATCTTATTCCAGTGAGAGGAGTTCGATGCACTCGCACTCCTAGCTTTTATCGTATCCCTTTTACAGAATTAATCGTAGACTTCAAAATAAAGAGATGACATGTTTGAAATCTCGATTAGCAAATAATGCGCCACTTAATCCAGAAGGTTACATACAGTCCACTTGGTTTGTCAGGATGTTGAATTATCGGCATCAATTCATCAGAGTCGCTAGTGTCTGACTTCACTTTTATAGTATGAGTAGTTGAGAAGGGGGCGTCGAGACAAGGGGTGGCCCAGGAGAATGGTGTGCCGAGGCGTTTTGATAGCCGGAAAAGCGGATATCGCGGTACGCGCGCCATTTCGCGAGGACAAAGCTTGCAGGCAGAGAAGAAAGGCGTAGGAAGGATGAGGAGGATGGGAGTGCGAGAGAAAGAGGGAATCGGCGGGAATTCGTCAGGAAGGAAGGAAGGAAGGAAGGAAGGAAGGAAGGAAGGAAGCCGGCACAAGGTTGAGAGATAGAAGCCTGGAAAAGAGGGTGGAATGAAGCGTACGCCTCCGGCTGCCGGCTGGAAAACTGTCGAGGCATAGCCGGTGGTTTGGGGGTTAAACGGGGGTGGTTGGCGGTGGGTTCGGGCGGCAGCCAGTCGAGATACACTCGAGAAAGCAGCCGCCTAGGAGGAGTCGTCGCCGGCGCTGCTGCCGCCGTCGGAGAAGCTTGGCGGCCCCTCGGCGGGGAGCAGCGGGCGGGTGCGGGCTCGGGCTCGAGCGCGCTCGTAATATTTACAACACTCTATGCAGACCCCGGAATTGCCTATAAAGAAATCGCGGAGTCGCTTTGTTCGCGTCATAACGTAGTAACGTAAGGGGCCAGCAGCTATACACTCGGGAAGCCTGCCAAATTAATAAATATATTCCAGTCTATCCCGGCCCACCTCGAGCCTCTCTTCCTCCGTCGCCTCGGCTCGACTCGACCCGACCTCCTCCACCTCCTCGATTCTCGCATCCTCCCCCATCCTCCACGGCTCTTCCTTCCTCGTTCTCAACGACGTTCTACGTAGATACACCGGATCTGATGTGCAGAGGGAATCGAGCTCTCAGCATCCGCCTCTGACCCACCCACCCTAGCTTTGGAACGGAAACCACCTATGGGTTAAGCATAAATTCCACTATCGGCGTATCCTCCATCTGCATATGCTTCTGCCTCGTATGTCCAACCAACGAGTGCACATTCTCCTACTAACGATACACTCTTCTCGCCAGTTCCACAGTTATGTGGAACGTGGAGGGGGTGAGGGAATCGCTCTGGTATACTTTGGCTTAGCACTCTGGTAGCGAGAGAGTTCCGGCAACTGGCAAGTGCTGATAGCCCGTCTCCCTGTCTGTCTCGGGGCGTGTAAGTGCGCTCATTTCGGCCCAGCCTGGTAATCCCTGTTACGTGGTTTACACGGCGTGTGCACAATTTTGATAGGATGAGCAGACGTAAACACGCGGGCGGGTGGACTGGCGGGTGGGCGCGCGCCTCCGCCTAGCGGGGGTTAAAGGGTCGTCGGATGTCTGGGTGGGTGGTTGGGCGGCGAGAGAAAGACACGGAGGGACAGAGATGGAATTTCGACGGCGCGGCGAGGCGCGGCGAGGCGAGGAGTGTCGAAACGAGGCCTGCAGCCGAAAAACCGAATCGATAGGCGCATAGCGTACATACGGCTATGTGCAAGGCTCGCGTCTCCCTGCACATATTTGTCTGGCCATGCGGGTGTGCATCCCTCCTTTCTATCTTCCTCTCGCTCCTTCGGCTTCTCCTCACCTTTCCCTCTCGTCCTCCCTTCTTTACTCCGTACCGACCTGTCTCTCTATATCTATACGTCTACGTATACATGCGAGGGAAATCGCTATAGATTACATAGTCGGTGTACTTAGGGGGGTGGCCTGAATTTAACCTGCCTCCTTCCACCCCAGTCGTCTAAACTCCTTTGAATCGTGGCGGCCACGGCTGGCGAAGCCTGTTATATCAAAGACATTTTTCCAACCTACCCTGCATCCACCTCCCTCTCTCTCTCTCTCTTTCCACCCTCCAGAAAAGGGTGCATGCTTGACGACTGCATGCACCTTGCAAATCACATTCTGCGTACGAGACAGTCTTTGAACTCTCTACCATTCAATTTCCTTCTTCTTAGAGACAAGTCTTCGCTTTCCAAGGTTAATGTTTATTGGAGAATGATTTTGAGAGTCGCAATTGTTCGATGTTAGAGAATTTCGTCGATGGTGAATCGACGGAAAGTGAAACACAAACGCGTGGTGAAGAGCGGAGTCCTGCTCTCGGAGAGACACACGTGGCACGTGCTGGGCGAGGAATTCGCCATGTGCACATGGCCAGTGGAGAAGAGAGGAGGTTGCTCTCGACTCTCGGCCGCTGCCAAAGATTCGTAAACCCGTAATTCGTACGTTGAGAGTTAGCCTTGTTGATCCGGCGAACGCCAAGTAAGAGAGCCACCAGTGCCACGTGCTTCTGCCAGGAGAGCATGCGCCAGCAGCTCCTGGTGGCGGTGAGGTGGACGACGTGTAGTTTATCGAATTACTTTCGCCGAAAGAAGCGTCACGCGCCCTCGGGACCGGCGACCTGTGCCGGGTAAATAGCGCTCCAGATGCTGCCACGCGCTCTCTTTCTCTTTCTCTCTCTCTCTCGGGCGGCCCTCTTTAAACAGCAGCTGTAATCGTGGACGCATTCAGGGAAGCGTCACCGAGCAACTCGTCCTCCGCCCCCTCCAAACAACCGCGCTCCTTTCCTTCTCTTCCTCGTTTTTTACTTGTGCCCAATAACAATAACTTTCGCAGAGTAAGCACTCTAAAAACGCTTTCGAGCAGCGGCAGTAGCGGCGTCCATTAGGCAGCCGATATAGACCATCTCGACCGTACCACCTTCTAAGCCTGCTTCTCTCCTATTGTCGCTTCTTTCGTCCCACCACTCACTCTTCCTTTCTCTCCCCTTTTTTTTCGCCAGCAGCTTTCTCCCTCTCGCGCTAAACCTCCTGCACGTTCGCCGGTGGACCGGCGACAATTTGCGCATAACGATGCCTTTCCTTCTTTGTCGTAATTGAATCTAAATATTAAAGCCTCCGCCCCTCGGGCCAACCGTCCGCCTTGATTTTTACTTCCCTCGTAGGCGCTTCACCCTTCGCACACAGGCTGGACCGAACGTCTCCTATATTTCTCGGGATCGTCCTCTTCTTTCTCTCTCTCTCATTCTCTCTTTCCCACTGTCTCTCCTGGTAGTCGAGGCTTGAACAGTCCTAGTACGTACTGGGTAGTCGAGGGGCGGTTGGGGGGGCGGGAAAGCAGGGCCGAGGAAAGTTTCGAGACTGCCGCCGCTGAAATTACAGGGCGTAACGCGTGTTATAAAGCGGGAGGCTCTGCGGATGCTCGTTCAAAAAGTTTCGTCCTCTACCGCTAGAAACGCTCGCGCGCGCGCGCTCCCTCCTCTCTTTACCCGGCTAATATGCAGGGATAATGCGGATACCGGAGATGTCCCGGTGGACCACGAATCATTCGAATGATCCTATGCGCGCTACTATTCGTAGACAGTACTGGTCCACCGTCGTCCACCGTGGCGACGGCGGCGGTGAGAGTTTCCTAGGGATGCTGCGCCTCTGTGACTCGAATAAGCCGAGATTACCATCTGGGGCTGGGCTCGGCCGAGGCTGAGAAAAGGGGGCCACGAACTTTTGTGCCGTGAGCAACAATGTGCGACTCCTCCAGCATCCGCCAACGAGGCCAGTGAACCCTGGGATTACCACGGGACAGTTTGCCCACTAGCTAGCCGCTGTCTAGTTGTCTACTGCTATCTAACACGGGAGAGAGAGGGCAAGGAGAAGCTGAGAGGAAAAAATAGCTAAGGCTGAGAGATACTACTGCTACTCATACTGATGCAGCATCCGTACGCGCACGCGGCCAACCGCGAAAATGAGCTGACCGTCGGCGTCGTCGGCGTCGTCGACGCACGAGGGGCTAAAAATGCAGTCTGCGCTTTATTTCCCGCGCTTGAAAATAGCCACCGAGCCACTCTCTCTCTCTCTCTCTCTCTCTCTCTTTCGCGCTTAATGCGAGCAACCAAGAGGAGTACGCGAGCTACTCGCCGAGTGGGGATCAACGCAGGGACGCATCTTTAGAGATGGACCACATGGACCACTCGCACATACGGCTCCCACCTCTGATCGCTTCATCTTCACTTATCCTAGAGAAATCTGTATTCTATCGACAACGTTCTACCAGCAACATAATCCGCCACTTCCAGTATATTTCGTTGGCAAACCTAGTAGCTTATTCGGAACAAGGCTGCGCCGTAATTCCGATAGGGGCCGAATTTAGGTAGCCTGTTCGATGGTAACCAGTAACCCATCCCCCATTATCGATGCACGCACCTGCGTATGACGTTTATTTGCGCGGCTCGGCTTGTAACGCGTCGAAGGCAATCTATTCCTAGTGGAATATCCTATTTCAATTAATTTGGCAAAATTGTGAAAAGATAGCAATACTCATTTTTACTGGTAGTAAATTAAGGCGCATTAGTTCTTTGCATTAGACTTTAATTTCCAGCAAGTCAGTGTAATTCTATGCGAATGACAATCTATTCCTAATGAAATATTCTATTTTAATTAATTAGATAAAAATGTGAAAAGCTAGTAATACTGATTTTTACTAGTAAATCTTTATTGGGTAGATTAATTAAATCGAGGCGCATTAGAGACGCAGCTAAATCGACTCTCGTTTCCGGGAAGACAGTGTAATTTCGTGCGGCATGAATTTCAGCCTGTGGCGGGCAGGGGGTGCGTTTAATGCATCGGCCACGCAGACCACTCCTATTAACCCGGTGGTAGATCAAGGATTTACAGCCCCGGGCGGGTGCGCGTGCTTATAGGATCCTCCTGTTAAGAGCGGCTTGTACTCGCCAAGAAATAGTACAACCGCAGCTTGTCTGTTCGATCCTACCAGCTCTCATTATTCACCTTCACGCACACTTTGTTTAACTTTTTCAATCAAATGATTTTATAATAAAAAAAAATGCCTTGATGTACAAAAATTACCATTGTGTTTCTAGCAAGATATGAATTTAAAAAAATTGTATGATTCAAAGATACTATGAATAAATTTCTGTCGTGTACAACCAATTATTTAAAAAGTAAGACATTTTTTATGTCACTATGATCGAAAGAGTCAAATAGATGCGAGAGCCCCTTATAAGCGCATAGGTCTCTCTCACTCTCTGACCTACGTCCAGTTAAAAATATAATGCCACGACAGAGGCAAGACTGTGCGTGGAATGTCGGGCATGTATGAGTATGTAGAGCTGTCGTCTATTTGTCGTCTAGCATAGCAATTATTATACTAGAGATCCACGCGAGGCCGCCGTGACACTAGCGTGCTTCTTCAACCTTCTTTCCCGAAGACTCCTTCTTCACCAGGTATCCAACTCTAGTGTGTACGCGACTTGTCAGGGTATAAAAGGCTCGCGCGCGCGCGTGCGAAATCCAAAATAAATCGCCGGCAGCTGTTGCGTGCGCTCGTTTCTGTCGGCATCACACGGTCCACGGATGTTGGTGGGCCATCTTCTGCCACGGGACACACTTGCCCCGAAAGTAACTCGATGTACGAAGCTCTGGCAATCCAATGATTCGAATGATCACTTCTCCAAGAGACTTAGAAACAGCTAGGAAATAGCGTTGGTTTACTTTTTCGATCTTTTTTCTTTTCCTTGTCGATCTTTTTCACTAACGTTCCGCGTCGTCCAAAGAGCGTCTGGTTGCCTTCTGGTGTATTTGCTTGTTTTACATTGGCTGCTGGATTAAGTAGCAATTAAGTACTCTTGGTAATTAGTGGCCCACTCGGCTACTTAAGAGGTTGCATATAGTGGCTCGCCGAGGAAACAAAGAGAGATTCAGGATCTTTCTTTTTCTTTCATTCACACGTGGTATCCAAGCCAAAGCTTTATTCTCTGAAAACATTCATTCGTCTGTTGTGTTACCATTCACAGGCCTGATTTTTTATCATATTTCCCGAAAAATACGCGTAAGCTTTCAGCTTCCTTTACTATAAGTTACATTTTATGAGTTAACTGTAACTTCGAATTCTTCACAACTTAAAATGCACGCTCTTTACGAACAACCTGTTTCCAACTGCATTCGAACGCTGCTTCCGTTCTCCCCTGTAGTTGGTTCCGCGGGAATAGGAACGATGTACATAAAACAGAAATAGGAAAGCAACGGACATCGATGCTTTCCTGAGTATCCAACAATCGGATGGAAGAGAGCGAGGCTTTCTTCCCATTCTCTTTTCCCCTCTTGCCTGCTTCTTAGCGACCAACGCCGTCGTCGCCGTAGCTTCCGCTTTTGTTTTCCGTGGATATTGCGATTGAGCTGGGAGGAGAAGAGAGGGAGCTCACTTCCTTGAGATTACTCTCGAGTTCTCTGGCCCCCTTTTTGAGCCACTTCCTCGATGTCCTCTCTCGCCGTTCACGGAGAGCGAGAGAGCGAACGCAGAGTATGTATTCGCGCAAGTCTGTCTGTGTAAGAGAGAGCGAGAGAGAAGAGAGAGAGAGAGCATTCTCCGAATGTTTGAGCCCGAAATAGCCAGCGCTTTTGTGCATCTCTCAGACCGGAACGTCTGTCGGAGCTAACCTGTCCCACGATTATTTGCTGTTTCCCCGAGATTCCCGCCAGCATTTTTTCTGCCCGCTTTTAATTACCACCGATTGGCAATGAAAGAGTCGAAGAAATTTCAAGGAGATTGATGGGATGTATCATCGTTAATTCTTTCACTGCGGTTAAGTGTAGTGCAGAGCGTTGTTAGTTGTGCAATTATCATTGCAAAGTAGTTTTAGAATGGTTCGAAGGCGTCAGCAGTTTAGAGCGAGAGAAATTGCAGAAAGACCGAAGGCATCTGCGTGGGTGAAAGGGTTCAAATATGAAGATATACGTTTGGGGATGTGATTGGAGCGCTCATTTATCGGAGCATTCTTCTCGGGCGAAGGTGTCGGCTATTGAATAAAAGTCGTTAGTTCTAACGCGGGGTAAATAAATCTTGGAAAAGGCACTCCGTTTTTATGCTTTCCTCTTCCTCCTCCGCCGCCGCCGCCTTCTGTAGGACATTCACGTACAGGTCGTTCAATCGCGCGCCCTCTCACTCACTCTCTTTCACTGCTCTACCGCTCTCTGCCCGGAGAGCAGAGTAATCGAATTCGTCTCACTTCGAGCCAACGAGTTCGCTGTGTAGGGTTAGTGAAATTGAATGTAAATACGCTCGGGGAAAGGTTCTCCACTCTTTCACTCGCTTATCCGGTGTACCTCGATTCGGCAATTCCTCACGTACTAAGTAATTAATCGGGATTACTTAGATGGACAGCCATTACTCGGCCAATTCTACTTTTGTTAGAAATTCAGTATTGTTATATCATCTCTCATCACAGGAGAAACTAATTCATTTTTTTTTATCACTCCTGAATTATTCATAAACAAAATAGAATGGGACATAAATGTATATTTACTCGTAACTCCTTTTCATGTAATATGACTAAGTTCAATGACTAAATTTTATAGAAAAGAATTGAATGTTTATAACGTCGAATATTCGTGGAGAACTTTTTGACTATGATAGTTCCAGTTGACATCGAAGAAACGAAGTTACATGCTAGTACAGGCCAGTGGCTAGTGGGAAAGCGTGGCTCGAACGGGGTAAACTGCCGCGCCTAGATGTACATACACAAGAAGTTGTACGACACGCATGTCACACGGTGAATGTACGTGCTCGCCGAGTGGATAGGAGCGCGCGGGTTCGCTCGCGCGGGTGCGCGTTTCGCCTTCCTTCACACTCGGCATACGTGATCGGGGGCCGCTTTATGCGCGATGCACCGTAAGTGCGCGCGGCCACCAGCTCTCTCAGGTCTCTCTCCCACAGTCCAACACACTCCCACACACTCTTCTCATACGTGCCTGACATTCTCTCGTGCGCGCCCACCCGCCACTCCTACCACCCTCCAACTCCACTGACTCTTCTATTCTATCATTCCAACTCTATCTCACCTTTGTATATATCCGTGTGTCTGCTTTTCGCGCGATTTCGGTGGAACACCACCCTTGCGTAATATGTCTCTCGGAGGACACAGCCTCCCCCTCGTTATGCAACCAGCGAGAGAGAACTGCAGCGATGCAGCATTCACTCTGTTAGTCAGTCAAAGCCAAAGGGATGACCTTGCACCTCTTTCTGACACTTATACTTCCTCGCATCATGGAATTACTTAATTAACTGTACTTAAGATATGTTTCTCTTGATACAAATGATCAGAGTCGAATCGTTGAATCGGAGAGGCGCGTGTCAACGTAGCAAGGGGCTAGGCGGGATAGATATCGCGTGGACTCACGGCACGGCCGGTGCACTCGGTGCTAGATAGTGGGATGCATTCCGCGCGCTTTCCATGCATTTCTCAGGGAGCCGGCTCTACCTCGTCCCGGGCAGAGAAGCATTTGCTATTCCGCGTGTCGCCGCACACGCGTGCACTGCATATCGCCAAGAACGAAACGCTCACCGTTGAGGTCGTCGAGCTGGCGGCGGCGACCCGACGAACGCGAAGAGATCCTCCGGCGACACCGTTCTCTCCTTGCTTCGGGCAACTGTCACTTCACTTCGCGAGATAGATAGATCGATGTCGAGATAGAAGGAGAAGGAGAAGAAGAAGAAGGCTTTGCGCTCCTTTAAAATTGCAGATATCGAGACTTTCCTATCTCGAGTAGCGGAGGACTGCCGGTGTCAGACGGCTCGGTTGGCCGGCTAGCAATCGAGAATCCTTGCCTTGCCTTGCCTTGCCTTGCCCTCTCTCGTCTTCATTCTGGACACTAGAGTTCATGTGGCTTTAAACATGCGCGGAATGTACGCATGTAAAATCCTCCTGAGAATTTGTGGTACTCTCTTGTGACCCGTGAATGGTGAACGACTTGGTTGCTCCGAATTCATGCGTTACGCGTTTCTCTCTCTCTCTCTTGTTGGAGAAGAGCTCGACTTGGAATACGACGGAGTGCCGAGTGAAATCCTCTTTAAGATTAATTCCTTTCTCTGGGATATTTATAGTACTAGTATTGTATTGCATTGTTCTCGCTTTGGTAAGTGTTGGTAATAAACGCTGGGATTTCTTGGCTGTTTACAGAACGAGAAGCTGGAGGTGAAGCAGAAATGGGCCTCGCGGCTTCTTGGCAAGTTGCGCAAGGACATCACGCAGGAATACCGGGAGGACTTCGTCCTAAGCATTACGGGAAAGAGGCCAGCGATGTGTGTCCTTAGTAATCCTGATCAGAAAGGGAAGATGCGTCGAATCGACTGTCTTCGTCAAGCCGACAAGGTATATATATATATATACACATCTGATTCTTCTTTTTTCTTTAGCTCGGATTTACATGCGAGTAGCGTAGAGTCCGATAGCTTTTCAATTGACCGTGACTCGATGGACTCTCCCGTCTGTTTTTCCCTCTCATTTCCCCGGGATTCCTCGCGCTCTCGCCGAGTGCCAATATCGGATCGTTCCGTTATATCCGTGCCATTGAGCGAGTGCTATCCCATGAGTTGGAGGAGCGAGCGAGCAATAACGAGAGTTCTATCGTTATGTCAAAGGTATGGAGGTTGGACCTGGTAATGGTGATCCTCTTCAAGGCAATTCCGTTGGAGTCGACGGACGGGGAACGGCTGGAGAAGACTGCGGAATGCGCTCAGCCGGGCCTTTGCGTCAACCCCTATCACATCAACGTCTCCGTCCGGGAACTCGATCTCTACCTCGCCAATTTTATCACCAGCCACGGTAAGACATAACGCAGACAACCCACCCAACCACCCTTCTGATTCCCTTACATCTACAGCACACGAATATCGAACTTAGTAGGTAAACTTAGATTACCGATTAACTTACTCAGCGAAAGGAAGCGGAATAAGGGAACTAAATTCGAGCCGCTAGGAATTTGCGTGACACTAATGTTGAATCGCGCGTTAAGGGATCTTCCAAGTGGTAGGTTATAAAGAGAGAAGTAAAGGTTTGAGTGTGCCAGTGGCGAAGGGGGTGTCGAGTAGAAGAACTTTCGCAAACTGCCGGGAGTCTTTGTCGCCAAGATATCAGGCGGCACGCAGCCGTAAGTCGTGTGTCCACGGGCGTCTCGACGCCGGTTCCTGGCGAGGGGCGTCGTCGTGCAATACACGATGACAGTCCTGCCAGAAAGAAGTGCTACGATGTTGGGAGCGCGTGGTGGACACGCGGGGTCGTCGAAAATTCTGTCATCGGCCAGCTCTCGTGCGCGGCCGGTTCATTCACTCGCACATCCGTCCATTCAAACTGTCTCTCCACCCCGCTCTCGCTACTCTCTCTCTCTCTCTCTCTCTCTCTATCTCTCTCTCTGTGTGAGCAGTACTCGGCTTCGATTCAAAGTTTCTTGGAACCTCTTGCCAATTTCGTTGGTCCCCCCATATGCGAAAGGAGCGCCAGCCACTTCATGGCGCTCTCCTCTTCCTCGTTCATCCAACACTCCCGCTTTCTCTCCGCACGATCATCCTATCGCCCGCTTTGCCTTTCCCTAGTATTTCGCTGCCATCCCTCCACTCCCGCATTTCTCAACTCTCTTCTACTGTGATTCCATACACCACTCTTCCCATTGTAACGATGCTTAGTGAGACTCTTCCGCATCGCGCGCATCTTTGCTCTCCAGACGAGTTAATCGTCCAGTCGAGTTTACCACTCTTTCTTTTTATCTTTGCTTTCTTATGTTATTTATCCGAAGTCTGAGTCAGAGGAGTGCTGGAATACGCTTTCGGAGAAATCACTTTTTCCAGGAAAGTCGAAATATACAGGGTTACTCAAAGAAAGAGCGAGAAAGAAAGAGTAATGATTCTTGGTAGAAGTTATATCCCGACAGATTCAAAGTAAACCCGTGCTGGTAGAGAAGCACGTGGTACGATATTGACGGTGTTAATCGATCGGCTGCCAGGAATCGCCTGGCGTCGTCTCCGACGCTGCCACCACCGCCGCAGCCGTGGGGATGCCACCTGTATGTGCCTCGCACTTCTTTCATTCGGATTCATCGAACCCGGCGTCTGTGACTCAGTTGGAAAACACGTTTATTTCCCTGCGAGCGAATGTCCGTCCTGGCAGAGACCCGGTTCGTTGGTGTCCTCTCCTCTTCCCGTGATCACCTCCGCTCCTGCTGATACTCGTTGGTGGTGCGGATGCTGCTGCTGCTGCTGCTGCTGCTGCTACTGCTGGCAGAGCATCGAGATCAGTTGCGAGAAGAGTGAGCCACACTCTCTCGGTGTGGTGCGCCGCGGCTTGGCAGCAACCTTTCTAATGTTTACAGCCGGTTGACGCAAAAATTGGCGAGGCCTACCGCACACACCACCTACGAGAAAGAGAAAAAAAAACGAGCCGCTGCCAAGACATGGGGTAGGTTAGGCATTCGCCACTACTCCTTTCCAGATCGGAACTTACGCACCGCTAGGGAACCTTTTCATTGCTGCTTTATCCATCATTCATTCACTATTCATTCTATTTAAATACGTAACCTTTTTACGTTTTTATATCTTAATATATAAAAGTCCAGAAATTGATGTATTTTCCGTAAAAGCTCCACCAAATTTGATACGAGTATTTTTTGATACTTTCGAACAAATATTGTGATGATCCCAACTCTCGAACCACCCCAGACACATAAAACGCTATCCAGGCGACACTGAGTAGAACAGCTAGTATATCATTAAATTCTACCAGACAGAATCACTAACTTTACTATTTTTAATATACCTTCCAATTTCCCGATCGTTGGGTTATCGAAGATATTATTAAAACTTTCCAAGACCTTTTATAATAGGTTCTACTTTTCTCGAATGTTCCAATTTGGTAAAATGAAGTGAACGGAGTATCCAGTCGATGAGTGGTTGGTTTCATTCGTAGAGCATCCTGCCCAGAGTTCATTTGTAGACTTCCTGGCCTTCCTCTCTCCCGGTAATGACACCGTCTATTAGGTCATCGAAGAATCGTCGGTTCTTCTAGTCGCGCCTTCTACTTTTAGCAACGGGACGAGCGCGTACGCGCGCGCTCTTGGTTGGAAAGGGTGCCGATGTAGACGTGTTGCCGCGTTCCTCGTCTTGGCAGCCGCTAAGTTTATACTATTGTGGTGTCGTGTATATTTACAGAGGCCCCGGAATTTTTATGATGTTGATCGCGTGCTGCGGGTGGTTGCTCCAGCCAAGCCGTTCATGCCAAGCACGGGATAGTGTGTGTGCTCTCTCTCTCTCTCTTTCTCTTTCTCTCTCTCGTCTTTATCAAATAGCTTTTACAATCGTTTTACTGCTCTCCCAGTCTCTCTCGTCGAGTTATTCGCACCGCAAGTTCCAGCTGGTGTCAGCGTCGATCACTGCTAGGGAAGCGATTGGATTCAATTGATACGGAAGGCTGACGAGTCGGAAATCCCCCCTTGGGAAGCCAGATTTATTTTGGCCGAAAAGGAGGCGGCCAATGCACGACCGAGTAATCGGTGCATCCGATTGCCTAATTAATGGCACTCGCCCGAGCCGCGCCAGCCGATCCCTGGATTAATGGGTTAGCTGGATTATCTCCGGTGATCTCTTGCCACGGCAACTCGGTTAATCCAGGATACACAAGCTCATTTCTTAGTCCGCGTAATCCATTAAACCAGTCGTCTCCCCTTTAGCTCGACTAGAGTATACCATCTCTATTTATTTCCAATTAGGTCTCGCGAGCATTGAACGATGATATATTAGTGAAAGATTTGAATCTTCTTCTTTTCCATCATCATGAAATCTTAGTGACACTTTGTTAAATGAGTATTTCATCTTTCGAGACGTTGTAAAAGATTGTAAGTAGCGAGTGGCATTCGCAAAAGACGAGGACGATGTTGCTGCTCGCTCGCAGGCACCTGTCCTCTCCTCTAAGACTTTCATAAGAGACGATGATACTTACGCAACCAGCCCAGGCGATATTTAGCTCTTAGGGTAACGAATACTCGACTCTCCTCCTCTCCGCGCGCGCACACACAGACACATACACACACGCACACTCAGGTGTGTCGTCGTCGCGGTTCTCTGTCACAGTGTATAAACGCTCATACACAGCGAACCTCGTTTCAGAATCGGAGGCCTTCCTCACCGCGCCTCGCACGCTCGGCTTCCACTTGTCTCCTCTCATTTCGCGCCCTCGAGAATCTCTGCGAAATCCCGCGATTCGAGCAGTGAAAATAGCAACGTCCGAGAATCAGCTAGCTTTCCCAACCAGATATTCTTCTCTCTTCCTACCTTTTCCCATAGTGAGAATCGGCCGATTCAAGAGGGCCGCCTCTTTTCAAACTGTTGGCGTGCTAAATCGCTTTTTTACAACGGTGCCGCTATCAGGAAACGAGCACGGATAGTAGAGTCGGAATGTAGAATGGAGGGAAGAGAACTGCGCGAACTGGCTATCTTGAAAGTTGCGAAAGAATCGGACGAGCTTGAATCGCCAGTGAAAATCGTGGAAACCGGTCGCGAAATAACCGGAAGCGCCAGGCGAAAGGACGAATGCACATGTCGGTTGAATGGGATCGAGTGCAAATGCGCCGGCGGTCAGTGGATTTACAGTCGAGCGCGAATTTTCGGGAAACGAGCTGCATTCAATGAGAGAGATAGATAGAAAAAGAGAGGGAGAGAGAGAGTGAGTGGGATGGAGGAGTGCAGGCGGGTGGAAAAGTCGCATCTGGAAATGGGGAAGGGCAGAAAGAAGCGGAGAAAGAGAGGGCGAAGAATGGCTGACGCAGTCGGGGAAAGCCGACAGCGGCGCGAGCTTAATGAACCGGTATATTTTAGAACAAGCTATTTTCCCACGCTAGAAAAATTCCACTCTTTACCAGCGCCACTTTCCATATACCATCACGCGTTTACTCTATCTCATCGTTCGAACCATCGACGTTTCACTATTCAGTTATCATTCTCTCCTCGACACGAAATCACGAAATGTCAGATTATTAGAAAAGGCATTGATTAGCTCGGAGGAGAATAAAAGCTTTATTCCGAAAGGCGGGCGGATGTTTCCTCGGTGAAAAACAGGGCGAGCGGACGCGCGGGAAATCGGTTAGAGGAAGAGATCGGGGCGCGCACGTGTCCCGTGATCGCGAGGAGAGGAGGAGAAGAAGAAGAAGAAGAAGAAGAGGAGGAGAAGGAGGAGGAGGAGGAGGTTTCATCTCTGCTTCGGAGGAGAGTCTCGCACAGACACAGAGACACCGGTGTGCCCATGCGTGCCGATGTGCGCGCTCGCTCTATAAATAAATAGGCGACGGACATCTTGTACCCGAAGTTTTCTCTCGCTCTCGAACCCCGATTCCCATCTCTCTCCCTCTCGCTCTCCGCTCTCCTCTCTCTCTTCTCCTCTCTCTGCTTGCCGCCCCTTAATTTTCGCTTGCTCCCGTCTTGAAATAAATATTAACTGCCGGCGTCATCGAAGCACCGCTCTAAAGGGAGAGAGAGTGTGCGTGTGTCTCTGGCTGTGCTGCTCGAACCTAGGACTTACAAACAGGGAGTTAATGGGAGCAGAGTCGATCGATCGTCGCCCTTTAATCGCCGCTCGGTCCATAGATAGATCTCCGACAGGCTGCAAGAGATATTTAGGTGTCTCGTGGAAGAGCGCGTCCTTGGATGGTCCTCTCTCGTTTGCCGGGAGCAGCGAAATCTCGGCGAGCGCACGCTTATGGATCACATAATGTCAACAGAACCACTCTGGTCTCTATTATTATTCCAAGACCGAATGTATTTGTCGCTCCTCCCGACACTACTACGTTTCTCCCTCTCTCTTTCTCTCTCTCTCTCTCTCTGTCTCTCTCTCTTTCGCTGTATGTACGTACGTGCCTGATTTTGCAATTGCACTCCTCGGCTTTGTGACTGCTGCTGCAATTGGTATCCAATGGATTTCCTCTATTTTTCGATCGTTCTCGATTGGAAATTCGTTCTGGCCTCATCGAAGATAGTTCTGCGCACAGAGAGGCACATTCCACTGGAAGTTATAGGAAGTTCCAGTGGTATTTCCTGGAAATTATTAGTTGACAGAAGGAAGTCCGAGTGCCGCGAATGGAAAGAGCCACCACCACCACCACCACCGCCTCCCGGTGGCTCTTTCCCGCCCCCTCCCCCTCTCGCCCCTCCGCCCCCTCCCTCCTTCACTCCTCGAGCGCCCCTACGGAGAGAACTCGAACACACATTCCGGGCTCTCGTGTATTTCGGTGATGCGGTTGCGTAATGAGATTTGCGTAAGGTCCCGCAATATAAAACACCGTGTGACAGCGAAGGTGAGATGGGAAGACACGGGCGTGCACAGAGACACGCGTAATGTATGTATGCAGGCCTGCGACGAAGATACCCGTTTTCCAAAGTGGTCGCCTCGGCGCCGTCGTCGTCGTCGTCGTCGTTGTCGTCGTCGTTTTCGTTGTCGTCGTGGTTTAATCATTCTATCCGGTTGATCGTGATGAATGTCTAACAGAAAAACTATACCCGGTGGCAGGAGCACCAGCAGCAGCAGTAGCAGCAGCAGCACACTCTAATCTAGCACCTCGCAAATCCCATGCAATCACCGCGGGCCTCTCTAATCGAGACACTTTTGCTCTTCTCTGTTTCAGAGGTTCTGAACGGCATCTGCAATGCCAGCAAGGAGGAAGAGAGGCGGCGAAAAGGTAATGGAAAAAACGTCGGGTACAATCGGCAGAGTCTGTTGATCCGGAACTGTTCACGATCGTAGAACGCGAGCACGCGTGTCCCACCCCTCCCCAACCACCAACCCCCACCCGCCCCCTCTTCTTTTATCTAATTGCATTCTCAATATCTACACGACCTTTTTCTCACTTGCTTGCTTGGCACACACACACAACCAACCCCCCCCCCCAAACCCCCCCACAACCCCCCATTCCCAATTTTCTTCCGGTTCCATCGTGGAACTGTCTCGTGTTTTTAATGGTAATCGAAACTGTGTAAATTGCAAAAAAGAAAGGCCAAGTTGGAGGTGATTAAAGAGGGCTCTCGCTGGGCTTCTGTTCCCAGGTGCGGGCTACCACGAACTATATAACGGTGTTGTCTGCAATGACACGATCCTCGCGACCGGTGTCTTCAGCTCCAAGGAGCTCTGGATGCTTTCAAAAGGTACGGCGAACCAATCTGTTTTTTTTTGTCTCTCTCTCTCTCTCCGCAACTCTCCCGAGATGATGATGATGACGACGATGACGCCTCTCGCGCTATTTCATCGGAGACACGCGCAACACGCACCGGCGGCGGCGGCGCTTCGCCACCGTTCCATCAAGGGGAGCCCGTGGATTCCGTGAGGCGTGCATACGTAGATCTCTAGATCAAGTTCACGTGGATGCTTTCGAAAGGTAATTAGTGGCAAGACCTTTTGAAAGCATCCGTCTAAGAGGTCGCGCGTAAATAAACCCCCCTTCAACCAACCAACCACCCCCACCCACCAACCAACCAACCAACCCCTCTGCCCCACTTGGACTAGAACGAGAAACTCGATTCTACTATGTCGTTTCATTATCAGAGAACGCCAGACAAGCAATCGAATACGGGGCATTTGCACACCAGCATTTTCCCGGCCGGCCATATTTCTCGCGCTCATGTGAATTCATAGTCGCCGGATCCGCCGGAAGAATAGTGGCAAGCACCGCCCGCCTAGCAAGGGTTTTATCGACGCGACTCCCTCATTCTCTCTTTCTCTCTCTCTATCTTCCTCTCATTCCCTCTTTTTCCGCGCTGAAGTGCAGTTGAATTTACGCTGCTTCATAGCTCGCCATTTCGAAGGTAATAGGCGCCCATTTGCTGGCAGTGTCGCGTACATACAGACACACAGACACACACACATACATATATACACATATACTCTGGCACGAGTAGAACGTGTGTGCCGAAGGAGTGCGGGGGTGGCGGCGGCGGCGGCGGCTCGTTGGAAGTAACAAACCCCGGCGCTGCAACCGCAACAACAAGGCCGAGAACCGAGGCGATCCAAGGAGAGAGCATCACATCCTCGTACGCTCCACTCTAATTCCTCCTCTTAAACAGGCTGGCCGGCCGGGCTAGTAGCACCCTCGGCACCGCAACGATCCTCCGGAGTCCAACCCCTTAACTCCGCGAACAACGCTCCACTTCGTTTCACCTAATTGTGCGGCCCGCCGCTCCGTTCCGCGCCAACCTTGTCTCAACTAGCCCTTCGTATCTCTCTCTCTCTCTCTTTCTCTCTCTCTTCTGTCTGCCAGGGTACTTTTACCCGGTTGAAAGTCGCTACAGTTTGCTCATTTATGCGGCTCATTTTTCTCGCGTTCCTAGCCATCATTTCAACCCTCGAGGGCTTCGAGAGGGTGCTGTTTCTAAGGTGGGCCGTGAAGGGTGGGAGAAAGATAGGCATGAGAGAGGGCGGGAGAGGGGTGGGGAATCGGCACTAAATGGAATAATAGGGCAGGGGAGCGAGCGCGCGTATTGAGAAGCAGTGGCGGCGGCGGCGGCAGCGGCGGTGGCGGCGCAAGCCTCGAAACGCCGTTTCGAGGCGTTTGCATCTCTCGTCCGGCTTCCGCCCGCGTCCCGGCAACCCCTTCGACGCTCTACGGTTGGTAGTCCGCGTCGCCGCATCGTGCAGAAGATTAGTATGCAACCCGGTGTATTAATAGACGGGGAACAATGCTCACGGCCTTAGAGCCTGTGCTGAGAGAGGCAGCTCACGCTCTCTCGGCCTCTCTCTCTCTCTCTCGCTCGCTCTCCTTTTGCCTTCAACCTCCTCGCTCTCTTTTACACGCTCTATTCTCTCCCTCTCATTCTCAACTCGTCTTCCTCCCTCACTCTTTCTCTCACTCTCGCAGTCTCTATGTCTTCGTTTGCGTGTGTGTGTCTATCTATGGCTGTGTGTGAGTGTGTGTGTCTCTCTCTCTCTCTCTCTCTTTCGGCACGACAAGGCAGCATCTGCGAGTGCAACACACACACACACACACGCCACGATTTCGCGAGGCTTCTGCAATACTTCGAGAAAGTCGATCGGCCGGATTTTTGAGGACGAGAACAGAACTCAGCACGCCTAGAGATTATCGTTCCTACCGCGGTCAGTCTAGACCGAATCTACTAATGCACTGGTAGTATCCAGTAGATAGCCGAAGGGTCGTCGTAGCCCCGAAGAAATAGCGTAGCAGTGTCGGACCCTGCCAACTTCACTAACAACAAAGCCAGTCGAGTGCTCCTCCGCGTGGCAGCCGGCCCATTGACTCGCAACGATGTTCCTCGTGTAGTACACTTCCCATCCGAGGGAAAGAGAGAGAGAGAGAGAGAGAGAGAGAGAGAGAGAAAGAGAGAGAGAGAATTGAAACTCTGCGGATCCACCTTCGACGGATATCTGGGGGGAAAACGCGGCACTCAGTTGACAAACATTTTTCGAACGTCGAGTCCGGCACACCTGCCGGCTTAGAGCTCGAGGGGGGGGGGGGGGCTGCTCGGGGGGTGGATGGACCGGGAAAAAGTCGGGACTGGCATCCGTAAAATTGTGAATCGCTGCCGAGAGCGGTGGAGAGAGTACTAGTAGCAGGGCGCGGTGGCAGTAACCGAGCGTGTGGGCGCTCGGTGAATTTTTTTAGCAGCTCCCCGGACACCGTGTCAGTCCTTTTTTGTCAACAATGCACTATCCCTCTATCTCCCTTCGTCGTTCTTCCCAACCAGCGGGATAGAATCGACGGCAGCGGCCTAAGCCCGCAGGGGCCCGCGCGCTATTTTCCACCCCCGACTTTCTATCCCTCTCTCTCCTTTTTTTTCCCTCTCGTTTTTCGTTTCGTTCCCGCCTCGTTTTTCGTCACCCGTCGATCCGGCGAGTCGGTGCCAGTGGTGCTAGCTGGTAGCACAGAATGTAGGAGTGTGGGTGGTAGAGCCGGGCGCCCAGCTAGCTGCTACCACACACCACTCGCCACATACGTCGCCGAATAAAAAGGGGCTCAATTTCCGCGGGGCCTCTCTCCGCGCCCTCGCTCTTCCCCCCCTCGGCGCGACGCGGGGGGAAGCAAGCCCGCGCGCGTTCATCCAGCGGTACGCCGGCCGCCACCGTTCTTCGCTCTATCTCCAATGGAGATGGAATATCCTGTCGCTCGCGCGAGATTCATACGGCCGTGGTGTGTGCGATCCCAGACTTATACTCTCCAAGATAGGAATAGTGATTCATGATTTTGCGAATCGCTCGAATACTATACAGGAAAAAAGATAGAGAACGCCCGCGTGTTCGCGCGAATTGATCCTTTGGAGGCGACCGGCAGCAGTGATTATTGTAGGGGCCTGATGAGTACTGATTGCATATGGTGTCTCGAACGATATCTCTCCTCGTTTTTCTTAGTCCGAGATTACAAAGCCCGGAATTTCCGCGGGGCACCCATTCTTCCCGGGTCCGGAAACCAGTTCGGGTATTACGGCACTCGCCTCGAGGATAGGAATAATACAGGAATAACGGGAGGAAGTTCGCTATTTTAATATATTATTGACCGGTTGTTTTATCTAGGATAGAAGATAGATTATAAGTTTTATGTCCCAAATAGAATTAGCGCGCACGCCACACTGGGTGACACCATCGTCTCGGGAATAAATAGGCTGCTCATCGATTACGTCATTACGTGAGCAGCCGCGAATTTCGCAGGGCCGTCTTTAAAGGCGTCTATAAATAATATCGTCAGCGACACTTTTAATGACACGCTTTTATCTTCCGCCTGCGTCGCGACGCGTAAGTCCTCCTCTGTTAACCTTGATCCCCCGATTCCTAGAGAGGATGGATGACTTTTTAGGGGGAGGCTATTCGGGGGTGGGTGGGTGTTTGCCAGCAATGCGGAAGCGATGAGATCCCGCGCTGCCACTAAGGGGAAAAACAACTGGCGGGGACAGAGGAAGAGAGAGCCGTCAAAAAATAAAGAAAGAGAAACAGCCAAGAACGCACCTGTCCAATGATGAATCGGACACGTCAGTTCCTTCGAAGATATCTGCGCGCCCGGCTTCCGAGCGGAGTCCAATAAATATTCGGCGCTGCGAGCACTCGCACGCGCTCGCGCCTTTCGTACTAATTCTGTAATTAGAGCCTTTATTAAAAGCACCCGAGCCTTTTTGGAGATTCGTAACGAGGCCTCGTCGTTCGTCAGTCACTCACACTTTCCTACTCACCACTCGAAAGATTTATTCTCTACTCTACGCTTGAATCCACCACTTTCCCCGGTGGTCCATCTAATTTAGTAATGAACGAGTACCTACTACTCTTTTAAGCCGCGCACTGTCAACCTACCCTTAAGATGTTCGTCGCCACTTTTTTAATCATGTACTACTTCAAAATAGACATGCTATTCTGCTTGATAGTGGTTCCCATATTCAGCAACGAAGCCCTGTCAACTATTACGAAATCGTCAGCTAAACTGTCGGGGTTAGTTTCGTGTTGCGACTAATTATCCCGAGAGTGTCTAGGCAGCGGTGAGACATGAATCATCGTCGAAAGAAATCAATTAAGCGGGCTAAGGTTGTATACGAAGGATATAGTACAGTTTCAAGCTGTCTGTACTCTCTCATCCAGTTTAGTATAGGAGTACTAGGATTCGCATGGGGTCTACGGGTTTATGAGAGAGGTTGGTTCTCGCGCAGGATGCAAATTCAACTGCTCTAGCTCTAGCTAATTGGTCGTTGACCGTTCTCCACCTGCAGCTAGACGGAGGGTTTTGCCGGCTAGATTCCTATATTCACGGATTGCCAAGCGCGACGGGGACAGGGATCCCATTATTTTCCAGTGCCACTGATTCAGCGTTCGCTCGCGCGACCCGCAACTAGAGCGTATTGCTAACTAGAGCTCCTCCGCTATTAATTAACAGGCCGGTGTAACGTGCTCCCCTTGAAATGGCCGAGTGCGCTCGTCGCGTAAATCAGTGCGGCTCTCGCTTCTAAAACCGGCGTCAGCCGGCTGACTCTCCTTGCTGGATCAGCTGGTCCACCGGGGAATAATCGATTATGCGAAAATTGTGCGCGCTTCTCCCTGCGTGTGTGTGTATATGCGTGCGACTCTTCTCGATCGCTCAGCCGCGCTCGCCTTTTCGCATAGTCGGCGCAGCGGCGGATCTATTTCCAGAGGAACTGCGCTACTCTGTGTACACGCGCGCGATTTGCATATCCTCGGGAGAGTGAGATAGATACACGCGCGCATACACACAGACAGAGGGAAAGAGAGGGAAAGAGAGAGAAGGAGAGAGAGACGCGTGTGGGTTTCATCTTGGGAGATAGAGATAGAGATGGGTGGTGGAGAGGCTGGGCGAGCGGACAAATTGGAGGAAGCTTCTCGAGAAAGAAAGTCACGGAAGCGAGGTGCCGCCGTCGCCGTTTCCTCGGTGCTTTAACTCTAAGGGATGAGGGAGAAGGAGGGTGCGCGACGTGTGGCGAGGCGAGCCGAAGGGAGAATCGGGAGGATGACGTACGAAAGCGCGAGGATCCGTAACCACTAATGTGTGTCTGGTTTCAGCGTCCATACTGCATGACCTCAGCGACATGCAGCCTCAAATAAACGCGATCAAAATAGAGCACCCGCCGTACTACTGCAGCAGCTACACCCCTCCATCCGCAGCGACGGCCGCGGACCATGCTCAGCCAGCGGCTAGCTTCAGTGAGTTTCAAAATCAAAGCTTGCCCCTGCTCTCCCCCTGGACCACCGGCGACCATCCTCACCCTCTGACACTCTCCCCGAATACGCCTCACCAACCCCTTCGACATCATCCAATTTTTAACACACCCCCTCGATCTCCTCTCTTACAAATAGTATAAATAACCGATTTCCAATCGATATCTTCTTTTTTTATAATTAGTATCTTGATGAGTGAGCAATGGTATATTTAGAGGAAGTCCGGGTGGAATGAATAGAAACTAGACAGTGTGGATAACTTATTCGTTTTGACCGAGCTGCCGCTATAGTTAGATAGATAGAGAGAGAGAGAGAGTTCGATATAGGAATAATGACTAATTGTTAATCAGATGAGCAGTGGGCTATCGGAGCCGAGGAGTGATATCGATGAATGGGTCTGGTAATTCCATTGGGCGATTGTACACTTCCGGGCGGCCCTCGCGATCGTCCCGGCATGAATCTCCGGCGGCACACTCCACTTGCCAATTTCTCTTTTCCCCTTTCACGCCTTTTTTCCTGGCGGAGCCGAGTGCCCCTTTGCTCTCGCGGCCAGCAGCCGGCGCCTCTTTCCTCTCCCAGCAGCCACCCTTAACTCTTTCATCGATCAAACGATAACCCGGCTCGAACGGAAGTCGTCGGATGGAGATGAAAGGGAGGAATGGCTTGCGAGGGGCCATTTCGGTCGGTGCAAAAGAGAGAAAGAGAGATAGAGGGAGGAAGAAAGAGTGAATTAGTTGGGTGCGGAGAAGGTGGAGTGCGAAGGGTGAATGGAAGTTTACAAATCCGACTTGGCTCACAAAAGGTCACCCCGCGCCGTCGACTAATTTCACCCACCCTCTGGAAAATTGCCCTTAGCTCGACAAATTTTTCCCACACCCCCTGCAATCTCATCCCCGTCGCTTTCACGATAATGTCATTTACTCACCGGAGAGGCAAAAGAAGGACGTAGAATATGATCGGTTCGTTGTTACTCCACTCGATTCTTACATTGATTTCATTTCCACCTGAACGAGAAAAAACGCCTGTACTCGTTCCTACGTACACTCTCGAGTGGATTCTCTATTCACCTGGGTGAAACTCAAGTATTCTCTCTCTTTCTATCTAGTAAAGAGAAGAAAGGAGGAAGAGCGATAGAGTAATGTTAAAGTGACTCGTGACTTTGACTGTCTTTTCCTTGCTACCCCCGCACCCTCATCGAGCCACTCAGCCGAACATTTGTAGAGAAATCTCTCTCTTTCTCTCTCTTTCTCTCTTGGCGGAGATAGAAAGGGTGCAATACCAATTCGCGTGAGCAGATAGAGGGAAATTACGGCGGAAATAAAATGACCGGGCTCCTCAAGCAAAATACACGCGACGGCGCTCGCGCGGAGAAAAATTCCTGCAATAAGCATATCTGGATCACGGCCAACTGCACTCGGCCCCCCCTTCTCTCTCTCTCTCTCTCTCTCTCTCTTGGTTCTCCCTTCTTTTTATCATACATACGTTGCCTTTATAGCTGCTGCCGGGGACCACTTGATTGACTGTATTGTCGTTAAATTAACAGCCGCGTAAATATCCCTCCTTACGCTCGAGCGCTCGATCTTGGCTTTGATTTCATTCCTGGCTGAGATTTCCAATGTTCCCGCGAAGCGACTAAAGCAATTGTTAATATGTTTGATATTAAGAGAAGTTATGATTTCTGTACAGGTCCACCGCCGGTGCATCAGCTCATAAGGAACGACAAGACTGAAAAGGCGCCGAGCGTCTCGGTGTCGAGTGCGCCGACCTTCTCGCCGGTATTGAGGCCCGAAGACGGACATCGTGGCATGGACTCACCACACTCGCAAACGGGTACGTCGCCAGTGGGTTCGGTGTTGCCTCGATTCTCGAGGATTTGCGTCCGATAAGATCGGCGATAATGAGTTTCAGAAGGCTCTGTTAACTGTGCGCCCGCCGTTCCTCCGGCGAGAACGCCCGCAGATGCAGCAGCAGCAGCAGCAGTAGCAGCAGCATCAGACCGATTTCTTCCTCGCCCAGTTGCAAATTCAGCGGCGAGAGAACCTCGTGGTTTACTTCGTTATCGGTGGCAGGGATGATACTGCCAGTTCTCTCGCCGAGCACCTAATGCATCCTTGACACACTTGCCTCCCGGCTAACTTTCCTCCTGTGCCGTAGTTACCGGATTACGAGCTACTTAAGAATCCTCCAAGTTCCTGGCCGAGCGAGCCTCGTGAATCTCATTATCTGGCGGGGCAGAGCACCCGCCGCTGCTCCCAGTTATCATTGCTTCGCAGTCTGATCTGATAAAGTAGTCGGTGTCACGTGGAAGTGTCTCAGACCGTTGACTAAGAGGGTCCTGGTGGTGTCGTCGTCATTAGGCAGTGACTGCCAAAGCTTACTCTCATCCCTCACGGCTGTCGCTTGTCTAACTAACTGCCAGTTCACTAACAAACATCTAACATCGATCCGCGAAAGAGAGCCGCCAGTGAATACGTCTGTGGAGAGAGGAAGTAGATCATTTAGCTGACCTGTGAGTCCTCGACTCTATTATCCACATCGAATCAGCCAATTCATTCGTTTCTTTTCCCAACAATCTATTTATTTCCTCCCTCAATTCTCGCAATCATCCTATCGCAGAGGTAATAATCATTCAAAGCCCGGCTATAATAATAGCAATAGCCGATATAGAAGCTATTGAAAAAGCGATCGGGCAAGAGGGCACGATAGGCAGTAGAGCGATGCGTACCAGCTGACATCATATATCCTTCCGTAACCGTGACTCTCGATGGATGTCTTATGGCTTTTTAATGTAGCCGTTTCGTCCCTCGAGAAAGCTTTCGAGTACATCGTGCGATGGTTTTAGCGACTGGGAACGTCCAGTGTTATGATAGAGCGGAAGCTCTCTCATTCGGGCATTCTACGAGTAACGTATGATCCTGTTCCCATGGATCTTTGGATATATCGAAGAATTAACTCGACGGAATACATTCAAACCCCGTAAAAGATTTGCCATCGATCGTGTCGAGGCTCGCCAAGCCTCTGAGCAAGAGCCTACTGGCCTACTTCCAGGAACACGTGGGGGTAAACGATAAGTACATGCAATCCCTCCTGATAACGGGTACGACCTTCAAGGAATCCCGAGGACTCACCTTTAATGAAGGGTCCTTGAGACCAGAAGCCTGATTCCCAGGCTCGATTAAGGTACCCGGGACACAGGGCGATTGATTGTCGATGAGCTTGATTGATTGCCGAAGTAGCTTTAATCACTAAGAGTTATCCACACACCGCTTTGCCGATTAGTTCGACACACTTTGCGAGTGAAGAACTTCGCTCTTCCATCAGAGGGACACAAGAGAAAAGCCGGACACGTCCAGCAATTTACCATTCGATCTTCGTTCTCTCAGCGGGATACAATTAATTTCGCTAAGTAAATGTAGGACGAATCCTTGCGAGTGCTTTTGCCGAAGAGGGGGTGGGATGGGATGGGAGGGGTGGGTTTCAGGATAGGAGGAAGCATCGTGGTATAATCCAGCGGGCAAAATGGAGCGAAGGTCGCACGCTGGGAGAGCTTTGCCAAGAGACAGTCGGTCGGATTGGTCGCGTCAATGCAGTCGCAAAATACACGTACGAACTTTCTTTCGCCGGAGAGAGTAGAGGCGGAGGAGAGTGGGTGGAAGTAGCCCTGAAAAAGATGAGAAGAGGGCGGAAAGACGCCGATCTGATCGAATCGAGCAATCTTCATTCCCTGTTCGCACTCACTGACTCTCCGCGGCAGACTTCTTCCATTCGAATCCATCGAAACCAGCAAGATCTTAAGGGTTCTTTGGTCTCGAATCAACCTTCATCCCTTCGGAGGCCAAACAAAACCCTTCGAAACTCCCCACTTACCAAATGGTTAGAGAAACAAAGCCGGTCGACTCGCCGCGGTTCCGCGTGCGAATCTAGGAATCTAGGATATCGCGATTCCTCTTCGATTCCACGGCTAGAGTCGATCATTACCGATCGTAGGGCTGTCGGAGAGCGTGACGATGATCTCGCGTGATGATCTCTGTTTCAGTCTGAACCCGAGCGTAGAGAGAAGCTCGCTTACTCGACCAAAAGGTACTTTGTGACTGGTTATTGACTGTTATATATCTATATATATATACACACACATATATATCTATATACATATCTATCTATCTATTAATTTGTACGTAAACGAGTGCAGTTATACACGGCTTGTACATGTACGATGATACAGGTGGACGCTGTGCGAGGTTGGGTTCGACCGATATTACCCTTCCCCATTGATTCCTAATGATAATAGCGAAATCAGTGGTAAAAGTGCGTCCATCTGTGGTACCCTTTTTCTGTAACCAACAGATCTTGGGATTCGTACACGTACACCTGTGTATACTTGGACCAACCACATGCATTACGGTGTCGTACGCTCGAATATATTTTTTCTATTGCTGTATCACGTTTGTCGCTCCTCTTTCTTTTCACGACTTTCCTCCACTCTGTTGTATACCACCGTAAGCGCGCGCGGTGGTGTGTGTGTGTGTATGTACACCGTCCGCGCTCCTCTTTCGACGTGTCACCTCAGCCTGCTCTGCCTCTCTTATTTCACGTTTCTCGAAATCGAGCGGAGATGTCACTCCGATATGAGAAAAGTATCACGTGCGATTTATCGTTGTTTCGGAAAGTAGACGTTTTCCCAGACTTCTAGCAGATTCAATGGAATTCCATGATACTAACAGTGCGACAGCTGTTTCTCTATTGTCTGCATTACGGAATTTTATGAGGTTTCTCTCTTACGAAATTCGATCGTCCATGATATTCCCAGTGTTATTAGAGCCTCGGTTTCGCGGGGTGTGAGAATCCAATGTGCATCGGTGATCGCAGGCAAAAGCGTGATCTACTTTCAAAGCGACGCCTTAAGTGTTTCCCTCGCGAAATCGCACATATCCTTGCCCCCGAAAGGAGATTTACAGATCGGACGAGGCGAGCATCCCGTCGCCGGCGATTAAGAGGGCGCACGCATCCGGATGCAGCTCTTTCACCAGGGAGCGTCCGGACCACATCCTTCCTCTCCCTTGTTATCGCCGCTCGCCCATCAACATTACAGTTAATTCGATTCCTTCCCAATCGATCTAAGTGAACCGGCTAATTTTTCTCCGCCCATCCGACTAGAAGGAGGTCAGCCACCGCGTCATCCTACTTCCCGGAAGTGAGAGAAGGGGGCGGGTGAGGGCTTTGATCTATCGTCGAACTTATTAGCAAGGATGCGCGGCCATGCTTTAGGGCGCTCGGTTTCGGGACCGGTAATTCAATTGCGAGATTTACGAGGCTGCCCGCTCCTGCCAAGGAAAGTAACTCGCAAGACAGAGAGAAGAAGGGCGAAGCAGAGCGGGAGGAGACGATGGAGAAGGAGGGGCGGTACCAGGATAAAAAAAAGGAGCGAAATTTCCGTATATACGGAGATCTACCGGAGTCGAAGCAAGCACTTGTCTGTATCCCCTTCTTAGATCGAATGCCATGTGTATCGAGATATGTCGCACTTTACTTTACGAGCTCCACTCCTACGTGACACTCTCTCTCTCTATATATATATTTCTCTCTCTACATACTTCTGTTGTTACATCTCTCTCTATCTGTCTCTCTATATCTCTCTCTATAAGTGGTAGTAATTGCACCATGTTGGTTCGTACCTTGGTCTGGTGATATGATAGTTCGACGATGTGCTTGTCATGCCCACGTACGTGTGTGCGATCTATTTCTTGCATTTCTATTCTATATATTGTACACATGTCCATACTACTCTTCGGTACATATCCAGCTCGTGGTCTATACACACCCCCACCCCAACCCCAACCCCCCCTCACTTTACCACCATAGGATTCTCTTGCACCTGTCTCTTTACATCTTCACCCAATGATATCCAGCATCTGTGCATCTGTTGCTCCACTCTCACGAGATATCACGAAACGTGTATGTAGGTTATGTTTGTCGGCGACCACGCTGTAAAGTCGATAGAGCTCTTTTTAGAGGACTGTACAACTTATCGAGGATAGGTCTCGGCGCCATCGAGATCGAGAAGGGATTATGGTTAGTCCAGTGTTGATTCTTCAAGAATCGAGAGTATTGGAAAGGTTATGTTTGTTTGATAAGTGATGAGAAGGATCGAGGCTTGTTTTAGGGATCGTGTGATAATAGGTTGTCGATGTCGAAGGTCTTTTCGTGATTCAACTCTGGTTTTTCTTCACTCGGAATACTCCATAGCTTTTTCTTCTTGTCATGGTGATCTTCATTGCCTCCGCCATATTGGGTCCATGACCTGTTGAAGGTTGATGCCTTATCCGCGTATAAATTAATGAGAATATCCTAGTTGATTGAACTTTATTCTTAGATCAAAACAAACGACTGATAAAACATGTAAACATTACAAATTGATATAATCACAGAGAAACTGTAAACCATAAACTATACAATCTCGTGTGAATGACAGATATACATTTGAAATATTAATCCAACAATCGATAGTTCCTCCTCGACTCGATGGCGTTGCCAGGAGGCAAGAGGCGGCTCCTAGAGCAGTCGGAGGAAAAAGTGGATTAATCGACGGTCCTTTGTGTCCACCAGGGGAATCCCCGAGAAATCCGCCCGAGGTCTGATTGCGATAAACGGTAAACCGCAGCGCTGCGTACGAGGGAGAGACGCCCCCCGCAAGAATGTTATGTTAGCCCTTAAATATGACAAACTTTGTGTGTTAGCATCGGTGTTGCATCTCTAATGACTGTTGCTCTGATATACATATACATATATACATATATATATATCCCATTGTATAGCCGCCTGCAGCTGTCTGCACGATTGTTTCGCGCAATGCTCTCTCCGCGCCATTGGTAGGCGAGAAGCCGAGAAAACTTCATTATTCTCTCCTTCAATTTCCTTTCTTTACCACCTCTCAACCTACTCCTTCTCTCCCCAACCCCCCGAACACCTGCCCTTTATCATCATCATCCTCATTCTCCCAGCACTATGTTTTGTTCCAGAAATCTGCTCTCGGAATTATAGGCGTGCGATTCTCGGAGGAGTTTGACTCTCCGATATTTTGTTTCTTTCATAGCCTGGTTTTCTTTCGGTTTTAGTTTCGATTCTTCCCCTTTCGTTACCCGATCCAGAAACGAAGCTTCCGCTTACAGGCATTTACAGTGGATAAAAAAAAGTATTTCGCGCACCCCTGTGTAGTTGGAAGAATTGTTCTTGAAGAAGAAAACTCTTCTCTCTAAATAGAAATACATTTTCTTGAAAAAGAAGACATATTTTACTTGAGGAAACATCAATTCCCTTGGAGGGAATAGTTTCTCTTTTTTGAATAATTTATTCTACAAACACTGGCTGCGTGAATATTTTTTTAAGCCACTGTATATATAATATGGATAGTGTCGTGGCGATGAAGCGCGATCTAGAATCGGCAGGCGCACTGAATCCAGGCGTAGAACCTTTAGGAGAGAGAGATCGACAATGGTCCTCGAATGCCGCCCCCAGTGTGTTTCTCTAACGGCGAACACCCGGAATGCAGTGAAATCGTATAATTTCCACAGTAAATTCGGGCCTCTGAGAGAATGTAAAAGAAATCACCATCTACATACACCCGGGGCGCAAAAATAGAGGATTAACTTCACCATTTTTAACAAATATAACAATTATTTTTCTTATTAAACTTATAAAAAGTACATAATCGTCAAGAAATCTTAAGAATTTTCAATATCGTTACATCTAACTTTTCCTATCCACTGAAATCAACCATTAAATTATTTTGACCATCTCGACACTATGTCGACACAAACATTTCCAATACAATACATCCACATTCTCTCAGAGTCCGAACTATAAACGAGTCTGGAGATTCTCCGACTTCCCCGCATTCCTAGCTGATCGCGGAGCTAGGATTCTCGGCGGTCGAGGAAAGGCCAAAACGTTGGATGGGGTTCTAAATCATAGACACACACACCGGTGTGTATGTGTATGTGCGTGTGTGAGTGTGAGTGGGAGTGTTTTTGAGCGGAGGTAAATTCGGTTTGCACGAGAGGGAAGAGTGCACTGG
This sequence comes from Ectemnius cavifrons, assembly GCA_964023945.1. Lineage (NCBI taxonomy): Eukaryota > Metazoa > Arthropoda > Insecta > Hymenoptera > Crabronidae > Ectemnius > Ectemnius cavifrons. Next base: position 7,856,491 of record OZ030387.1, on the reverse strand, counting down.
AGGTGGGAAGGAATGACAGGGGGTAAAGTTAGAGCTTAGAGAAGAGGGCCGATGCCAGGTGAAGAGAAGGCGTAACAGGGGGGCGGGTGGGGGTGGGGGCCGCCGGCAGGCCACCGAGAAGTGTCCCAGTAGTAGTCAGAGAGCAGCATGACCAGTGCTACTGCCAGCCTGTCTGACCCTAATCGCTCCCTTTCTGCTAGTACCTACTGAACCGAAGCAGACCAGTTTTCCGAGCGGTCCACATATATCTACACAGAGAGACACAGAGACACACACACACATATGAACACACCGCTCGAGGAGGCGGAGTGCGGGAAAACAATCGAATTAATGAGAGAACTCGTCTGCTTCGCATGCAAGCCGCGCTAGTACGAAGATCGGACGAATTGGGCTGCCAGAGACCCATTGCCTCTCGTAGTACTCCCCTGCACTATTAAAACTTCCACATCGACCACCATGTCTCTTTCCCCACTCTCTCTCTCTCTCTCTCTCTCACACACATACACGCACATAAACACATTCTGTTTCTCTTTCTCTACGAGATTCTCCGAGAGGAGAAACGTCTCTCTCTGCGTCCCTCTTTCTCCGCCGGTAGATCGGAGGGAATCAAGGGGTATGATGTACCGGTGGAGGTGGAGGTGATAGCGTGAGGTGTAGTGTTAGGACCGGTGGCACAAACCTCAAAAAGCGGGATCCTCGCTCGAGGAGGCCGTGCACACACACTGTCTCTAGTACGTATTCTCTGGAGGTCGAGGAGGGTGCCGCGAGAGCGCACACGCCTCCTATCTAAACCAAGCTGGTGTTCGAGCTCTGTGTGTATGTATAGTAATATCTATGTATATGTATAAAATGACATGTTTTCCAACGCCCGGGCCCGTTCGCCTGTCCGTCTGACTGAGCCGCCCCCCACCCCGAGAGAGAGTCATATCCGCGTCGAATAACAAAGAGAAGGGGGCCCATTCTCCGGGGCCCCCCAGCCGCCACCTCCCCTTTGTTGCCTCTTTTGCCCATCGCAAAGACAAAGACAAAGATTCGCAAGAAAGAGTAAACGCATCGCAAAACGTCGGAGAAGCTCGAGATGAGATAGTAGCGCGCGTTCGAGTCCCTCAACCGAGAAGGCAAGAATTGCCGAAAAAGGGGGGCGGAGAGGGGGTCGGCGAAAACGGACAGACAGACGGACGGGATATCTCGCTAACTGCCCGTAGTGTTCTCGTCTACTACCTGGTATAACCTAGCTGTCGTTGTCACTCTCTGTCTGTCTATCTGTCTGTCTTTGTGTCTGTCCGTCTGTTTGCCCACCCCCCTTCACCACCACCCCTCTCACCCCCCTCACTTTTACCGTCTTCGAGAAAGTACAGCCCCGCCTTCGTATCTTCTCTCTTTCCATCCGTCAACTCTTTGCCCGCTCATCAAATCGGCGCATTACCATCACGCTTTACGGGAGAATTCGAAATTTCGGCGAGGGGAGATCGAAACAATAGTAGAGTCGTGAGTTTAAAGAATCGAGGCTGTACTTTAGACTTGACCATGCACACCATTATTAACTTATTATCTTTAACTCACCCGTCTCACACGGCCGATGCTCTGGGTATGTCGTATGCTGGATGGATTAATTGACTTAACTTGATTTACCCAATTCTCAATTTTCGTACCTTGAACGTTTATTGCTCTGTCTCTCTCTCTCTCTCTCTCTCTCTCTCTCTCTCTCTTTCTCTTTCTTTCTCTGTCTATCTCTCTCTATGTTTCTATCTTACCTGTCTGTCTATCTTTATCACTTACACCACACACACACTCTATCTCTCTGTCTCTCTCCGTACGATGCCACCTATACTTCTCTATCTCTCTATATTGTTGTTGCGATGTTGGTGTTGTTGTTTACTCTCTCTCTCTCTCTGTCTCTCTCTCTCTTTATATATATATATATACATATATATTATATATATCATTGTATTTGATGTTGATGTTGTTGTTACCTTGATGTTTTTTTGATGTGTTGTTTAATCGTTGTTACCTTGCTGTTTGATGTTTGTTGTTGCACTGATGTATATATACATATATATATGTACATATGAAAGGGGGTGTTTCGCGCGCCAATCGGTGCCTCGGCGATAAGATCGATCCGTCGATCGATCCAATTGCTATATATCTCTCGAGGCACCGACACACACACGCACACACATGTCGAGCGAAACACTCGCATATATCTGTCTGTCTGTCTTCCACCGTAATATACATGTATATATGTGCATATTGATATGTATATATAATTACATGTATATACATGTGCCCACATAACGCGCGACAGGTGTACACGCCGACGCAACGAATCCCCCATTGGGCATCGGGCGTGAATTCTTGCCAACTGGCAATTTGGGAAAAGAGAGAGGGAGGGGTTGTGCGTGGTTTGTTGCGTGGGCGTGTACTACTGGTACTACCGATACATGTACATTTCAGCCAGTCAGCCTCACGCTTGGAAGTGCCTTATATATGATTTAATATGAACGTCATAGTTGGTCGGATCCTTGTGTGCAACCACTAAAACCACCCCCTAACGGAGAAGCCGCATAGTCTCTATAACAGAATGTCGGCACAGCCTGTCCGCTTCGCCGTCGGTGACCATTGTCAATAACTAAAAGAAACGTTGTGGCACTCGAGTGCTCCTATCACGCTGATCATTTCTTGTCTTTTCTTTTTTCCGGCCAATCGGGCTATTGCAATTAACACTCACCAATTAACCCGACTTTCTTTTCCTCGTACCTTTATTAACAGACCGAGCGGATGACGACGATGTTAATGGGACTAGCGAAGTGATAGGTCCGTGTGGGAGAAAGAAGAGAGATTTAAGGGAGGCTCGTGGTTTAGGGGGTGGTTCATCGTGGCGAGACTGACCGAGAAATGAGATTGGGATTTATGTTTCAGGATTGCACTCGCCCCACGAAGGATTGGCCGGTGGTTCCGGCCAGAGTATGTCCGGCCTCGCCTATTACCAGCCGGAGCACCCTGCCTCCACGGGGGTGGTCAAGTATCCCGAGAACGGTCACGACACCCTCTCGGACTTCGTGACGTTCGTTTGTCAGGAAGCCGAGAATACCCAGCAACTACCCCAGGTAGCTTCCGGATCCTTCGAGGCAGTGCCACACTGTCGCCGATACTACCCCTGCCCTTCTGCCCTACCCCCCATTTTCATTCGTTGGATTTATAGCGCTGGCAATTTGGTCAGTGATTGCTGGTAAAGAATTCCTGGTAGTTGGTGGAACTCGAGGAGATCGGCGGCAGTGTGGCCGTCGTCGGCCTGCATCGTCTTCCGTGCTCCAATCGCCCTGGATTTATCGATCCAATCTCTCTCTTTCTCTATGTCTCTCACTCTCTTTCTCTTACTTTCTCTCTCTCACTTTCTCTATCAATGAAGTTCGATCGGTGTCTCGATGGATTGCGTTTCGGCGCACTGTTAATTATTAGAGTTCTGTTCGTGGCTCCTGCCGGTATCGAAGCCGGAATCCTCCCTCTCGTACCCCCGGGTGCTAGCAGGTTGGAGAGGTGTTCACCTCTCAAAGTTTGAAGGCAAACTCGGAGAGGGCTCACCCTCTCTCAGCGAGTGGGTACCTGGTGGGATGAAGGGAGGATAATCCGAAGCGACGAGCGGCAGGAAATCGGGGTGAATGGATCACGCGCGGGTCGGCGATGTTGATCGGTGGGTGTGTGCTGTTTCCAGGCGCAGCTTGCGGGACCCCGAACTTCAATCCAAAAGTTCTCACAGTATTATCCGAGCTCGATGTTACCGCCGCCGCCACCGGCGCCAATGGCAAGGCCGGTGGCAATCATCAGGTCGACCGGTGAGCTCACGGCGACGAGCTCCAACTCGCCGCCGACCTCGTCGACCTCACCAACCGACCCGGCCGAACTGGCATCGAGTCAGGAGCAGATGGCTGCCGCTGCTGCCGTCGGCCTCGTCAGTTCCGGCTGCCAGAGCTCCGTTGATCCTGCTGGAAGGAAGAGCCCCACTAGGATCCTTGTCACCGCTCCGCACACCAGTCGGGAGTACACCTTCGCACACTTCCACTCGCAACCCGGACAGGTGCTTGTTAAGTTTGATCACTTTTCTTTGAGTTACCAGGACTGCTCTCTCTTTCTTTCTTTCTTTCTATCTTTCTCTCTCTCTCTCTCTCTCTCTACCCGTTCGGAATTCGAGAGAGTCCGTTCTGGCGTCGAGGGTGTTAGCATACTTTTAAAAAGTCATATCACCGCTTTCGGTTCTGTTCAGCAAATCTTCACTTATCCCACTATCAGCTCGATGTCGGGGGTGATTTCGCCAACAAACCTCTCCCTATTCTCATCCCCCGTTTCGGTAACGAGGCCAGTGGCTACCCAGAGATCGGTCTCGAATGTACCACCCCGCTGGAACACCGCGCCTTTTATCAACCTGGAGGACGACTACAATATGATCGCGCCTATCATTACGGGGACTGCCAGTGAGCCACCATCCACCATGGACGAAGGTTAGTCACTTTCCCTCATTCGGATTTCATTATATCAACTCCTTTTTTTTTTTAACTGGAGCTTCCTCATTATGTCGCTTGCATAACAAATCCGGCTCGCATAACAGCCCAAAACGAATGAAAACTTCTTCTTCTCCTCTGTGCTAAATTAATTCAGCGACCAATCTAATTAGCTCGCCACTGCTCCCTTAATTTAAAACCCGTTCAACACGTACTTCAAGCATGTCTCGCTTGAAAAATCCAGTGACAAGTTTGTCACGGAGGCGGTGGGCCGACGATGAACGAAGAACAACTTTCCAGAGCGCTACTTTCATCCAGTGCACACGAGCAGCGTGGTAGACAAAAGCGGCGCTGGGAATCTGATGGGTGGTGATCTAGGCGTTGCGACTGATCCAACCTCTCATCACCACCAACAGCAGCAACAGCAGCAGCAGCAGCAGCAGCAAGCGCAACAGCAGCAGCAACAAGCACAACAACAACAACAGCAGCAGCAGCAGCAAGCACCGCAGCAGCAGCAGCAACAAGTAATGCAGGATAAATCTGGTCGGCCGAAGTCTCCCCCGTGACACTGGAGTCTTACAGGGGAAAGTAGCGAGAGGCTAGCGAGCCCGGCATGTTGTTCCACCGGGTCGTCGTTACTCACCTCGGCGACAGGAGCGTCGTCCTACGAGAATTACCCCGAGCTGGAGAGCAATCGCCAGGATTCCTCGCGGCGTGTTCAGCTTCGCGACTTATGCCTGCGGAGAATCGAGTGCCTGAGAGTCTGAACGTAGAATTTAAGGCGGTTTTCCAGGAGTGCCGAGCGAGAGTGTAAGAGCGCTCCGTCGGAATCATCAGGTTCTCCCTGCATAAACTAGCTACTATTGGTCGCGCCCAAAGCCTACCAAGTGCTAAGTGCCCTAAACATATAAAGCCCTGCTCTCGACGATCGCAACACTACAAAGACTTTTGTAGACACGGGCTCCCAAGTCGCTTATAACTTTTCGGTCAATTATACAAACAGCGGGGAGAGAGAGAGAGAGAAAGAGAGAGATCGTCCGAGCGAAAACCGGGGAGCTTCCATCTCTCTCGGTCGTACCAGACACCCTTCCTTTTCCCTGCCCCGTTAGTACCAAGCTCTGTTCCATCTCAGTCTGTCTCTCTTTCTCGAGGTGGACAGACACACATACACACATACACCGGGATCTCCTCGAAGGACGTGAGCAAGGACCCCACCCTCCTTAGGCCTCCCGTTTCTCTTCCGGCAGGATCCGATCGCCGATCGACTTTGTTGCCACCACCACCACCACCACCACCACCACCCCCCGGGCTCTCTCCAAGCCCCGGCGCTCACTCGCTCATATTCGCTCATATTCGCTCGCCTCCCCTCTTCGTTCTCCGTTTTTGATATTCCATTCTTCTTCCCTGCTGACGGCCCTCCCGCGGGACACACACTATATTTGTATATACATATGGCCTTTATTCCGTCGACTGTAACCACTGGCAAAAATTTTAGACGAATAGTGGGATAGCATACACCGCGCGGATATATATATATACATACATATATATATATATATATATTCTACTGAAGCGACACGACGACGAGCAGCACCCCGAATAACGGAGGGAGGAGGGGCTGCTGCTCGGCGACACACACTGGAGAGGAGAAAAAAACAAACAAACAAACAAAAAAACGCCGCGCCGCGCTCAAACTTTCCTAGTGCCAATCGACGACCACTAGCTTATAAATATTATAACGAAATCATAATTTTCTATTATATTTTTTTATAATATTTATAAAAGGGAATTCGGGGACAAGCTTGCTTGGCGGGAGTGCTGCGCGATCGGATTTCGACGTAAGTTCTCGCTCCGAGGCAGAGAGTGGTAAAAAATAGCGATCGAGCTGGCGCAGGATGAAAGGGGGTTGAAAAAAGAGAGAAGGGAGAGGGGGGTGGGGGAGGAGGGGCGAAAGGTGTAAAGGGGGAGTGGCACCTCGGTCGGCGAGTCGATCCTAACTTAACCGGTCCAGGTACCACGGATAATAATTAATGACTATTATCGTTTAAACGCCTAAAATGCTCAGGCTAGTGCTAACACTAGTGACACAAGGATAACGAAAGACTAGTGCGGACTAGTCCATCAGAGGCTGCTAGTTAGAAACAAAGTGAATATTTAATATTGATTACTTTAGGATCTAAGCGGTTAACTAATTGAGGTACGTTATTGATAATATATTATATTATATATTATATATATATATATAAATATATAAATATAAATTAATGATTACGAGCGTAACGAGAATATTGTATACTCGCTAAATACACCCAGGTACAGAAAGACACGCGGTACCCACGTGACACAATGGAGCAGTAGGAGGGGAGGGGGTTAAAGGGGGGGGTTGGGATTAAGGGAGGGGGGAATTGATGAATTCGCGAATAGTGAGAGGGTCTATTCTAGTAAACAAGCTTAGTCTAGGTGGAGGCAGTGATAATGTGAGCATCGAAGATCGGCCACGACTCCTACAGCCATTGTCCAAAGTGCTTTCCGTCGACAGTACGATAATAACAATTACGGGAAGAGTGTAATAAATAGGCGTGAGTATAGATGTTAGTCCTTCGCCGGGCGGTATGCGCGTCCGAGGAGAGAACACCTTTCGAGTAGCGAGAATTTAGTGGGCGTCCGGCGGGGCGGGGCGTGGCTCCAAAAATTACTTAAGCACAAAGAAAGGGGTGGGTTGGGTTGGGGTGGGGGGTGAAAAAAAAACCTGTCCAGTTTGTAACTCCTATGATACCAAGGTTCGGCTATCCTGAATTAAGATGCGCTTTACTATACTCGCTAGTACGAGCAGATAGAGTCTCGGACACGCGGTCTTTTCATTCTCAGTTTGTAAAGTCTTTCTCCTTTTCGTCCTCTCTTCGAGTGGCGGCATCGGCGGCGGCGTCGCCTATCAGGTCCTCGCGATCCCTTCTACTATTATTCGCTCGTAACCTTGAGTTCCGATTGTCGTAGAGCATCCTTTCCATCATCCACGCACAATGTTTTCACGGTGCAATCCTGCGGCGGTCGAAGCCGAACAGAAACCCCTTGAGAGTGTACTTTTGATTGATTCGATTGTTAAACTCCAAACGAAGTATTGGAAAGGGGGGGAAGGGGGTGGCGGAATGGCGGCCTGTCAGTCGGTTCGTAGTGATAGTACAAAGATCGAATTGTCAACTAGCATCGGGGATAATAACGAAACTAGCATTAAGGGAATGCGCGTGGCAGAGTCAACTACCTAATCCTATAAAACTGCTTTCTACAATAACAAATAATTGCAATAAAGTAAGGCGTAAGAGGAGTAACTGTTATTAACGAGACACTATTGGGAAAGGGGAGTAACTATTGATACTATTTACTATTATACCACGATCACCACCATGACCACCAAAAAGCACTACCACCAGCACCACCGCCACTATACCACTACTATCACCACTACAACTTACCACTACTACTACCTATTACTATTACTACCAGCACTACTATTAACTACTTACTACTACAATGAGTACTGCTACTTGTATTACTACTCTCCTATTAACTACGACGAGAAGGAGTTTGGCGTACGCGCGAGACGCCATAACCGGATACCGCTGTTACTAATACACACACAGCCACACACACACACGCATGCAGATACATAAACAGATAAACAGACAGAGGGAGAGAGTGAGACACACCGCTACCAGTACTATTAAAGCTCGAGTAAAAAACAAAGAGACACACACACGACACACATACACATCACACTGCTCTACCGCAAGGAGGATTACTATTAAAAACCAACTATTAGCGCTACCGCTTTAAACACGACACACCGTTAACTACGCGAGCAGAGAGAAAGAAATGGATTATTGATATGTACATACGATATATATTTCCGGCGATAATTGTAAGTAGTTGTTAACGCACAGAAGCAGGGAGAACACGCGTACGGAAGAGAGCGACACTCCCGTGCAGGATCGCTCCCGATCGATCCCCTTTTCTTCGATCCCCGGATAATCCGAGTGATCGGGATCGATGGGTGGTGCGTTCCAAGAGGAGGTCGATAAATTTCGCACACTAGAAGCCCGTGTCGAACAGTCGGCTCTTCCCTTTTAAGAACTATTACTAAATTATGGAGTTCAGTCGCGCGTAGTTTTTGGGGGGAGGAACTAGTGGAGTTTATAGGTGACATAAGAGACACTACAGTATTCTGTGATCCAGATATTTAAAGGGTCGAGAGCCGACAGCTCGAATCTCGAGCTCCGAGTAGAATTAGGCAGTTTTTTAAGATACTTTTTGTCAATGCCGGTCCGCGTACTAAAGACTCGACGAGACTTCTTACTCTTATTTTGTTAAGGGACATCCTGGAGGGTGAAACATTTCGTAAGAGACACACACAGACACACAGACACACAGACACATACACAGGGTGGTTCGGGATACGTGTACTACCGCGATACCCATTCGGTTATACAAGAATGAGCCTGGATCCTTCGCTAGAACGAGCGGGTGCAATCGCACGCTTCTTTTCTCCACGATTTTCTCTCTCTCTCTCTTTCTCTCATTCTAGATGCAAAGGAAACACTTTGCGTTTAGAGGATTGTCCTCGTAGAGAGCTCAGAGAATGTTCTTAGATCGTCTTTAGAGCATGGTAGCCGAACTGCTCAAATGTTCCTGATACTTATACCGCGAGAATGAGCTTCTAGATTGGAGAAAAAGCGCGAGAACATCGTGGAAAGAGAGAGAGAGAGAGAGAGCGTTCCTGATCGAGGAACGATGAGATCGATGTCGGTGAACGTTGCTGAAATGAGCGCACCGCTTAGAGTGATATTTACAGGATTCTGAGATTACTAGCGTATCACGTTTCGGAGAGACACGCGAACGAATAGAGAGTAGAGTGCCAATTAGAGTTAGGGTAACTTAGTGTGTAGCTCTGTTTAGGTAGTCTCGAAGGTCGGTGGTTGGGTGTACACGCGTAGCCGAAGTAGTAGGATTAATAATGTTAGATCAGGCTTTGTTAGAGTGTGTTAAGGGCCAACCGATTTTTAGGAGGGCAATGCGTGGAGGTAAAGAGAGAACTATTTTTCCAACAACTGCGCGCGATGGTGAAACAGAAAACAGGCGAACGGGCAGCAGCGTTCGGCGCTTCCCGGTGTTTCACTGCTTTCCTCCACGTATTTCCACTATTTTGATAAAGAACAGAGTTTCCGTTTTTCTCCGGGCGGGCGCGCCGGCGAACACACACACACACCCGTTTCGATCCCCACACCACCTTCTCGCATACACACCGTAGAACGTGATTCAGTTTTCTCGGTGGCCGAGCGCGCGTTGGCCAAGGCAATGTCGGACTCACGGACTGCTTCTCTCGGCTGTACATCGACAACCAAACACATTTTGTATAGTGTCTCGAGCTGCCTTGAACCGAAAGTGCATTAAAAAAATCGTGCGCGCGCGCGCACTAGCAGTCAAGAGGGAACGAGCGAAGACAATTACAAACGTTCCTCGCTAACTCTTTGAGGCAGAGATTGAGGGAGGCATCCCTTTTTTCTTCCGACATTGGAACAAGTCGTGAAAGAGCCAACCCATTTTTACTTCACCCGAACTCTCCTCTCATCCGAGTAATTGAATTCAAGAAGAATCTCGACTGATAACGAGTACCATTTCCTCTTCGCCGTAACTCTATCCACGCTTCATCAGGGCGCGACACAAAGATTCGAAAGTCACCGCCGCAACCCTTTCGAGAGAACTTACCGTCCCTCAAGGCTCAGCGAGCGTGCGCGCGAGGACTTTTTCTACGTAAGATAGTTTCTTCTTCTAGTAAGGCGACAACGTGAGAAAAAAAAATACATACACAGACACACGGACACGCATACAGACACACATACACAGAGGCAGACATAAAAAGAAAACGCAGTAAGACTCTCTGTGCGAAGTTTAAGGTGGCGGGGCGGCGGATACGTGACACAGCGCACGGGTAGACTAATCGACACTTAATTACGCTTAGTCGTGCGTCTCGAGGAGCGCTCACGAGAAAAGCCTGGAAAAAGGAGGGAAAGAACAAAAAAAGAAGAAGAAGAGCGAGAAAAGATCTTGCGAGGCCGAAAGCAGACTGAACGGTGGATGCGCGCGCGTGCGCGCGCGTTGGCGTGCATAAAGTACTACGTGGTATGTAGCGCTGTGTGTGCGCGACTCTTCGTTATCCCGGGCCACCCGCACGCTTAGGGGATAGAGAATGAAATTAGGTGATCGAACGAGAGCAAGAAAGAGAGAGAGAGAGTGAGAGCTTTGAGAAAAAATTAGATTAGGCGAGAGTGGACGGCTGACGAAGAGGAAGGAACTTGAAATTAAAAAAAAAAGGGCGCGGAAAACCCTTAAGAATCGTTTTTAACGAGACGGAGAATGATTGTCGAGTATAATTGAGTCAGCCGGAGCCGCCAAAGAATAATCAGGATTTTCTTAAGCACCCCTAAATTACTGATAAGACGGACGATTCGAACGCACCCTCCTCTACAAAAAAAGGGAAAAGGCTAACAGACACTAATAGAAAAACGCGCGGCGTACCAACTATCCGCTAATGAGGAAGGACGTCCGGGGGGGGGTGCTCGCACTTCTGATTCGGGTGGCTGGACGATGCGCGCATAAAGGGTGCTGCGGGGTTCAATGATCGCTAGTGCCCGGAACGAGAGTGTGTGCGGATGTGTGTGAATGTTGCAGGAGAGCGTATGCGAGAGCGGCAAGTTCGGCTACGAGGATAACGATAATAATGAATATATATATATATATAAATATAAATATATATATATATTAATAATATTTAATGATACCGATATACCATAACTGACTATGGTACCATAATACACACGCAGAAACACAACGATGACGAGGACGACGAACGTGCGACGAACGAAACTAATGATAGGTGCGATTATTACTACTATTAACTACGGCAATACGATGATATACATATATTATATGAAATACAATGATATATTTATCGAATATTTATTGAGCAACAAATAGCACACTTGTGTAGTATGGTTGTACAAAGTAGGTGAAAGAGAACGAGAGAGATAGAAAGAGAGAGAGAGAGAGAAAGAGAAAGAGAGAAAGAGCGCGCGAGAGAGAGATAGAGTGATTGCGAGTGAGAGAAGCTGAGGCGAAAACGAAATACGAGCGGCCGACTTTCCTTTTTCGCAGGAAACTCGCGCGGAGAGTAGATATTTACTTTGATGATGGTGAAGGCTCCTAACAGGTGGCGTTTGTCAGGGCTGCTTTGGAAGTCTCGACACTGTCTTCCTTTATCAGCGAGCTCAATTCCCTTTTCCTTTCGCGCGAGATCTCCATCGACAATGACTATAGACCGCGGCGGGCGCATTGCTGTCTGTCTTGTCTCTCGGATCTTCCATCGGAGCACTCGCCCCTTCCAGGGCAGCCCGCTGGACACGTGCTGGAAACTTGTTTCGCTAGGACGAGTCTCGAGTAGGTCTACGATAGAGAGAAAAGAGAGCAAGCGAGCGAGCGAGCGAGCGAGCGAGCGTGTCGATGCCAACGGTGGCGGTGGAGTAAGTATGTCTTTACGCGGGCCGAACTAAAAGAGAAAGAGAGGAGAGACTCGCGGGTAAAGAGAAAATTGTATTTTCGTCTCACGATCCTTTTTTTACGATTGTGAACGAGGTTCATGTTATATATCAGGGATTAGACTAAATAGTATAATGCGCTGCGACAAGGGGGTGGGAGGGTGGCGACGGAGAAGGAGGAGGAAGAATAGTAGTAGAACGAGGAGGACGACGAGGCAACGGGGCAGCCAGGCCAATTTATATAAGAGAACGTCGGAGGTGGATGAGAATGAGGAGGAGGAGGGTCTGATAGCGAGCCTGGAGCCTCATTACGGACAGGTGTAAGTCGGAGAGAGAGAGAGAGATAAAGAGAGAAAGCTGTAGTTGGCTTTAACGGAGGCAGATATAGAGCGAGGCGAGAGGGTGCAGAAAAGGGCGGAATTGGGGATGGGAATAGGGGAAAGGGGGGAGGGCGGGGGCTGTGAAAACGGTGGTGATAGTGGTACTAGGATGAGCAGAGGTGCTGTTCGCAGATTGCTCGAGTGTCATGAGATACTAGATAGCGCGAGAGACGCCAAGATTCTTCTTTGTGATAGAGCGTCCTCGAGGAGACCTCCGCCCGCGAGCGCGAACGTACGGACGGACGGACGGACGAGCGAATACTATAATAAACCTTTAGCGTTAAAAAAAAAGAAAGAGAAGAGATGAGAATACAGACGCCGAGGATAAGAGAAACTCGCGTGAAACTCGAGTGGCGACTCTCTGCGCGCCGGGGGTCGTGGCTCTTACGTTATTATTATTATGTACACTATAGTGATTGCAGCTGGCAACCCTCCGGGGGCACGAAGGGGGACACTGACGATAAAAGGGGAGGCTTCTTGGTCACCTTACCGCGCCAATTATACGTTGTGTCCATACTGTCTCAATTAATATTATGTATTATATATATATATATACATATATATATATATATCCGACAATATTGATTATTAAAATTCTTAATACATAACTGCTGACTGTGTGGGTTGGCTTCTTTCCCTTGGTAGTTCAGCCTTAAGACGCTGCTCCTTTCGTCACTCCGTGGAAAAGGGTGGGGGATGCGAGGAGCGGCGGGCGGGGGCGCTTGAAATAAAGTGAGTCCAGTGAAAAAGTGAAGTATTAATTTATTATGCTCAGCCACCATCTGACACTCTCTCGGTGCACCGCTGCGGATGACGATTAAAAGAATAATACAACCACGTCGGAGACAACTCATCGCGGCGATCCTTGTCGCCCCTCTGTTCCTCTCTTTTTTTCTATAAATATACCGTAATTAAAAATAGAGTGTTTATGTATATGTGTATACGTGTATATATGTATATCTGTACAACCTGGACATTTATACGGTCCTAGGAATTGATTTACATCTAATCGCTCGTTTAGTTCGCCTCGCCTGTCAACCCTTTGCGGTCCTAGCGATCCTTGATCATCATCGAAGTATCTCTGGACCACTTTCGTCTAAGAATACTTGGCCTTTCAATGACGGATGAAATACTTAAGCAGACTGCAAAGGGTTAAGGAAATGCATCGGACCGAAAAGTAAGAGACGCGGGCAAAGTAGTTTCAATTAAGTCTCGCTGCCAAATGAAAATACAGTAAGTAATTGCTTAACGATAGTCCTAAAGTATCGGCGTCCTTTTCTGATATGTCGATCCAAGAGACGAAAGGCTGCACCCTTGACAGGTGAAAGACGTAAAAGCCTGTGTTCTTCGAGCAGTAACAAAGTGGACACGTTAATAATACAAGATCAAAATGGACACGGACTTGATTGTCGGGTGGTCTCCCACATCACGAACCTCTTCCTTTTGCTTGATCGGAATGCAGCCTTCGTCTTGCAAACGCACGCAAATCCATGCAATCATCAATCATTCTCTTGCGAATCCATCGGGTTGAATCGATGTCTCGGAAAATTGAGCAGTCCTTTTGGTTAACTTAAATAAAAAGTGTCGTACGCACCGAAAGGAAAGACATCGAGAACTGGTAGGATTAATACCCTCTGGTGGACAGACTCAGGACTTGAGAGTTCGAGCTTGTAAATCGATTCTTTGCGTATTAAGCAAGCCTCTAGAGTATAATGAAACCTGTCTTTTAGGTGTTCGCGACTAATCCCATTGTCTTTGGCTCGCATTTACTGTACAATTGTTACTCCATCGCGATTTCTCCTCTAGCTTCTAAGCGACTAAATAGACCTCTCTCGAAAAACACATGCCTCGCAAATACAAATGAAGCAAGTCCGACTCGGGTCATGTTTCACACGCACACCTATCGATCTCGCATGAGTTTTTAATTTCCTCGGATTGAGTGAGTGCTGGATAAATATCCTCTCTGCCGAAAGCCCGCCCGAAATAGATTCTCCTCGCACGCTGGATGGGTCAAAGTCAAAGAGGATCGATATGCCAAAGGTAAACGAAGTCCGTGGTGCTTTTCCCTCCGGCGAATTTTCTAGACTCGCCACTCTTCGTAAGTACGAAAAATCCGCTAAAATGCACATTGGGCAGACGGGCGCGATAAAGCAGTAGCCCGCATCGTATAAAAGTCACGAAATTCTTTGTTCTCGATGGAATGTGTTTCACTCGCACATAGAATTCAGTATGCTGAGATGGGCGAAAATTAACTCTCCTTGCAAACGAAAGCCGATCTCCCCTCGAAATCTTGCTGACGAAACGGCACGCTTAAAAAATCGCTCACCGACGAGCTAATGTATGTTTTACCTATCGAAGCTCTTGCACTTAAGGCGACGCGGTTTTAGAATTTGCGTTGGCGATTAGGTCCGGCACTCTGCTGTCAGAGCTACATAGTATCATTAAAATCACGAGTATACGCGACTTAAGTCCGATGGGTTTAATTATGCTCTTAGTTCGCTCGCAGCCACTCAAAGTGGCCGCCGCTGACGGCTATGGAAGTCCTAAAGAAGATCAATATATCTAAACGTAATTCTGCCTGTCTAAGACCATAAGTACATTAGTTTCTCGATGCGTAGAAATAAGGAATCATAGTGCAACTGGACGGTCCTAGAGAATGAAATGCAATACTACTTCTAAGCACCGAATAATCGAATCTCGCGCAATAATTCGAATCTCTCTAACGCAGTATCGAAGCGATACCGAGAAGACTCTCGTCGCTCGCAATCGCTGGGGAAAGAAAAGCTTTTCTCGTACTCGTGTCGTGTGCTTGACATTCCCGAGTAATTCCCCAGTAGTCGATAAAAGTATCGCGGTAACAAGTGCAATTAGGGCAAGTAAAAGGAACTTTACGATTTCGATGCCATCACAAATGCAGGAGGGATGCGATGAACCCCCACCCGACCTTATAAAATACTTGACCCTCCTCTCCATCCTAATTATGGCCAGTTCCTCCTCAGCTTTCACCATGGACAGAAGCATCCGGGCTCTTCGATCGGCTCCTGCGACCGCCTGGTGTATACTTTCACTAGCTGGCAGTGCACCCTGTGAACATCGGCAAGATTTAATTTCCTCGACTAAGTATAAAACACATCGATCAATACACGTTCGCTAACAATGCAGAGAAAGTATACCTGATTCGTACGTTGGAGGTGTCGATGACCTCGCCGTCGCAGTTCCACACGCTCAGACGCGAATTCAAGCAACTAACATTAATCTGGTTGTCCGACTGCAAGTGCATCGTTGGCAGGGCACGGAATGTGAATTCTCTTGCTCTATAAACCTCGACAAACGGCAGATCGTACTGTTGCGACAAAGAAACTTGAATTATTTAATATTCACTAATTAATAGAGATCGAAAGAAGAAGTTCATCAACTTACCAGAGTCTTCTGCTTACTAGACAGTCTGAGCAACAATCGTATATTATTAATAAGAGACGTGTGCCTAACTAAAATAATATCGACGCATCCGTCACCTATGTGACAGTGAGGGCTGAAACCCATTGGGCTTCGCGAGCAGGCACACGAAACATTAGCACCGTTGACCATAAAAAACTTTCCTCTCACGGTCACCCACCCTATCAATAAAAAATGTCTCGTTATTACAATGTTTTTGTCTTTTCTATCCTTCGAATCAGTAGTCTATATCTACTTACTGGAGATCTCCTTATCAGGCACACTGTTGTGCATGTGTTGCAAGCACCTCGAGCAATTCTTAGTGCATCTAGTACTGCCAGCAGGGTGACAGGGATCCGATAGAAGTTGTATCTCGCCCTCGTATCCCTTATTAGCTATAATCTTTTTAAAGCCTGCGTATTGGATATCCAATGTTAGACGAGGATGATTAAAAATAGCCTGGAATTATAAATAAAATGATATACCAGAGTAGTCGTATCGCTGGGGTCCCATCCATCGGAATTTCTCGCTGTCCCGGATTACATCGCCGAGATAACCGTAGCTGAGAACGCTGGCGTACAGCCTGAGAAGAGAGTGTCCGCTGTGCACGGAGGAGATGTCTAGGCCGGCGGCCTCGCCGAAGATGATATGTATCGCGGCCGTTTGTACATCGGTGGTGCCGTGCAGGCTGTAAGCGACGGTGTCGGTGCTTCCACTTGGGATGACACCGATTGGAAGAGACGGGTTCGGCAGCCTCGCGTCGGGATCATTCGGGTCCACTTGCTCGTCTTTTGCCGCTCTCAATACCAGGCCGTTGAACACCTCGGCGAAAGTTCCATCGCCACCGATGCATACCACCGCCTAATTAATCCGTTAAACGATAGCAATGAAATGTCTTATCTAGACTTTTATCATAACGACTCTTGGAGACTTTTCCATGACTTACATGTACGTCGCTGAGATCCGATGATAAAAGAGTATCGCGTATGTGTCCCGCCCTCTCGGTCACCATCATTTTGCTCTCGATACCGGCAATTGTCATGAGAGGCTGCACTTGCTTCTCCCAGATTTTCAGACCCTTCTTTTTCCCGCCGAACGGGTTCACGAACAGCATTACCTTCCTCGGCCGGTGCGCCAGACCTTCAATCAAAAGATCAATCTGTAGTAAAGACTAAAAAGAAGAGGTACATATGTCATTTAATAATTAATATGCTTCATCGATCGAGTGACCAAGCTCTTCGTAAAGTATAGGCTGTCATGATTGCGCTTGTATCGACTGGAAGCTCGTTTTGTTCCCTCTATTAATAGGAACCTTGTAGCACCTTGACCAAGAACTTAGGGAAGACACAGACCAAGTTCTTATCATTATCACGCCTGAAAGCCGAGAAAACTTTGCTCGAACGATCCTTGCTTGCACTTAGGCGGTGCGGAAAAGAGGCGCGGCTGGATTAATGAAGCTATTCAAGCGGCTCTAATTCCTGCTCCGTCACCATAAAAAAGCTGAGCCGGACCTTGGCACTCTGCTAGCAGACGCGACAAAAACAGGCCGCTCCGCAATCTGAAATTCCGCTGGCCATGCAAACGCGCTGACTGCTACCTCGGACAATGCGGTTCAGAATACAGATTGGCCAGGTTTTTGCCGTCGGTAAAAAGATAGTTGTAGATCGGCGACGACGTGTAGGACGAGCTTTTTTTGCAAAGGGACATTACGTACTAAGCGCAAAAGCAGATCAATACCTCAGCCGGTCTCTCTCGCTGTCTCGTAACGCCGAGGGGTAGTTTAGAGGGGTTCGCACCGCTTGCAAGGAAACACCCACCGAGTTCGAAGCCCCGATAAAACGCTACCGACATACATGAACACCCTTTAAATAACTAAAAACTTTAACGCGCTCGCGACACTCCCCGCTTTTCGATCCCTGTCATTTGCGGTTGATAACAGGTGGTACAATTAAAATAACTACGGCAATAATAGACTGATAAAGATAGAAGTGCAGCTATTTCCGTGGGCGTGGGCGTCCTTTGTTCGTATAATCTAATTAATGGAGTGACAATATTCGACACGTTCGTTTATTCCCTTGTCGAGGAAGCATCGATCACTCGATTGGCTGCCACTTTCATCCGAATTGCTTCTCCTCGATCAGAGGGAAGTTCTACCTTCGCCCCTGGAGTCCTTCATCGTCAATGGGTGACACGTAGACTTTCTACTCGACAGGGAGTCACTCGACAGCCACTACATGTCAACCCAACGGAGAAAGTGTCGTCCGGGTATGCAGATATACTCGTCAGCATCAACGCATTCTGCACGTCTGCTTCCAAGTACATACTTCGCTAGGAAGGTGGAAGGTGCAACGACGCGCGTCTAATAATCGACTGGTCGCAATGTCATCGAACCGCAACCAATAATATCTCGATGCCTGTTATAGAGGAATAACAATGTGGCTAGTGACTATTAATCGCATAGGCTTTATCTATCTTTGTCTCTCTGCGTGGGTTGACCTTACCATGAAAATGGAGAATACTCGTGTATTGGAAGGAAGCAATTGTGAAACAAGACCACTAGTATGATTAAAAATGTAAGATTTATTGGAATTCTAAAATATCTATACCTTTTTTATTATATCTTTTTTAGGAGGAGGAACTCCTACTTGACATTTTTTAAATATTTTAATTTTTTGGAAAGATCTTTTTCTCTGTGTGAGATGACCTTATTGAGCATATAAGGTCCGACTATTTTTACTTCGACAAGAATCGCCTCTTCGACACGTATTTCAAGTGGTACTCGTAGTTTTCCCATTTCTGATCTGTTTTATCTTGCACTCTCAACGATTGTTCACTCTTCTCTCCCGAGAGTGAGAGGGAGAAGAGTGTCGGAGTCTCCGTATTTAGCAGACAAGTTATTTGCATTCCTCGAGAGGAATGGCCGTCTAAGCGTGTTAGCGGGTCGGAAGCGGGAAATCAAGGGACATCCTATTAAACGGATTTACGTAAGCCAGTGTTCCATGGTATCAGTGGCTTCGGTAATTGGCAGACGGTATTAGCAAAACAGTCGCATTCCACTTACAATTGCCCTAGCATCGGCCAATCTTTCAGTACTTATCCACGATGCAATATAAACTATTTGCAGCGGGAGCAGAATTATATTTATATCTGTGTATTTTCAGAATATGAATGGTATTTCAACAAGTATGACGCTTGTTGCGAATACTTTTATTCCTATCGCAGAAAAACATTTTTACTCCTACAGAATTTGTCGTGAAGAGGGCAAACTATTAAATTCGATAATCGAGAGAATATTGAAATTTAGAATTAGAAATTTGAAGTGGAACGGAAGGAATGTGAAGAGAGAAACTGGCGGTGCATTGGGGGAATCGGAGCGCAGTATTCGGATGCTTAATATAGACTCACCGGTGAGATAGTTCCGAATAGTTTTCACCCAAGAGGCAACCTGCCTGGGGTCAGTGTGACTCATAGTGACACTGTGATGCCTCCATCGGTTCTTTGGTCCTCGAACGGCATAGTGAAGGATGAAATTGGTCGGACATACCGTTGGTGAGGTGGGGGATGTCGGCGGTGGTTGCTTTTCTTTGAGGTTCACTCCTGGTATCCAGTCATCGCCGTAACGCACTGCTAGCACGTCCGTCATCGGAAGTATCCATCTCGCTGGAAACAAACAGCATTTTTTGCATACACCGCCACACTTTTTCCTATACACGCAACACTTATCGGAATTAGATAAGCGCGCTATCGTCATGATAATCGTGCAATTGTCACGCTCGAAAGATAGCCGAGCTTGACAATACAAACAATCAGAGTTCGTTAAAAACAAAATAAAAACGTCAATTTTCTTTCTAAATCTGAAGTTGATCGTCAGCCGACAAAATAAGTATGGAGCAAATTCAGCGGGAGTATTTTTCGATCGCTTAGAAACAATATTATAACAAAGCTTATCCTTCAACTATACTGTATTTCTGCCTTGCGCATACATTTACGCCAGAGCATTGCAATATCGGTAGACATATGCCAGCGATTGCATAAGAGCGATAATGATGCGGTGGTCGTCGATTAGCTGTCATTACCGCAGCGCGGGCGCGCGCGCGCCGGTACATTCGACTATCAATTCGTCAGACTGCCGTCATCCTCGCTCTCGAGGAAGAATAATTCCGGCAGCGGCGCACGAGAAGGACACAGCAGCATGCGCGCAACGAATACCAAGTGCAACCAGCTGGTGCGATTAATCGCGCGGAATGATTAATTGCATTGTATGCGAACTCCCATTAGAAGCGCGTCCGAACGATACGAACAGTTATAACGGTTTGTCGTGGGCTCTCGAAGTCCCAATTAAAGTTCCCAACGAAATATCTTGTGCGCAGAGCGTCCCTCGCCTTTCGAGACGTGACCGAAATAATAAACCGATGACGGCAGTCGAGGCTTCGCTCGACGCAGTCTCGAAGGAAGCGTGCGGAATACACGGATAAACCAACTGCTTCCTTCTCCCACGTCGATCCCCCTTCCACCTGCATTCCCCCCGGTAAATCCCTCGGATTCCAAGAGCAAGCCTCTGGATAAACTGCCCATTATCCTTTGTCCGTGACGCGTTATTGCATGTTGTCGTGTTCACTCGAGAAAAGGTAGTCATTTGTCCCTGCGGTTTAAACTTCAAACCACACAGAAATACTGACAGGTCTCCATCTTTTTATTCCATCCATAAGCTATATTTGGATGTCACTTTTTATGTAACTATAAAACATCGAGACAAATACAAAGGAGAGAATATAGCAGGAGTTATGTTGGTTGCTAGTCGTTAATAAAGCATACAATTTCGCACGGGAAACGACATAATTGTGCGTCTAAATACACTCTAAGGGTCCTCGCACTTGTAGGTATAATTATTTTAAATAGAGGTATGAAAAAGACGAGTAATTGTAGGGTGAAAATTGTCTAATTGAAGATGCATGTATTCGAGGAAAACTAGTGAGATGAATTGTAATAGTGGGAAACTATCGGTGCAGCTTGTAGCAGTTGTTATCCCGAAGTCATAAAGCTGCTCGGGCCAATGCGGAGAAGCACCGAGCAGCTAGTAGAAATGGTAGTTGGTCACGTCATAGTTTTAATCGATCACATTCCCTTTGCCTTCGTCTTTCTCTATCTGGTTTGGCTCTCAAGTGGCAATGATGCGTGCCACTACATACAATGAAGCAATCAGTAATCGCAAATCTGCGACATCTGTCGATCACATGCGTGCCGGCATAACAAATCATGCTTGCGGCTATTGTTCCACACAGAGAGAGAGAGAGAAAGAGAGAAAGAGAGAGAGTGAGAGAGAAGCCAATCATCACCGCCCACGGTGGTCCGTCGATAGAAATCGAAGCTAAAAATAATTTGGCACGTGTGCGTCCAGACAGACTCTCCGAATTAAAGTCTCATAAAGTCAACTGCACCGAACCAACAAAATACTAACATTCCACTTACCAAAAGCGAAGATGGAGAATCAATGACATCGAAAATGATGAATAAAATTAAGTAATGTCATTTAGTAGTCGTAAAACTTAATGAATTTTTCATTAAAACCTTATAATCGTACGGTGATATCAATCAGAATTTCATTACAACTTTTGTGCATAACAAAGACGCCTGAAAAGTGGTAGTCCTTGACCATTCCGATACCTTCACTGGTTCTACGTCAAATTATTACGTGTCCAACCAATCGGAGAAATAATAATTTGACGTCAGACTGTTTTTCTATGCCGCATCGATCGCATCGCAAAAAGATAATCGGCGACATTGAATTGAGTCTGTCGCGTGAACACATTTCATAATGAAGATGCGTATGATAGCGACAACAAACCTTGCATATGAAAACAGACGTCAGATGGAAGAGCTCGTAAACAAAGCGTGGAAGAGGTCAGACAGTCATGACACGATGAATCTTAAGTAATTAATTGAAACTCATTGATCGGCGAAACCAGTCCCCATAAAAATATATCCAGTCGAATCTACCATCGAGAATTTCATCTCATTAACGATTATATATTACATATCGATCAAATGTCAACAACATCGAAGCTGAGATATAAAACAAGTCGAAGAGTGAATTTCCAGTAGATATATTTCATACTGGTTCTACCATGATTTCCCTGGAGGGATCTGAATGTAACTTGGCAATAGAGCTGGAAAGTTGGGGGCTTCGGTGATCGCGTGCGAAAACTAATCGGTAACGAGCGTGCGAGAGAGCGAGAGAGAGAGAGAGAAGGTATAGTAATAGCAAAGAAGGTGCGCACCAGTAAAGGAATCTAGGTCAGTCCTTTTCGATCGTACTATGCTTAATTATTCCTGAGCCATGGAAATGATTAAGCTTTGATTCGATCCTATCGAGTGAACCGAGAAAGGGCGGTCCACTCGAAAGGATGCTCAAACAGATTCTGATCGACTAACATGAGCCGAAGAGACTAGAAGCGTACGGGTGAGAAGTAGGGCAGTGGTGGTGGTTGTCCGGCGGAGGTTCGAGTTAGATTCGCAATCGGCTCACTCCAGCGACTTAATAGGTCAGGGGTTTCGAGTGTCGGGCGCTGCTACTTGCCAAGTGAGAGACAAGATTCAAGATTCTTTTGTTTGCTAAGACCGGTTTTACCGCCCACACTCGAAATCGGAGCGGTTTTCTATCTTGCATTGACTGCTTTCCGTCTACGAAAGGTCGAACTCTCTCCACCCACGTGCTTCACCACTGCCAGCGTGCAGATTGATCGTAGCAGTGTGATAGCGTGCGGGTAAAAGCGAGCGAGCCGCATCTACGATCGATCGCACCACGTACTCCGTGCGAGTGCACTCGTGCCTTGGGTCTCTTGGGTTGCCTGGACTTTCACTTCGTCTCGACATTTCTCTACTTCCTTACCCTCACGACGACTCTTCTCTCGACACTTTACGACAAAAAGATCAGTTCTACCGATTACCATTGCGAGTCACAATGCACTGTCATTGACATTCCATTGAGATTGCAAATTAAAGCAGGTGCAAGCGAAAACAGTAGATCATGAAAGGAACAGCTTCATGAAAGAGTCATGGGAAGTAGGAAATGCCTTGGGAATAAGATCGAAGCCTTGTTAGTCGTTGAGAAAACCTGGCTACGACCACTCACGCTTCCAACGGTAGCGGATAACCAACGATGACCTTCTACCGGGCGTTCCTTTGTCAGCTATCTAATTCGACCTTGCGGACTCTCCAGCACCGATCTCTCAGTGTGAATGACCGCTAGCCGCGAGATTCTGCTCCGCGCGAGCGGAACACGCGATTTCACGCGCGCTCGCCTTTCGATCTTCATTTCACCAACACTTTTGCCCAATGAAGTCTGCCATTCGACCGACGGCAACTGCAATCAAAGCTTCGTGCAAGCGCTTTGCTTCCGTCTCTCGGCCCGTCACTCGTAGTCCGATGCTTGCTGTCCTTTCACGTGCACGCGCCTTTCATCTCGACCGACCAACGTTCATAAAAGCCTCACTTTGCCAGTGCGAAACTATCGAACCAATTAGTCACTGGTCCGAGTGGTGCTTCCCTCGCATTTAAAAAGAACCTACCGCCGAGATTTATGCATTCTGACTCTCGTCCACTTGAAATTCAGAACATCACGAATGGATCCGTTCATTTATTCCAAGTAACATCGTTAATTAGAGGCTCTTTTCCAGACGAAACACGGAGATGACTAATTGCTCCGACACTTGGGAACAAGTATCCTTGAACTTCTTCGTGGCGTAAAAGGGTCAGTGCGAAACTAATGATTATCAGTGGAGGTAATTATCCAGAGAAAGGCTACTGATTCCGGTGTATTCGCGTCAGGGTGTCAAGATTATCGGGATAGTTGCCAGCGTCATTGGCAAGTTTGCATTTTTCATTTGGCCGAGGATATCAAAATAGCTCAACGCTGATGCCTCTCCAAAGCAGGTCACCCTCGCAATAACATCGTCCCTTCCACACCCACGTGTGCACTCGACCGTCGGAATAGCTTTGGCGATGATTCCAAAAAAAGTTCCAGCGAGTACCTATAACCAAGCTTGTTTCAAGCCTCGAACCGCAAGGCAGAGGCCCTCGCAAGTAGAGGCGCTAAGCCAACTAATTGCAGTTACTATTTTAGAGCCTTGTTGAGGCGCGACCTTACGGTAGACTCGATTCACACACCGTGAGTAGCATGCGAGCGTTGGCGCAGTGGCCGCACAAGCGAATTCTCGAGGAAGAAAACAGCGCGCGAGGGCGTTCCACTTTTTGCATTAGCCTGGAATTAAAAGCGAGGCCGCAAGCACTCGCCATTCCATACGGTTGCTCTTCTCGGAGTCTCTTATAATGCCTGTAATGATCAGCCGTCAGACACACCGTCGCTCCTTCGGCTTCCCCGTATATCGTTCCTAATTAATCTAACGAGGCACACTAATTAGACTCTCCGCACAATTAGACAGTCGTATAACATTCTATTAACCGGCTCACTAAATGATAACTCTGCTTCTAGCGATTTGCCTTTCTATTGCTATTAAAAAGTTAGTTCTATTAATATTAACAGGTTCCCGTGAGAGTTATACGGAAGAACTCGAAGGAGAGAGAACTATGACATGAATGTGAACGGGTTACGTACATGTGTTACGATCTGTACGTGAATGGGCCGCCGAAAAGTAGTTAGTATTCTGTTTAGCTGCGCGTACGACGAGTCTCGCGATGAGTTATTGCCCGGACGATAGAATGTGAGTTCTTAGCTCTCGACGATAGCCGTGTGAATGTTGCCGGTACAGCTAGATCGTTCACGCGGCAACCCCGAGACAGTTTTTTTCTCCAGCAATTCATTTTTAGACAAAATCTTTTTTTTTAACTCCTCGGAAATATTTGTTCTCGACTTTTTCCTCATTGGGGTACTTTGTCGCGTCCAAAGTTTGATTCAGAGTTAATTGGTGTTGTCGCTTCTTGGTTTTTAATTATATTAACATGCCACCAACGTCACGGTGGGTCAAGGTTGGACACGCTGACTATATAACATCCATGAAACAAGTTTGTCTCCGTTATATTAATAGTGTCTCATTGGTGAGTTAGGAATTAGTTAGACTCATCCCGTGAAATGGCTGTATCATTCCTCTCGTAATCGGTAGAGTATAACGACAAATATTTCCTTCTAATGTCCACGCATCATTCAATCTCAGCAGCCGGTTCCTCGCATTGATTTGCATCGATGATCGAGTAGAGAGAGGTGCTACTGGCGGAGGGATCGAAGGCTTGTCAATCGAATCGAAGGCTGAGTCCGATACATTCTCTGCCTGACTGATAACTCCAAATGGAGAGGGGTCGAGATACCGACACCGTGAAGAATACAAAGTACGCTCGAACTCGCACAAGATTTCCTACGATAAAGCTACTCTTGGTGCCGTGTATTAATGAGTGCGCGAAGATAACAATGGCTATCTTTGCCGATGATAGGCATTTACCCGGTGTCCTTGCGCGACGGTAAATTTTTGCCGACAGTTATTCGAAACAGGCAGAGCACCCGTTGTGCAGAAAGACATGCGGGCGAGCGGTGCATAGCGCGCTTGAGAATGGAAAGTCGGCTAATGAGACGGGGCAAGGGTTTAGCGAATTTCATTGGGTGGGATCGAGCACGAAACCGGTATCGAAAGAATTCCCTTGGTGTCACGGTGTCGTTCTGTATCCCTGAATAAGAGAGGAAAGGCACGCTCGGATGAACTCGTGCAAGGATCTCTCAGCCTTGACACCAATAATCCTGCAGCAACGAGCGCACGGTACACGCTGCATATCTGCACACCTTGAACTCCTCCTTCGCATCTCTTCACTCTCATCAGAAATATCACTCGACGTAAACGACAGCCTCGAGGCGTCGAGACCCATTTCAAAGTGATTTCTTAACTGTTCTCGACGGGAGAAAAGTACGAGGAAACCATCCAGTGAACTCCGATTGGGAGGAGTTCTAGTGGCTTCGTTACGAAATCACCTGGAGCTCGGTAATTTCCCGAGGTTGCCGGCTGAGTGTGGAAATCGGGCGAGGAACTCTATCGGCTGCGATTCCTAGGTGAACGGATGCAGCCTCGAGGGCACGTGCACCCGTGCGTGCGGACTTTCCTAAATCCCCGGCATTTGCTCTATTTCCAGAGAGCCGATTATTG
Organism: Ectemnius cavifrons; assembly: GCA_964023945.1. Classification (NCBI taxonomy): domain Eukaryota; kingdom Metazoa; phylum Arthropoda; class Insecta; order Hymenoptera; family Crabronidae; genus Ectemnius; species Ectemnius cavifrons. Next base: position 7,830,449 of record OZ030387.1, on the reverse strand, counting down.
TCTTTTCACTCTTGTTTTAGCCTCTCCTAAGCTCGCCTTCTCTAGACTGCTCGACTAGTCATCCATTAGTCTGGACAGGTCTCCAATTACTTGTGATACAAAGTAATTAAAGCGACCCGTCGAGTCACTGGAAGTCCTACTTTCCATGTCAGACGCATGGTCCCATTAAGGATGCAGTTTAGAAGCGAGTACATGAGTAGTGCAAAGTGAAAGGTTCCAGTGAAAATAAAGTAGCGCTTTCGATCACCTGATCGTCGCTCTTTGCACTTGCTCTCGCTTCTCTAGTGGCTGGCAGCATCCAGAGTTGCATGGTGAAAGGCAGTCGAGCGTACTCTATCTCTATCTCTAGGGTGAGCAGTAGCGTGCGAATGGATATCCTTACCATAGGGCGTTCTCTCGGTTTCCCAGATCAGGGTGCCCCGATGAAAGTACACTCTGCATCTTTTCTTCTTTACGACAAAGGTGTTTAGAAGCACAGTCTTCGAGGAGTGATCTGCCGTCTCCTGCATCATCCTGAGGCCGGCAATGCTTTCTATCTCTCTCTCTGGCGCTGAGTTCCTCGCAGGGGGTGGAAATGGGGGATGTATAGAGAGAGGGAGCGAGCGAGGTAGAAATGGGCTTGGAGTAGAACTCAGAGGGTGGTGATCTACCCTTCACCGTGGACCATGGATGCCATTCAACGTCGAGGACGCCTCGACGTCATCCCGCCACTGCGATCGATCCCAGCCAGGATGCTGACAATGGGGAAAAGCTTGATGATACCACAACACTGTCCTCGCCGATTTTCACGTCGACTCTTCTACAATGTCCTGTACTTGCTCCGTCGCCCTTTCTATTTCTCTCTCTCTCTCTCTCTCTCCCTCTCACAGTGAGTCGCGCGTTCCCGAGTGAATGTTCATTCGACGTGATGGTTAGCTGCTGCTCGCACGTTGGCTCGAGCACGACTGCTGCGGCACCGAGTCCACGGCGATGCCGTGGTGCTTGGTGCTCAGCCGCAGTGGCACCGTTCCTTCCTCCATGCGACTTCCCGCTTCGCCTCCTCCTGCTTCCTTTCTACCGGCTCCACCGCTCTGTCTGCCTTTCTATATCCTCGGGATACTTGCCGGCGGAAAGATCATAGCTCCTTGGTCAAAGGATCACGATACCGCAAGTTGTTACCACTACACACACTATAGTCACTCTTTGCTCGAGCTAGAATTCCTTCGGTCACCCATTCAATCCCACATCATTCACACCTTTGATTAATGAATTCTTCTCATCGTCACCCCAATGGGACACAAAGTCCAACTCATTGCAACTATTACTCCTAATAAGAACTAATGTCAACGGATTAACTAGATTCATCCGCGTACCATGCTTCCACCGAGTCCGAACCGTCTGACCATAAGAGTCACACTCTACTTCCATCTCGCGCCACTTGTATTCCCCGTAGAACGTCAACCAACCTTAACTTACGAACACCACATTGCTCCGTAACCTCGCACATTATCCTCGACACTCGCGGTGTGAATTGCTTGCTGTTAAAGTCGGATAATTGAAAAGTCATATAGTCGGTGGGAACCCGTGTGTATTATCGACTCCAGCTAGGTGACCGGTGTTTATTCTCGTTATCGCGCAAAGGTAACGCAGATATCTCGCGGACATAAAATGCAAATCTTTATAACTGCTTTCGCACGATAAGACGGTGGCAATTGTTAATGACTCTGCATTCGGATCGCACGACTTTTAGTTTGAAGGCTATTGTGTGAGTACACTCATTACATCACGACAGTCTTGATTACTGAGTGCGAGTAAACATTGATGTTAACTTCAGCACATGGTGATGCGCTATGTATAGTAATAGAGGTAGTGCGATTAGCTGTGAATAGGCGTTGTCTCCCACTTTAACTTGATAATCTGAACGACTGTATTAAGTAATGCACTTTCCTCTCATTTAACAGATAGCTTAAATGAACTTCTTTGCCTTGTAAGAACGATGTATAAATTATCATAAATTTACATTCATTAGCATCTGATTAGCCCACTCTATCACTTATAAATTGTCCTTACAAGCGAATCAATATTTGAATAATAACAAACGGCGCTTGAAGTATTACTTGGCTTATGCAGAGGTTTTTAAAAAAAGAAAACGAAACATATACTTGACTGATTGTATGGAAGTTTTCAATGAACGAAGCGCATTATCATTCTAATAGTCACTGATAACAAACCGCTCGGATGTATAAAAAAAACAAATACGGTCCTAAAAATTCAAGTGGTTGGGATTGAGGAGTAGAACTTACGTGGAAGCGAGTGTACACTGGCGTGGAAGGCGCACTTGCCACGCGAGCAGTGGAGGATTGGAATGGATGTATAAGCTGGCAGAGGTTATGGTGCGGGGCTCGGTGACTCGGTAAGAACGTTCCTGGGAGTGTTGGGATTGGTGCGCGTGCGCCAGTTTGAAATAGCCAATGCATAACGGGCGCTGCAAGAGCAGGGGCATCGGGGGGGCCACGGTGGCCTTGCGCATTCCTCGAACTGGCTGGGAGCTGTTGCCGCGTCCATTTTGTCCGCACGTACGATCCCGGGTAGTCGACGCCGGTGGAAAGTATAATTCCCATTCGCTGGGAGTTCGCTTTGCCGTGGGTGCGAGCGAGAGCGAGAGTGAGGGAGCAGTGGCTGTCTGTCGGCGGAGTTTCGGATCCGCGGCGTTCGAGGGGATCGGGAGTGCGAGAGGCGGCTGAGGAGAGCGGAGCGGGCGCTACAGTAGCGCGGCGGGCATCGCGTTGGAAGCGCGTCGTGCAGATAGAGATAGTAGAAGCGAGGAGAGTAGCAGAGAGTAGAAAGAGCCCTCGTCGGAGAATCGTTGGCGGAGAGCAGGGCCGCGAGAGACGCGCCACGTACCACCCGGCCTACCGGATCAGATCATAGTTTAGTTTTGCGTAAGATGGCGGAGCTACAGGGAACCCCGGTCGCACAGGACGCCCTGACCGTGGCCCAGCTGGAGCTCGGTGGGAATCCGAATGCCCTGGCGTTGCGCAGGCCATTCGACCCAGTCGCACATGATCTCGACGCAGCCTTCCGCCTCACGCGGTTCGCCGACCTGAAAGGATGAGGGTGTAAAGTCCCTCAGGAGGTTCTTGGGAAACTCCTTGAGGGACTTCAGGCCGACGATGCTAGCGCACAGGATCATGAGCATGAGCACTTTATACACATGGCCATTCCGCGCATCGGTGAGTAGACCGCCCGCCTACCTTCATCATAACACCGACACATCCTCACCATGTCCGAGCACGGCCGACATCTTTGATATTCGCCTCTGCCGCGTCTTTTTATATTTTACCGATTTACCTCGCATCAACAGATGCGACCAAAATAATGCCTCGTTCGCGCTCTCTCGCGCTATTATTCTTCAAAATGCGAAATCTATTTAGTGTCGGGGCGAACAAAAATAGGCAAACCGCGTGGGAATTTTTATTTTTTAGCCATAGGCATTTCAATAGTTGATTATAAATGTGCATTGAAATTTGATACAGAAATAAATTAAAAATATGAATAAGCCTGTGAGAATATTGTGCAGACGGAGTGTTGTGTTGTGAAATATTTATGTGCAACATGCTCGGGGCACGCGGTCAGTGAATGCAGCCCTATGGCAATGGCGGCCATATTGCTGCCTCCCGCCTGTTTTCTCCCACGCCACCGGAAGTTCGAGTGTTCTCAACTTCCCGCCGAAAATGTTTGAATAATCTGTGCCTGCATATTGTTGCCGAACTTATAGTGGAGATAGTTTTAGTTAGAATCACGATGTTTACTCCGGTATAAGATTAATACATTCCCATAATTAATACATGGAACATACCCATCGATTAACCTAATTAAACTCTTCATCTCTATACTACAACTATGGAAAAATTTTGAAATAATGTTGTTGACTGGCCTTTTTTCTCTTTGCAGGCATTGGTATGGATTCCTCCGTGACTCCTCTGAGGCACGGTGGGCTCAGCCTGGTGCAAACAACAGACTTCTTTTATCCACTAGTCGATGATCCGTACATGATGGGTAAGAAGCACTCGCGAGAGGACGAAGAACGATCTTACATCATTTCCCAATCGATTCTAACATCATTCCATATTACATAAGTCTTGGAGGCCGAATTAACTTGGCCAGGAACTACTTGTTGCATTTTTGCTTGACCATTCTTGTGGGAGTGTGCTTCCAGGAAAGATTGCTTGCGCTAATGTCATCAGCGATTTATATGCCATGGGTGTAACCGAGTGCGACAATATGTTAATGCTCCTGGGAGTCAGCACGAAGATGACGGAAAAGGAGAGGGATGTGGTAGTGCCACTGATCATGAGGGGGTTCAAGGATTCCGCACTGGAAGCCGGCACGACGGTCACTGGAGGTCAAACAGTTGTAAATCCATGGTGTACGATAGGTGGTGTTGCCTCTACAGTCTGTCAGCCCAATGAATACATCGTGTATGTATTGACAAAAATCAAGACTAATGAAACTATCGCTAAAGAATTAAGCTCGTTACTAATAACACTGAAAACAGCCCGGACAACGCTGTTGTTGGAGATGTACTTGTCCTCACAAAACCTCTCGGCACGCAAGTGGCTGTGAACGCGCACCAATGGTTAGACCAGCCTGATCGCTGGAATAGAATTAAGCTCGTTGTCAGTGAAGAGGATGTACGAAAGGCTTATCAAAGAGCAATGGACAGTATGGCCAGGCTAAATAGAATAGGTAATTTCAAGTCTTGCAGTTACATCACTCTGGCAATGGAAATATTGATTGTAACGGCTGAATCAATTTACAGCTGCTAGGTTGATGCATAAGTACAATGCGCATGGTGCAACGGACGTCACTGGGTTCGGTCTTCTGGGTCACGCACAAAATTTAGCGAAACATCAGAAAAATGAAGTCTCCTTTGTTATCCACAATCTACCTGTTATTGCCAAAATGGCTGCAGTGGCGAAAGCTTGCGGTAATATGTTCCAACTCTTACAAGGTCATTCGGCAGAGACCAGCGGTGGACTGCTTATTTGCCTACCAAGAGAGCAGGTTCGTGATCTGTCTAATTACTGCTTCTTATGTTTGTGATGTCATCCTGCTAATACAGTAGGGCATTCATTACTATGGGGTGCTCTAAAGAATGGCAGGAAGAGCAATTGTCGGAGATTTCCATGCCGACTTGCAATTCCTAGCATTTCGGTGTCGTCGAATCTCTCACACTTTCTTACTTTTCAACTTAATCGTTGCTAAAATTTTGAATCAAATTTATCAATGGATAAATGGATGTTACAGGCGGCTGCGTATTGCAAAGACATCGAGAAACAGGAAGGATATCAAGCGTGGATCATCGGTATAGTGGAAAAAGGTAATCGCACAGCGAGAATAATCGACAAACCCCGAGTGATCGAAGTACCAGCGAAAGAGAAAGACGGGGAACTTTGGTAGAAGATCGAATCTCTGGCGAGTGTCCCTTCTTTGCGCATTCCTGTATCTACCGAGCACACACTTCAGACGTACGTACACCTGACAGTCGCATCCGCAATAGACATCTTAGAAACTGATTTAATGCGTCCGTACGTGCACTTTATTAAACGAAGCGATAGATATTGAGATATTCTATTCGCTGGATGACAAAACGCTACATCCTCTCATAAGGATTTACATCTTTCATTTAATGGTTTATGATACATTGCTTTTCCGAAGCATCATTATTCGCGAATTGTAGATGATAGAGACAAGTCTCTTTTTGTTACTACTCTCTGTATCCTCGCAACACACGATGGAAATAACTTTCAAGGATAAGTTTTTAATGATCTTTCCGATCGAGTGAGTTCTTGTGCAAAAATCATAAGCAAGTGATGAGAACACCGGGTGGAAAGACGCATACATTTAATTTAGGATACTGTTTCTATGATTAAGCACTTAGTAATAGCCTCTGGTAGCACTAGGCTTTGATTCAGCTCCACATACACTTCATGCAACTGGTCATATATTCGGGACGATAACTGGGTGCTCAGTGAATGACGTTAAGATATACACAAACAAATAGCTTGTAATGAAGAACTATAGATATATTTTAAAGAATTCTATAGCACCTTGAAAAAGATTGTATCAAAATATTGTACATTACTTTGATTCCGAAATCCTATATGCAAATTCGTAGACCGAGACATTACTACCGACGTAGTACACAATGACAATGAAACTTGCGCGGTGTCCGAGTATGGGGAAGACCTTTTGGTCCTCTGGTTATATACGCTTTTGAAAAATTTAAGAGATCAAGCACAGGCCCTAATGTTGTATTACTTTTTCATATGAATAAAGTGCTACTTTGTCAATAAAATTCCCAACGCCCTCTTTGATAATATTTGCTCCCAATAAATCCCAAGTTACGAAGTTCGGAGGACCGTTCGATCTATAGGTAATGTCATTATAGTGAAATAGGAAGTATCGGAAATGACGAAGTGATAAGGCACCCAGGTAAAAAGTTATCACGAGACCGGAAGAACGATGGCGGTGTTTGGCGCGAATCCCTGGTATTACGAAAGAGAGGAGTGGGTTGCGTCACAGATGTGTTCGTGCAGACGGTGCTCTCGCATGGTGCTCATTGGCACGAGACTGCCGATTCATTCGCGTATGCCTAGGCCCTGTCCTCGGTCATAGTCCGCTGTCCGGGCGTGTTATCGGGTCTCAAAGGTTGCCGCGGCTAACTGGCCGATAAAGTGGCCCCGATTGGGAACCAGTAGTCGTCGTATCGTCGCGTCTCTTCACTCTGCACTCCGGCCGAACGTACAGTGCGGTCCGGCATAACGACGGAGGTCCAAGATTTCACGGTCAATTCGCGCTGCCCGAGTGGCTTTGCATCTGCCAGCAAGTGTATTAGGAGGTGAAGATTAATGGTAACGGTGTCCACGTGCTGTGCCAAGGCTGCGGCCTTCAGGGCCGTGATACTGGGCGCCCCAGCCTCCGGGAAGGGAACTGTGTCCTCTCGGATCGTCGAGGCCTTCGGCGTAACTCACATCTCCAGCGGTGACAGACTACGCTACCACGTGGCCACTGGCACCGGTACGTGCGAACGCTCCGCCACATAGCTGCCAGCCTACCTGGCACCTGCTCTGCGAAATATCTCAACCTATCGATCCCTGAACCCTCCCTTACCCCTTACTCTTTACCCGCCGCGCGCGTTCAACCCTCAATCGAAATTCCGCCGCTCCCGTTTCCAAGTTTCAAGCTTGTCAGCAAAACATCGCTTCCTTCGACAAACATATCAGTTTCCCCCTGATTTTTTCGGTCTCGTATTACGGGAATAATGCATCAAGAATGCGGATATTCACATACGCAACTGCTTTGACGCCTGCGAACTCTCTATTAATTGAGCCAAAGTATATGCACATGCTTTCGAACTTAATTCTAGTGGCTGTGCGCCCACATAGCTCGTACTCTATTTATTACTCCTGCAACTCACACTCTACTCTGCAATTCGCCTCGCGTTACGGAATATCCATTACGAAGCTCTCCTCATGCACTACTAATTGGGACATCTGTATCGAAGCCTTTCAATGCAGAAAGGGCAACTAATTAATTGCATTCTAACTACCGGCCCCGTCCCGTCCTCGGCTTAGCAAAACATTTGTCTCAACGAGTGTACACTTGTTCGATAAACTCTATCTTTGAAACATTGCATCTACATGTAGCAAGCTTATCGCAATATCATCAAGTAGAGTGTATTTACGCTCTCACGGAGTAAGCCTTCGAGTGTCGAATCACCTTACACTACAATCTACCCCTGATGTAGTTCTGTACTAAATTATATTTTTCCTCGCGAAGGTCTAGCTAGCAAATTTATATTTAGCTTGATGTTGTTTGCTGTACGATAACTTGAACCGGTCGGTGATAAGCTATGAATTATTGTCCAAACAGAACTAGGCAAACAGGTGAAGAAGTATCTGAATAGTGGTAGCTTGGTACCCGATGACATAATAATCGGCCTGATCGACAAGGAGATCGCATCGGTGGGCAAACATAATTGGCTGTTAGATGGTGAGTGTATACGACCTTGATACCCTTCACTGGTCCATGAGCAGAGTAGTGCATCACGGACAGCGGCGATCATTCTAAACTCGACTAAATAGTTGGCATTGGATGCAGGCTTCCCGAGAACAGTGACGCAGGCCGAACGCCTTCAGAAGATTCAGCCGGTGAATCTTGTGCTGAATCTCCTCGTCCCTATCTCGGTCATAATGAACCGCGTGAAGAACAGGTGGATTCATTTGCCCAGTGGAAGAGTTTACAACATTGGGTTCAATGACCCCAAAGTGCCGGTAAGTTGGACCGGGGTGCTTGAATGTCACCGGACATTGGCAACGCTCCAACTGAGAGATTCCAAGTTGATCTTACCACTCTTAAATACTCCATTCACCTATTCTTATATAATGTGAGCCAAGAATAATTGTTAATGAATGTGAGCGCAGGGCAAGGATGATGTCACGGGCGAACCCTTATGTCAGAGGGAAGATGACAAACCCGAGGTCGTCCAAAGAAGGTTGCACGATTACGAAACGAAGACCGCCCCCGTAATACAATACTACAGCAATTTAGGGATACTAAAGAACTTCCGAGGGGATACGACCAACGAGATGTGGCCCTCCATCAAGGAATCCATCGCACAACACGTGTCGTAGCTGTAAATAGTAGCAGGTAGTAGCGTGTTAGCTTTACCTTACACTGGAGTATATATAGAAGAGTCTTCCAAATCCCTTCGATCTGGGAAGGGCACAAAAAAAATATCTCGAACCATTCGCACACGCGTACGCATAAGTGAAGGAGGAAAAGGAGGGGCAAGGTCTAATGATTCCGAAAGGGCGATAAGTATTGTAGCTTCGATCCACTGGCTTGATGAATGTTAATTCAATAGTGACTCGATTGATTGTCGAACGATTAAAGGAGTACAAAACTTCTCGCATGATATAGTACAAAGTTTTTTAATCTGATGCATTATACCTGCGAGGATATCGGGCTTATCTAGTCGGCGTGTTGAATTGTACATATGTTGATAGGTCGTGTAATGTGATGATTTGCATGTATATCATCGAATCTTATTCGTTCTATCTATATTTTTACTTTATGATTTCTATTCTCTGGTCTAAGACGCAGTGGAAATTTATACGTGTACACGTACTTGTATCGCGAACAACAGTCAACGAATCTATCGGATGCAAATAACTTTTATACCTGCCGCTTATTCTCAAGAGTTAGACATATCGGAATAGGGAAATCGTGAATTGATTAGGATAAACGACAATAGGAATGCATTATTCTAGAATTACGAATCGAGTCTAAAGGAAAATTGACCCCGCTGAAAACCATATACAACTTACTTTGAAGGTAGCGCTGCAGAAATGTATGTATCACTCTGTAAACCATATAGAAAACAAAGATATATTTGGAAATAACAATAATAAGTGTATTTGCACTTCTTTCTTCTCGTTCTCCTTTATTTCGTAACTATACCGATATAAGAATCTTAACAATCTTTATTTGCGTGTACATCTCTGTAACAGTACGAGTATAACATGACATACGTCGTATTATCATGCACGCATCCCTGAAATCTCTTGTTCATGCCGTCAATTTTTCTTCCCTTTCTTTTAATCGGAAATGTAATCATATGTTTCCTTTACATAACATAAAACGTTATGCCGAGAATAGTAATGTACCCCGGTAATATACGCAAACAGAACTTGCTGAGAAGTTCAATGGAAAACGCTAGGGGCGAAAGTTAGCGTAGTGAATAAATAAATAAGTTAGCGATTTTTTCGTATGAAGATTTATGAATAAAGTCGCGGCGCTCAGACATTACGCAGGTATACATGAATCGATATTACACTTGTACGCGGACACGATAATACGTGCTTTATCGTTTACACTAGTGGCTTAGAGAGATATTACTGGTGTATCCTTTAAGACTTCGTTACAAAATAACATACACTTTTCAGGAACATTCGCTTAAAGGCTTAGGAAATGTCTCGCATATAAATTACTGTTTCATAGCAAAACTCACGATCCACGTAAGTCCAGACACGATCGCGGATTGGAGAATCGGTCAAATAAATACACGATGAACATCACGCTAAAAAGGCAACTAATTTCTAAGTCACTTTAACGATGGGACAATTTTGAGATCATTCGATAACACAAGAACGAAATTATGCACCGATCAATGGGATGCCAATGGTATGGTTCGCTGATTGACGATCGCCTGGTGGGTACTACTGTCGAAGATTGTTCTACTCATTGGATTTCATTAACACTAATCGACTGAGATCCTAAGATGCACCATACGTGGCAGTCGTTCTGCCCGAATATAACAATGAACTACCTACACGCAACATTTAGTTGCGACTATTTAATTGATAATTATGCACAAAGTGGATTTCACAAATGTAACGCATGGACGTATGATCAGAGAAGTATACAAACACGACATACTTCCCTGGAACTTATGAACGAATGTCTTTAAGTACACAAACGATTTTACCAGTCACGAATCCTGCTCGCTCATTGTACCAACTCAAACTCCTCGCACTCGTCTAGGTCGTCATCGTAGCCATTGCCCGAGGCATAGGTACCAGAGGATACTATCGCCTCACTGATCTCCACTCTCTGATGTAGATCCTTACCGCTCCCCTCGCAGAATAAGAACATTGGATAGTCTACCTTCTCATCCTCAGGTATTAAGTACTGTAACAAAACAATGCAGACCTTGAGCTTTGGACCACAAGCTGAACACTGCTAGAACACGCTCAACATATAAATATACATACTGAATGTGCTATTTCCGTGAAATTGGTAAACTGAGTCTTATTATGGAAATAGAATCCCACGCAACAACTCGGATCCATTTTTAAGATCAGCATCTTCCTCGGGGAAGTACAGTGGTAACTTGTCACGGGGAAATTGTGTTTTAATACGTCAACGGTTTCCTGACAGTAATGTGGATCAAGGTTTATTAGTTTGTCTTCTTGAAAACCAATAAAATAGAGAGAATGTCTAGGCCGTCCGCCTATTACACCGATACAAGTGTCTAATGTAAGTAAATGTGTCAGACAAGATGCGTAAACCGGATTCAACTTGTCAGCACCAAGCCGCAGGGGAACTAAAAGAACAAGAGACTTCCATTTACCATCAGGAGTCTCGCACACTTGTTTGACATCATCCAAATAAACTGTAAGAGAAGAAACTTTGTTAATATAAATCTTCATTACGCAATAGTTATTACAAAACATGTATAAAACATTACCTGCACAATCTTGAGCAACGTAAACAGCAATATCCTGCAGTTCCGAGTGACGTTCCGCAGCACGTTCAACTGCTTGACTAAGAAGGTGAGCGACTGAGGAAGGGCCGTACCAATCACCAGCCCTTTTCCCCGAAAGTGCTCCCAACGACACAAGTGTGTGTATGGAAAATGGAGACATACGTTCAGGTAGATCACCAAACCATTTTATAATCATTCTGTGGGTGAGCTCGTCGATCCTTTGCTGGTCAGTTTCAATTAGTTGCTCGGGATGCCACCTCCATTCTGGAGGATAAATAATTGTATTGTTAATACTACGTTTAAATGATGAAGCGTGAAATAATTTAGGAAAAAGATATAAGTACCTCTTCCAAGAAAATGACAAACTAATGCCTGAGCCAGCATCATTTGTCCGCTTCTAAGCATACAGCCCCAGCCGCAGTCCGTGGTGAATGTAGAACCATTTAGACTAGGAAATTCTCTTCTGTAAGTGAGCCAGAGTCTCGATGCAAAGTCTTTCTTGAAGCCTTCTATACTATCCTCAAAACTAATGGCATCCATCGCCAATGACACTTCGCTCCCTGTGTCCAAGGTCTTCTCTGCCTCGGATGCCTTATCCAAAAATTCCTCCGGTTTCTTTCTGTATATCTTGCCAAGCAAGCATACCGGCGATTCTTTGGAGAAGTTCGGTTTAACCATCTTGATAGTCCAGCCTTTAAAGAAAATTGAAAATCGTAGGAATACTTGTTCGATTAAAGCTTACTCCGACTAACGAGCATACCGACCATATTTGACATTATTCCACATAGAGAGGAGCTTGGTTTTTACTTTGCTGTCAACCTCGATAGCTGTTGCAGAGTCATCCAATGGTAAATCATGGGCAGGCGTGCCCAATTGTATATTGGATACATGGTCCGTGGCGATCATCCCAGAGAATAGTCCAAAGGTACTACTACTGAATCCTCCTAAGCACAAAGAGCAGCCTTCAGTCATACAAACTACCAACTGTTTCTAAATCCCTAAGCAAGGAAGCACAGTGTATTATACAAAGACATATCTAAAAGTCGCATTGAAAGTTTAGTAGAGCTTTCGAACATGCAAGCTTCTACCGACAATTTCTCCAGTGTGTACTGGAAAGCCGAATTCTTTGGAGAGCGTTCAACTGGATTAACTCACCTAACCTCTCCCTCGAGGATTGCACCTGTCCATTCATGCCAGACAAGTAAACCTTCTCAAGCATGCACTCCAGAATGCACAGAACAAGGAGAACGCGCGTTTACATTTTCCCAAGCGGACGCTCGAACGAACATATCAGCACTGCTCTAAGGCATCGCCGTTCCCAGCTTTCGACACTCGAGACGCGTAACCAGGCAAACCCGCCTGCCAATTATGCGTCGACGGATGCAATTCCGGGAAATGCCATATTTGACCAACGCGTAAAAGGCTCAACGCTGCATTTCCTAGCGCGTCGACCAGCGGCTTGCCCGCCTGCTTGCCTGTCTTTCTGGGCACTCTAGCGTTCCACTTCCGCGAATCAACGTTCCGACTCGAGCTTTCCCGAGGAAGGTGCTATCTAGCGAAAAACTTACGACGAAGAGCGATGAGCGGCGAGGCCTAAAATAAACGACGTAGAGCCTACGATAGTCGCCAGCCCTCTAGACGGTTGTGCTCACTCGGAAAAGGACGCGCGCGTTGGACCTGGCAAGTTTTGGAACAAGGATTTAAAGCGCTTTGCTCTCTCTCCCCTGTTGAAATCGGCGCTCGCTAAGCCCGCTAAGCGTCTCTCTATCCTTATCTCTTTCTCGTTCCCTCTCTCTCTTTCCCTCCCTTTCCGGCGACAATTCCAATCCTAGTGGCGGCGGTAAGCTTTCTCTCTCTCTCAAAGAAAACGCCGCCCCGTTACTTCTCTTTGCCGAGCCGACAATAGAGCTCTCTGCACACACGAAAAAGCTTCGGGATCACCAAATGTTTGCTCCAAGCTTCTATTTACAATTTACACTCGCGTTTCTCGACAAGTGGCCCAACCGGAACCGCAGTGATCACCATTGTCGAGTACTGAAACTGGAACTCGGATTCCACTGGCCAATGCTACCAAAGCAAAGACCGGCCACTTTGAGGTCGCGTGTCAGTCGAATCTAGATCAATGCTGAATCAATGCGGCTCTCTGCGCCTGTTTCTCTGTGTGTGCGTGTCTGTTGCATCGGACGCGTTCAGTGGACGAGCAAGTGTGTTATCGAACACTTCCACCCCGTGCTCTGGGCGACCGCACTCATGCACTTGCTGATCTGATTCCAAAGTGTCAGGGCGCACACGTGCACGTATCTTATCGGGGAGAGTCCACATGCGATGGGAATATATCCTTTGTCCCTGCCGGCTCGGTTCCGCACGGTGGAAGTGGAAAGTACAATCGATGAGCGCGCCGTGATTGTTTGTCATGCAATGTACTGCCCTCCACGAGATATCGTCTGTATGTGTGTCTTTTGCGCGCGGAGAGCACGAGGCTCTGCACTCCTATCTCTCGGATCGCTAAGTGCGCTTACTACCATTTATCAGGACTGCCGATACCAAGCGCAACACGTTCGCTCGATTTTTCTCCCAGCGCGCCACTGCAGTTTTGCAATTCTCCGCGACAAATAAGTCGCCAGCTACCGCGCACTTGCGAAATCGTTGTTTTACTCGGCAATTCTGTGAAAGCATGATGTTTTACTGTTCTGCATTTATACACTTCTTTTTCCTCCTCTGATTTTAAGTGGCTGCGTTCTCGACATCGGACAATAGCAGCTGACGCAATTGGTTGTTCGTATTGACTTATAACATCGAGTCTTATCCTTAGAATAATTGGATGAGCCCTCTCACGAAAATTAGATGCTTCTATCTAATTAAGGGAGGACCCTTTAATGAACTCAAGTGCCGCTCTCAGACTTATCAACAGGATCATGGGAACTTGTCGAATCTCCTCGGTGTTCTTTCGATTTATCCAAGGACGCGTAGGACTATGAATGTATGTAAATGAAATTCATCGTCATCGCATAATCCGGAGGCCGATGGTGTTCGGAGGGGTTGGCTGAATCTCGACGAGATACAGAAGCGTATCTTTTTAACGGTAGTCCATTAAAGGAATAAGATAAGCCGGCGGTTAAGCCGGTAGAAAAAACCGACGGAAAAGAGAGATATCTCCGGTGGTAGATGGCATGTGTAGCTAGTAGGATCCCCGTGGCGAAGAAAACGAGGAGCAAACCGACGACGTAAAGTGGAACTTAATAACGCGGAACGATCAAGAGAATCATCGAGGTGGAGGCTTAGCCGAGCATTAACTCTCCTCTTCCCTCTTCATCTTTCTCTCTTTCTCTGACTTCGATGATAATAGGGTACGAATCTGGAGAAATCTCGAGGGAATTGACGCTCGGCAAAAAGTTGGCATGCGCGGCTCCGAGAGTCGAATAACCAATGAGCCATGCAGATCTCGTGCTCGCCTCATTGATTACAGGGCGCGCGCTCCTTCCAAATCTCCCATTGTGCGAGAGCGAGCAGTTCTCCCGAATTGCGAAATGCGAATCTGAAGTGTGACTGAGCCTGAGCTATCGGAGGATATTCATTCTGGTATAAACGAGACGAGATGAGGCGACGTGCCGTGCTGGTACAGCGTGTTTCGAAGATTGATGAAGGGAAATGGAAGAAGCGTGAGGCCAGGCAGTCAGGACAATAATCCAGGAAGATCCTGCGAGAGGATAGAAAGTGTTGGAGGGGCGCACAGTATGGCGAGGAGGTCGCATCGACAATAGCAGCGGCAGGTGCATTGAAAGCATCGAGGCTAGGAATTCGGCCGGAAGGTGCCTCTGTACACTCCGTAGCTTCCCTGGCATAGCTTCGTTTAATAAAGAGGCATCTACAATCCCGCCAGCCTCTTCCCTCTCTCGCTCCAAACAAAGCTATAGTTATGCGCGACGGATAATTATTTGTATAATAACTAACTCCCTCTCCTCGCGATTCGTCCTGTGCCTCCGGAGATCTGTCTCCGGAGACGGAAATGAGGTCAGAGAATATCGACTGGATGTGTAATTGCGAGGGGATCCGTATGCCGGACATTAATGAGGGAGGAAACATTTCTATTCTTCTTGTTCTAGTCTCAAATATTACTTGATTGCGAGAGACACTAGCTTGACAGGTACTTAGAAACGAAGTCAAGTTCATTACGGTCGGACGGTGCGAGCGCTTATCAATGATTCCGGGGATAGAGTGAGTCATTTCCACGGGGGCGCACTCGGTACTACTTGTCAGTATGTGTGTAACTCGCGCTGAGTAACCGAACAAACAGCTGTTTGAGCTCTCGTCCGTTGATGGTGAAGACGCGCTTCTACCTGAGCTATTAATTGGAATCGATAAATTGATCTAGCACTTGAGATAGAGGAAAAGAGGGAGAGAAATAGAGCGGGGTGGGCTCGGACGAGCGAGGAACCAAATGCCGTATCATCCAGGGAATTACCAGTCATTATTATTCGAGAGTCCCCGGCGTTCCCTGCTACTTCAGCGGATTAATGCTAATGATGCGCAATTTTAATCGCACTCTCGTTTAGCCGCCCTTCCAACTTCGACGGCTCTAACAACTTTGTTTCGTCTATGGAATCAGAGACTGGGCTGGTTACCATGTGCGGCAAGCAAGGCAAAGGTGTCGGTCCTCCAATGAAAGGGTGGAAAGTAGGAGAAGGGTTGGAGGGGGAAGCACACACACGGCCGGAATAACAGTTTGCCAATGAGAAAAATTGTCAGGAGTATCGCGCCCGTCTGTTTTCCAAGCGCGGAACAAACTTTCGACCTCCGCGATCCACAGGGAGTTACGCCACCAGGAGACCAAAAAGAAGAAGGAGGAGGAGGAGGAGAGAGAACGATTGATTAATACGAAGCTGCTCATGAGATTGCGCGAGAGGACGAAAAAAACAGCCCTAACGAGAGAAGGAGTTGAAGAGAATCTCAATGAGGGAAAGATAGATAGAGAAGGAGAGAGATGGAGACAAGCACTAGAAGAGTGCCGGAAAGAAACTGAAAAAGATTGGCAAATTTTTCTGTACGAGAGTGGGAGAACTGTCGAGATGAAGGAGAGAGAAGAAGAAGCGAGAGGGGAAGAGCGGGATATAGCTAGAAAGGTAAAAGTTCGGGGCTTCTGCTTGAATTTTTCGGGGCGGAACTGCGTACACCTTCCTTCGGGGCTAACGCGCCACCAGGAATTTAATATCTCCCGTAGCAACGCTAACGTAAGAATGTCATTTCTATTTCGATCGATCTTCAATTCCGACATCGGTAACCCACTGTATGTACACTTTTCTCCCTTCATACACGCGCTAAGTAAATGGATATTGCGCGCAAAGATCGCAAGAGCGAGCATGTCGAGCTCTTCGCAATCGATGTACTAATTTATGACGTTTATGAAGTATGTATAATTATATTTTTATGTTAGAATGTTATCTCTTTGTGCGGCGCACTCTCTACGTTCGATGTTTGTTAATAAAAACGATGATATTTAACTGCCGAGAATTTTATATCTCTCTAATACCAATTTCCGAGTGCCCTTTGATACAGTTATGCCAAAGAATGAACTATGAAGGGATTGTTTCTAACTTTTAACCGATGAGGAGATTCGTCAGCGTTACTGGTCGTACATTCCTGGAACTCTTTCGCAATGACAGTCATCTCAACGATGCGAGATACACTCAAGGGATGTGCACGCGGCGCATCATACGAACGAGCGGGCAGCACCCCGTGTTGGAGTTGGAGCGCGAGCGAAAGCCCAAGGAATCAGGCAAACAGAAAAATGCATCTCTACGATCCTCGCATTTCACCGAGAGCATTTCTTTAGCATTTTCCACACTCGTCGAGCAAGAGATACTTCCATTCTACGGAACGTATTAACAAGAGAACTCCTTTTTCCTCGACTCTTAACAAAATCACTCTGACCAAGACGATACAACTACAATTAACCGCGACACTTTTAACAATCCAAGTAACAACGCTCGAGATATCCAAGCAACGAAGAAAACAACAGAATCAAGTATATTTTCAAGGAGATTCCCTATCATCCACGAGGGAATTCGCCTCTCTCTATAATTACAATCATCAATAATGAACATATAATTCCACTCGGAAATCACGTAGCCATTAACTACGATCGTCGAAAGGAAATTCACCACTTTCCATTAAAAGAGAAAAAAAAACTTAAGAACATAAAAACGATCGAAAAGGATAGTGAATCCCTGTGAACGACATTGCTCTGAGCTCGCTTTCCATCCTTTTCGAAGGTACGACATGTCTGTCAGGCGCCCTTTAAGTTAAGGCATCTGCGTGCAAATGTGTCAGGTATGCCATGCTACAACTCGCGTGGATGTAGCATGTGCCGGAAAACGAGGAGCCTTGCGAATGGTAGAAACTGAGAGAGAGAGAGAGAGGTTGCATGCAATGCGCCCTAATAAAAACGGTGCGCTGCCGTGTCATGATGCCGGGCGCGCTTGGCGTCGTCGTGTCAAACCCTGGCGCATTAAGCCGAAGAGCGAGAGCGAGTGTCCTCGCGGCAGCGACATGAATTTCCCTCCGTGAACCTCGACCTCCTCTATGTCCCCGGTCGGACGCGATACATTATCATTCCCTGCCAGGAATCTCTTCCGTCTCTCTCTGTCTCTGTCTCTCTTTCTCTCATCCTAGCTGCGGGCGTTGCCTAATATCTGCCGTTTCTATTTATTAAGCCGTTCTCTGCCGCGTTCCCAGGCGTGTCGGCGCTTCTATTATATTAGTTCACCGGGCGTGCTGAGCCACCGATGAATTGCCCTGCGAATTTATAGGTACTCTCTCTCTCTGCCTATCTATCTATCTGTCTCTCTTCCTCTCTCCCATTCGAGTGCATAGTGAACCGAGAAGGAAGATATTATCGCGTGCAAACACCTTGGGATAAATCCGTCCCGGGTGGATCGCAGCCTCCAATGGCTTCGCCAGTTTGGTCCAGCAATGAAAATAAGTTGTGCGTCGTTAGAGAAACGTTCTCTCTTCTCGATTTCTTGATATAAATCGAGCGAAGGATTGGTATCTAGGATAGAGTCGAAGAGTGCCTGGCTAAATTTCCTCAAGAGACACACTCGCGCACTCTCGTTAAATCCGTCCCTCTCTTTCTCTCTCTCACGGGACTACGTGTTATACTGACGTCCCAAGTAGAACAAAGAGGACAACGACGCGTGAGAGGTAGTGATAGGAGGAAGAAGGAAGGACAGTGTTCATTTTTAGCCGGGCGAACGAATTCCCGTAACGAGAGAGTCGATATCCACGCGAGAGATCGGCCGGTGAATCCTGCGATTCTATGCTGGCACTACAACTGGGAGCGCGAGCGCGTTCATGGGGTAAAGGGGTAAGAAGGAGTAGGAGGAGGAGGAAGAGGTCGTCCTCGCGGGTAGGAGAAGGAGGAGAGTAGAAGAAGGGTGGTAGCAGGGTCGCGAGAAAGAGGAGTGCGAGAGGGTAGAGCGAGGAGGAGAAGGCGCGCGCGATACCACGTGAGAAAGAGTGAGAACGAAAGAGAGAGAGAAAGAGCGAAGATAGCGCGCAAGTAGAGAAGGGAGCGTGCGAGTCAGACAAAGCGAGGGAGAACGGAGCTTTCATAGGGCCGAGTGAGACAGAAAGGAGCGAGTCGGATAGAACACCAGAACGAGACGTGCGAGCCCTGTCACGGGGGGGTGGAGGAAGAGAGAGGGGATGGTCGAGGAAGGGAGTGAAAGCGAGAGGGGCAGAGGAGATAGGGTGAAAGCAGAGAGGGTAGTTCGGCCGGCCGGCCAGTCGCGCTGTGGCGGCAACGACGACGTAGTCGCTCCACGGTCTCTCGCGCGATGCTGCCAAACAACAAGCCCCTGGACCGTCTCTCCGAGATCCTCGAGGGCCGAGCGCGACATTAAACCAGGGAAAGAGAGAGAAAAAGAGATGAATTGAAAGAGAGAAAGATCCGTTCGATGATCGATCGTTCGATCGTTTACTTCGCCTCGAGAATTAAGGAGAGAAATTGGGGACCGCTCTTGGAAAGTGGTGCGGCCTTCGGATGCAAAAGGTGCTCTGGTGTCCACGCCTAATCACTGCTAGTTCTCCTCCGTAAGGGAAGCACGCGCCGGAGATTAGAGAGGAGTTAGGCTGACTTAGCTGGACAAACGAGAGGGACGTGTGGGGGCTCTTAAGGCGCACTCCAAGATAGAGGGACACATCCGGGGACTATGTTGACGGTGATATAAACAATGTAGCATAAGAGAGGAGTGGCGTGGAGGCGCGAAGGAGGAGAAGGAGGAGGAGGAGGCGACGGCGGCAGCGGGGGCGTAGGCAGAGGAGAGAGTCGGCAGAAAAGGGCGCGCGCGGCAGCAAAAACGGAAAGTGGAGCAAACGCGACAAATGGACACTCGCTTTGGTGGCTGACTGTCGCCGGGCAGTGCTCGCCCGCCAGAAGCGAGCTTTTTGTCGGGCGACACCGAGTGGCGAACACGTGCCGGGGAATCAAATAAGACGCCGCGTGGCCCGAAGAGAGAGTGAGAGTGAGAGAGAGTGTGTATGTCAGAGAGAGAGAGAGAGAGCGAGAAAGTAAGCGCGCGGGAGAGAAAGAGAGTGGGAGTGAGTGAGCGAAAGAGAGACTGTGTGTATATGCGGAAGAGTGAAAGAGAAGGGGTGGAAAAAGGGCGGCAAGAAGAGTGTCACCATGCGACTCGATCTCTGATCAGCCAGGACACTCGGTCGTCCTAATGCGAGCGGGAGGGAACCTCTTCCGTCAGCGAATCGTCCAAGATAAATGTCAACGGAGAGAGAACACGAGGATTCTCTAAGGGTGGTGTAACCTCTCAACCGACGGATAATCCATCTGAGCAAGCGGCAATCGTGGCGGCAGATCGTCTCTCGGCGTCCGGTAAGTACGCGAGGACCTTCAAGATAAAAAGGAGGAGGAGGAGGAGGCAAGGAAGGCGAAGGGAGCGCGCGGGGTTTACGCGTCAAGGACAAGATGCTCGATCCTCGACACCCTTTTCTTCGCTAGTATACCGCACTCTGCTACTCTGCCGAAACTGTCATCCTCTTGCCCGCCGGACTTATCAAAGATAGCCTTGCTCCCTTTCGGAGAAGACAGTAGCCACCAATTAAGGCGCGAGCAAGAAGCCACCTCTCGCTCTCTTCGGCCCGCCGCTACGAGGCAACTCGAAACTGAACCTCCCGATATCCTGGCGAAGTAATAAATCTCTGGCAGGAGAGCGTCGGCGGCGGCGGCGGCGGCGGCGACGGTGGTGGAGCGGAGCTCACTTGCCGAGAGAGAGAGAGAGTTAGATCAATAAGCGGCTAAGTGCACACTAGATCTTTCCTCTCTACCGTCGTACAGTTTAATTCACTGTGTGTACGCGCGTGTGTGTATGTGCGAGTGTGTACTGTTACTGCTGGTTGGCCGCGCGAGGGGCTCAAGGATATTCTCCTTCCGCGGGGTCGACGGAGGCCTCCGTCTGCCAAGGATTATACAGTACCGTCGGCATGAAACGATGCAGCGACGCCTCGGCTGTGTTACGCGTCTCCCGCAGGATTCATCCCGGCAACTCGGCCAGGACAAGCATGCACCAAGTGGCATCGTCGACGGATGGTTCCTGGTATTAGAGATTGCTCCAATTTGGCAGAAGGAAACGCGCAGTTCGTGGCAAACCGCTCTCTCTCTCTCTCTCCCGCTCTTGCCAGCGGGACTTATCGATTTGATACGCATCATATTCGTAGCGTGACAGCGCGCTTCGAGTTAATTATTTCCCGTCTGCGGCGAGAGCGCTCAATCGAAGGGAGATCGTGTGTCGAGCTGGCGATGATTCGCACAGCGGCGGCGGCGGCGGCGGCGGCGGTACCAGCACGATTCGAATCGGCCCTCGTACTGCCGAGGAGGCTCTCTATCTCCGGAGATATATACATGACCGAACGTATGGGCGAACGATGAATGAATTAGAGATCGCTATTTAGGTCAGCAATTTTCGTAGCACCGACGCTTTCAAGCGCCCCGACGCGCCACCCTCTCCCCTCTCACCACCTTCAGCCGACGGGCTTTGCTTTTCAGACGAATACCAAGGGCGAGAAAATAGTGGACTACCGAAATAGAAAGGACCCACACTCACCCTCTTCACAGCGAATTTCTCCCGGTGGATACATGCTTTCCTGGAGAGAGCCATTCGATCCCATCCGACCACCACCACCACCACCACCACCGTCTGTCCAGTCTGAAAGGAGCCACGCTTTCACGCTCTCGAGAACTTTTGAGAAACTAGCATTCCTCCGAGACGAAGTAGAAGATACACGATACACGTCGATTGCAAACATTGGTTGGATTCTGCGTCGAATCTTAAATCGTCCATCTCGATGAGATCTCACTCTGCTGATTCGTTTGATAGAAATGGAAGGAAGGAGATTGTTCATTGGTAAGATGAGAATGCGTGACTGCAATTGAATGATCGTTCGACACTCGACATAGAAGAAAAGCTAGGATGGCAAGAACTGGGATGGCGGCAATCGAGGTTGTTGAATAAGGTGGGACATGATCGAGGGTTGGACTCGTTACGTTGCCGGCTCTCTTCCGATGAGAATCCCATCGATTGCTAGCTCGGCTAATGAGCTTCCTTGAAGGAGTCCGGGAAAGAAGAGAGAGTCTTGGGTAGCGTCGCCGATACGAGGAATAAGAAAAAGAGATATCAGAAAGAGAGGAGGCCTTGTCCCGGTGACGCAGTTCGCGCGGCGACGGATCGGCTGACAAAATAGTAACGAGGGCAACAATAAAGCCCGTCGGCAACGCCGACGCTCTCTGATACGGAAAGAGCACGAGAAGTAGAACTGAAGCGGAGGAGAGAAAGGAATCGTCTCTCACTGGCGATGGAAAACGGCATCGGACGAGGAACAGCCTGCAGACAGAACTCTTTCTAAGGAATCCTTGAGAGAAAAATAATTCTGAGGTGATCGGTCGGTAGTGAAATGAAGGAATAAGTGAACCGGATGAAATCAAGATAAAAGCGAAAATTCTACAAAGGTCCAAGAGAAGGAGAAATTCGGCATTCCAGTTAGCTGGAGAGAGGACGCTCCGGAAGGATATTGATTTGTTTTCCTTGGAAGCGGGCACGTGGTAGCCCTAGGAATGTGTGTGTCGGAACCCTTCAGCCCTGAGGGTGGTACTCTCTCGCGCACCAACCTCCGTCACTCCGGAAGTAATTGCCGAACGGAGGCCAGAGTAGATCGACGAGATTCGAATAATGAGGATCTCGAGGACTGGCTACCACCATCTCCTCGATAGGACACCGTACTCATTGATTCACTATCCTCGAGCAAACAAATCGACTACCTTCCATCGTTGTCTACTCTTCGCGAGAAGTCCACAAGAGTTTTCAGTCCTCTCAGAGGATTCACGCTACATGGCAGCCCAGTTAACGAAGCTCGTATAAAGGAAGATTTGCACACCAGCGTTATTCCATCCGCTTTCCGGGCCTGCCGCGAGCAAACTCTCTCGTTGAGTACACTTTATTATCTAGTTGAATTCCGCTCGAGCGATGCGTGCCTCTTTCGACGACGGTTCGTGCCATCAGGCACGCACACACTTCGATATATAGATGCACCAAGGTTTATAGGTACAAGCGTCCAAGCGACGAGCTGGAAAACGCCCATCCGCAATTGAGACTTTCCGTCACTCGATCGCAGCCACTCTTTCTCTCGGTTGGCATTCATCCTTCCACGTAGAGCAACCGCTCGAAAACTTGTGAAGGAGCTGTCCAATTAAGGGTGTACACCACGTTGAGAGGGAATCCTAGCTTCGCCGGAGAAGGAGAGAGCGCGTAGCATCTTGTTGTCGAAGGAGAACTTTTGCTTGTTATTTCGAAACTTAATGAGCCTTGATATTTCCCTGACGAAATAGAAATCAGCTGAGCTATTCAATAGACGTACAATTAGAAGAAGAGATTTTTCTCTAAATTATCAGCATCCTCAGAAGATACATCTTCTGATACTGGACCACTGGAGGTCCCGCATTCCAGTTTCGTTCTCTTCGATAGGTAGATCCCGGCACAATTAGAGACGCTTCTCTCTCGCAAAGTAAAACACTCGCTCTACTTTTGTACCAGTAAACCGTGAGGGCCGCGAGAGTTGGCAACGAAGGAGGGATGCGTGCCTATTTGCAGAGGAAGAGAGAGAGAGAGAAAGCGAGCGAGAAGTTTAGCCGCGGGCAAAGGAAGGAATCCTCGAGAATTGAAGCGAGTTAAAGGGATTCTCTTAGGGACGCCACTCGAGTAAATCCAGTGGAGCGAACAAACGACGACAACGATGACGAAAGAGGACGAAGAGAGGACACCAGGAGTACCAGTATAAAGCTATCATCATCCAGAGGAATATCATTCGCGAAGATCAGCCTGGTAGTTCTCTGGTGCGAGTGGGCAAAAGTGTTCCTTGCCTACCACAACGTAAGAATAGAACCAACAATCGAACGAAACCAACTGGGAGGATCGAAGAGAGCGGAGACAATGTCGGGGTCGATCGACCGTGGACGCGAGAAGGGAAGGAGCGAGTGAGAGAGGAGGATTCAAATTAATTCAGGCTTTCCGAGGAGAGGTCACAAGTGCGGAGCGTTATAACGAGGTCCATAAACGGGCACACCCACCTGAAGCAGAGGAGAGTATAGTACCTGGTGAAGCTGGAGAGCGAGAATCGCTAAATGAACAACGCTCCCACACGCTCTTCATAGCCATGCAAGTGCGCGGCCAGTGAGTGCGGAGACGGAAGTGGAGAGAGCCTGGCGTGTTAGTGAAGTAGAACTTCAAAGAAGTTAGAAAAGAGAGGAGAATTAAGAGAGAAGATAGACGCTGACGCTCGAGGCTGTAGAGAGAACTAGCGGCAAGAGAGACGAGAGATTGCACACTATACACGCTGCATAAGGGTGAAAAAGAAGGTACTGCGGGAAAGGAGTCCGGTGAGAACACAGTGCTCGCCGACTGCCTACGTTCTCCAAGAGAGTAGTGAGAAAGTGCGAGCCAGAAAGAGAGCCATCAAAAAGGAAAGAAGAAGAGAGGGTTGAGGGTGGTTAGGGGTGGTTAGGGGTGGTTTGGGGTGGGGAAGGTGGCACGAGTTAGAACTCATTTGGTAAAGTGTTGCGCGTGTACCGAGTTTGGAAGGGTCGTGGCGTGCGGGAGAAGGGGCTGGCTCGTTCGAAGAGGTGCCGAACAGCGAGGAGGTCGGTTCAAGTGCGAAGGGTTTTGCTGGCGGTGCTAAAAGCGAGAAAACGAAGAAGCCCGGTTAGAGAAAGGTGCGGGGCCAACCGGCATATGAGAAAAAGAAGAGACGTGCCATCGGGTGAAAGCGACTATCTACCTTAGTTAGAGCAGTTCGGGCGAATGAGGCCTTCTGAAATCGAGGCGGGTATAGCAGGGCGATATCGTGGAAACTCGAAGCCACTGGAAAATCTAAGAGGGTTGCTGGCTGTATAACGTAAGAGGTGCTACGGTGCGCGTCGTACCGAAAGGGAGAGAAAGAAAGGAAGGCGACTGAGCGAAGGCTGGAAAAGAGCCAGAAAGACGAAAGCTTGCGAGAAACAGAGGAATACCACTTCGACGCCGATGCCGACGCGCGTTTCTAGCCTCGTTCAAAGAAAACGAGTCGACGTCCAGGGGTTCCGCTAACTACCATCGCACACCAGCCGGTAAGCAATGCCCTTTAATCAGCCAGCTGTTAGAGAAACAGAGAAAGAGGAGAGGGAGTGGGAGTTTGTACCCAGGATCGACTATCCAACGAAAGAACAGATTCCTCCATCTTTCGAGAAACCACCTGATTGCCGAGCGCACACTTTCCCCAAAGCCTCTCTAATGGAACAGAGAAAATCTCAGACCCCGGAAAGCCTGGTCCAATGCCTCTCTCTTGGTAGAGTTAAAGGCCGAGAGTTCTTCCACGGGGAGGATCAAGAGAGATCTCGTTGCGAGGAAAGCCCGGTTAATGCAATATATCGATACGAAATCCTCGCAAAGTCCTGCTCGAGCATTTCGCCACGACCTCGAACTTGTTGCCGCTGTCACCGCTGCCGCTGCAGAGTTCCTATCCATCGAGCGTCTCTGTTCCATCGTCTTCGTCGAAACGATACTATCTTCCCCATAGAAGCGTATATATCAACTCCACGTATTCGGCTTTCGGACTAATAATTTCGCGGCTAACTTCCGGCCCGTGATTGCCTCAGGAAACTGCTAATGCGTCCATGTCCTACATTCACCAGGCAGGGGAATGGCAATCGAACCTGTCCCACCGGAGAGAGATAGAGAGACTCGGGATTCAAAGATGCGGGGTGAATATCGAGATTGCCTGCGCTCTGTTGCTCGCTTTCCTCCCGTAAATCTGCTTGCACTTTCCCATCCGGAGACGACTTCACAGACCTCAAACTCGATGGAGAGGCTTGTTTACCAGTTGGCGATCATATACTCTCCGAATGTGAAGGACTTTCCATGAAAAAGCATCTCTCTCATCGACTATATCAAGAGTTCCCTTTAAACGCTCTTCTTCCTCTTTTCCCTTTTTTTCCCTTTAGTTTTAATATCATAATCTTTAGCTGGACCACGATTCCTGGCAGCGGTGGCAGCGGTTGCGAGGCTACTAGCCGCGGGCCGAAAGGAGTAAAAGGCTCGCTGGCAAATAGCAGGATTGAGTTTGAGTTACGGCTGGAATCGCTCGATACTCCGGGGCCGAGCCGAGCTGCGGCGAGCTGCCGCCACCCCTGAAACGGGAGAGGAGCAGCTCGGCATTTTTCCGCGAAACTGCGGACGAGCGCGCTTCGAAGCTAGACAGAGAGACAGAGAGAGAGAGAGAGGACGAATAGTGGTTGGTGCATAGCAGTCGGGTATCAAGCCGTCCTCGAATTCGAATACACAGTGGAAAGACCGGGGGTGGTGGGAAGGGGACGAGTTCTGTTGGAATTTCGAAGCATCTGTCCCCCCGTGCGCGTCGAGACGAGCGAGTGCAGCATCCTTCCGCTGCTCTGGACCGCCTTCGTTCGTCTCGTGGTAATCACGGCTTCGAATTACCGGGACTTCGCGATATCTCAGAGATTGCTTCCTGTTTCCCACCACTTCTAGACCATTTCTCTTCTCTCCTTCTATCTCTCTCTCTCTCTGAGAAATCGTCGAAGTAAGAAACTGAGGGCGCCGACTGTGGCGTCGGCCTTCATTCGTGTAATTTGTAAGTGTAAGTACATGTGTATATATGTACATAGAAGGAAATCTGGCTGGCACTTTGGCTGAAAATATTTGCCCCGGGTCTGAAATTGGAGGCCGGCTCTCGCCACAGAAACGTATTGAAGCGACTTGACGAGGCGTGCTTGTTAGGGGTTGACGAAATTAAGTAGGCAGTGGCTCTGGCACTGCTCGGCAAAGCACTGGCAACTGGCGAAATTGAACGACCTCCTCCTCTACTAGGAAGACGGCATTCTAGCGAAATTTTATAAGCACCTAAGAGCGCACGCTTAATGACCACCGCGTTACTTTAAAAAGTAAGAGAGAAGTAAAGAGAGAGAGAGAGAGAGTTACCTCATACAAGGGAGTACTATGCGAAAAAGCGGTAGAATCATCGCCGAAATAGAGCTGCTCAATCGTCGTAGTCCGGTGTAGAGTTAAGTCGGCGGAAACAACCGTGCGAAACAGAAGCTAGCGCTATTTTACGGTATTTAGACACGGAGAGGAGGCTCTAAAAAATAACGCTTCCCATTAACGCCTCTTGTATTTCTCTGCGAGGCGTTCTCTTCTCCCGAATATATGTACAGCGAAGTACAATTGAATGAGAAAAGTCTGTCGGCTCTTGCTCCATTCGTTCTCATTAATGTCAGTGTAATTAATGAACGTCGACTCATCCAGCCAGTGAGAGAGATAAGCGGTAGACGGAGTAATTTTTCTCGAGGCCTTTTCCAAAGGTGTCGGGCGTCCTCTCAGTGGCGTGTGGCTGCTACTGGCTGCACAACCCTCCATAAATCACAGCCATTCACGGAACATCTGCTTCTCCGTTAATTAATTCCATGAGATTATGTCATAAATTATGCAACGCGAAGGAGCACGCGTAGAACACGGCGACGCTCGCGTGACGGATTCGATTAACTTTCCACCGATTTATGTAATCCGGCGCTCGACTTACTAATAAGGCCAGCATCCCTTGCCTCCGAGATCAAGACCTTTCCCCCTGTGTGTGTGCCCTTTCCCAACAATTCAGCGTGAGCGACGACATTATGGATCCCCCACCGGAGCAATTCCCAACCAGCCAGCTAATTCTCATGATTCGACTGTTTCGAGTTCGACAACTTGTCAGCAAAACTACCGGCATGCTTATTGCTCGACGACCTTCTTTCTATCTTCCTGAGACTGTGCTCATTTCAGAGAGAAAGAGAGAGAAAAAAGGGAGAGAAAAAAAACGATGAGATGCGTGCGTGCCTGTCTGGAATTGATGGCGGATCCTTTTCCTCTTGGAGGAAATAATGTGTGTTCTCTTCTGTGTCTGCCTACTTTGCACCCTCGGGTTTCAATCGATAAAATACTCCGGTAATCCTGCTTCTCCTCTCTCTCTCGCTCTCTCCTGCCGCTTTTAGGTCCTCTGTCAAACTCACCCTCTTTCATGCCCCCGAGTTCCTCGAGATCCTTACGTATTAATATCGAGATTGCTTACGCGACCAGGACGAAGCCAGGCGAAGCAAGTGGTCGAGGGACTGAACCTTCGAAGGGTAATAGGGATCCTGAACTACAAGTACTACAACCACAAACAAGAGGATACCGAAAGCCGAGTGAAGATATCAGGGTGGACTATCAAGCTGAGTTTTCCGTGTGGAGAAGCAAGTCTACGGATATACAGAGAAGTCGGAAATATCGAGGTCGACCCCGGCATATTTCGAGGCTCGGAAGCCGGGCAGGCAGGCAGGCCGGGCGTTAAAAATGGATAAGTGGAAATGTCCCTGGCCACGAGATAACTCGGGATTTATATGTTTCGCCGGCGAGAGTCGCCCGGCGATAAAGCAGAGCCGCCAGCGTGGGACTTCACCGTCCCCTTAAATTATTATACAATCACCAGAGACATAGAAACATCCTTATCTCCGGGCGAAATGCGCGACTGGGATAAATGACAGTATCAAGCTCTAGTTGCACGACAGACCTATGCCGGCAGCCGGAAGAGCATTGGTGATTCTATAAGTTTTAGAGCACCGCTAAACGATGAAGACAACAAGAAAGTTAAATTATGTGCTACTGGAATGGAAGGTGGTTAAATATTGAAGCCCATGAACTTGGAGTCGATCTTTTCTCTGATAAGAGGGACGGGTCAGATAGCAACTGTCACTCGGGATTAAAAATCCATGAATCTTAAGTGGTCCTAAAGAGTCGCAGTGTGTGAGTGTGACACGCTCTTATCGAGGTGATCGATAGAGAGGGTAAAATCTAGCAAGCGTGGCAGAACGAAAAGGTGATCTTCATGGTGACGTGAGACGTTAAGTGGTCATTACAATGGTCCATTTGGCCTTCCGGATGCTGAGCCTCCTGGTGTCGCTCCAGCAGCTCCCGCTCCTGATGGGATCGAGGCTGCACAGCGAGAGGGAAGCTGTACTGATTCCCGGCGACATCGTCCTTGGTGGTCTTTTTCCCGTCCACGAGAAGGGTGGTTCATCTTGCGGCCCTAACATATACATCCGAGGAGTCCTGCGTCTCGAGGCGATGCTCTTCGCCGTCGATCAAATTAACAACAACTCGAACATGCTCCCGAACATTTCCCTCGGTGTGCACATCCTCGACACCTGCGGCAGAGACACCTACGCTCTCAATCAGAGCCTTCATTTCGTAAGGGCGTCGCCAACCAACCCGGACATCAGCGTGCTCGAGTGCGCGGACAGATCGACGCCCAGAATGAAGAAGACCGCCAGCGCTGGACCTATTTTCGGTGTGATCGGTGGATCTTATAGCTCGGTGTCTCTTCAGGTTGCCAACCTCCTCAGGCTCTTCCACATTCCTCAAATATCGCCTGCTTCCACTGCCAAGGCGCTTAGTGACAAGACCAGGTCGGCGTTATTTTTATACCATCAATTATGAACATTAATTTCAACATTTTGAAAAAATAGAAAGAAGAGTTTTGTTATAATTTTACTGTTTTGTTATAATAATTTTAACAAAATTATTGCCATGTTGGAGAAAAGATGATAAGGGTGACACTAATCAATTCGGACTAAATATTTTAATGAAATGTTCAATGACAGGTTCGACTATTTCGCGAGAACAGTACCACCGGACACCTTCCAGTCGATTGCTTTGGTCGACGTGGTGAAAAACGCCAACTGGTCGTACGTCTCGACGGTACACTCGGAGGGCAGCTATGGGGAATATGGAATCGAAGTGTTCAATCGGGAGGCCGCGGAGAGGAACGTTTGCATCGCCGTCTCGGAAAAAGTACCAAGCGCGGCCGATGACCACGTGTTCGATGACATCATTCAGAAATTGAGCAAAAAGCCGAACGCTAGGGCGGTGGTATTGTTCACTCGAGCAGAGGATGCTAAAGGCATTCTGGAAGCTGCGAGAAGATCAAACATGAGCCAGCCGTTCCAGTGGTTAGCTAGCGATGGCTGGGGCAGACAGGTTAAACTCATGGAAGGTCTCGAGGAGGAAGCCGAGGGTGCCATCACCGTTGAACTTCAATCGAAGAGCATTCCAGGTTTCGACGAGTACATGGACGCTCTGACGCCACACGCCAACCGACGCAATCCTTGGTTCGCTGAATATTGGGAAGAAGTATTCGGCTGTGTCCTTGACAAGACTAGTTTCAATTCAACCGGACAGAGCGTCAACCCTTGCTCGCCAAACCTCAAGCTTATGGAAGCGAAGGGTTACGAACAAGAGTCAAAAGTGCAGTTCGTCGTCGATGCTGTCTATGCCTTCGCACACGCACTTCATAATCTCCAACGCGACACGTGTCCCAAAAAGAGCGGACTCTGCCCGAACATGGCTAACTATGACCGGGGTGCTTTCTACAGGAAATACTTGCTCAACGTCTCCTTCATAGGTGAGCCTCTAATTACATTTCATGCATGCTACGATGAAGCTTCCCTTGATTCCGTAATATTGAAATATCACGGGTGGGTCAGAGTCCGCCTATTCAATGGGGACTGCGATATATATATATATATATATATATATATTCGGTGACGCCGCCAGCAGGGGCGGTGGTTGCTTTTCGTATGAAAATTCCTCTCGCAATAAACGCTCGGGCACGCGCTTGTTGGGACGCGCGCCGTGCCGTGCCGTGTCGTGCCGTGCCGCCGCCCGATAATATCGCTCGCCGTTCAATTTGACCGTGACGGATTATCGGCCTTTAAAGCGGAACCCGCCGCGCTCTCCGCATGCCTCCGGCGCATCCCACCGAGCGTTTCGCTAGCTCCGTATTTTCCCTTCCCGAAATATTGGACCCCCACAGCTCGGCAATCTCTTACAACGTAACAGGCGCACTCGGGGACAGAGAGAAAGTGGGAGAGAAAGAGAGAAAAAGTAAAGCAGCAGCAGCAGCCACTAAAAGTGTTTCTTTCAATGGAAACAAGTCTGGCGGCACGAAAGGGAATAAACAGAAGAGACGTAGATAAATATGTGTATCAATTCTTCTGTTCTCATAGCATTTCTCCTTTTTTCCTTCTTATTCCAAGTATTTTTATTTACTTTTGTATTCTATTATTCTACTGTTTACCAAGAATGATTAATCTTCCATTGGACCAGGATCGAATTGAATGAAAGAGACAGAGTTGGACCAGGGTACCCGGTGAGCGACCGAGAGGCGGAGGAGAAAGGAGTAGGTCGTATCGCGAGGGATCCTGCTCTATCGATCTGTTAAATGTACAGTCCAATGCCATTGTTTTTTCTCTTATCCAGCGCGCGTTCCCCCGATGAAAAAAAGCCAGTATAGTACCGGCGATAGAACGACGATGGGGTAGTGTGTGTAGAGGGGTGGGGGTGGGGATGCGGTGGGAAAAAGCGCGTCCTCAGAGATCGGATAGAAGAAAGGAACGCCGCGAGCCATGCATATATGTATGCATAATGCGTGAATTACCACGCGGAGTATTCCTGAAACTCGGAGACTCTGACCTTCTTCCTTTCTCGATGAGGCTCCTCTGGGACGGCGGATTCCTATCTATACGCACCCGCACCCGTGCACATACGACACGCACACAAAGATAGAGCAGCCTCGATAGAGCTCGGGGGTGGGAGAAAGAGATATACATGCATTATACAGACGATATCTGGAATTGGATCGGACATATCCGCGGACAGAGCCGAGAACCAAGTGTGTATGTGTGTGTGATATCGATTTGCCGTTTGACGCGTCGTGGCCGGCGTGCCGCCAGCCGATTTCCACGAAATCACCAGGAAATAATGGCTCGCGCTCGCCTTCATCCAATGGACGTTACTACCATTCGACGCACACCAACACCATCGATCGATCGATCGATCGATCTATCGCTTTTTCACGGTCGCACAGACGCTCGACGGTGCATGCGAAATCTAAGAATGTAGATATGCGCTCGTTGGAGGGGAGAAGCGCCGGCAATCCCTAAGAATCCAGTCGATCCCCGACGCTTCTTCGCGTCGAGTTAAAACTTTCCCCCCTTCTCCAACTGGCCTAATGCAATTAGCCGGTCGCACGGCACGCTGATAAGCGCATTTGTTCCGCGTAAGCGTGCAACGCGCCGCTCTGGCAAATGAAACTTTACCGGGAAATAGTCCTCCCCCTCCCGCGCGCCCTCCCCCCCACCCATCACGGAGAAGATTGTCATTAAGAGAAGCGGGCGCAGCATTATTTTCCCAATGTCACCGAGCCACGTGCAACCAACCGCCAGAAATATACGGGAATAATGTCGACGTCATAAAATATTAGACACCTGGCAGACAATATTTCTTTTCTTTATTATTATTATTATTATATATATGTATTAGTATAATCATGTAGAATAATAATAGTATGACCTTTTTCTTTTCAGTTTTATATTGATTATATTTGAAATAATTATCCTACGTTATCTTTAATAATAGAGAAATAAAAACTGCTCTCTGTCAAATGTCTAGTATTTTATGATCTCGACACACAGTGCTACGTGGTTATACATGCATCTCTCGTAGGAATAAAACAAACACACGCGAGGAAGATAATATTGGCGTGGTTGATTCGCGTGTGTTTGTATCGGGTTGCGTGCGGATTCGATCACCGCGCAGAGAGACATGCACGCGCCCTCCCAACCATTACTCGCGCACCGCTGAGAATGGTAATTAAAAATTATATATGAGAGCGTCGTTTGTACGTACATGACTGTGTGTATATGTGGGTGTACGTGTTGCGGGAAGGCGCGACGCTCGCCGGGCGCGCTAACTATGTTAAAGCAGAAATAAGAGCACGATAAATAAATGGAGCGTGCATTATGAGGCTATGTAGAACACCTGGCCAAGGAAATACAGGGGAATTCAGGGGCTTTTTTCGTTTTAATTAAAACGTCATATTTTAATCGAAGTTCTTTGTATGAAAAGATACATTTATCCATTATGTTGTTATAATATTGAACATTAAGAATTGAAACGGGATTTGAAAGCTACTGAAATATTCTAGTACTTGTCGTAGCCAATTTTGAGAGTGATATTTAAAAGAATGGTACGTCAATAAGTAAATCATAGTTAAAAAAATCTGGTTTAAATTTCACGTCAATCGGTCAATTAGTTTTCGAATAAAACCCGCGCGAGAGTAACCTATGTAATCCGTAAAGAGCAAATCTCGTGCGCGGAGAATAAAACAAATACGTTGTAGCCGGTTTATTGTTGGCGCGTGAGAGTAGCAGGGTGAAAACGATGCCGCGCCGACAAATGCATTCTCTCGTCAGCGGCGCATCGAAAATGAAATCCACTAATAAATATGATTCACGTTTAATAGCACCCATGTTTTAAATATCTCTGATATCTTTACAAATGATATTTTGTCTTTATTGTGATACTAATCCTTTAACGGTGAACTTTTTTCTATTGAAAATCAAGTACTGTCCATTTCATTATATCTTTCTAAGAGAAGAAACACAGTTTTCATTTGTTAGAATAATTACGATATTTATAACAAGAGTTCATTTATTTTTCTTCCTCGTGACGAGTATTCTAGTGAAACATCGTTAAAGGATTAATTGGTATCCAGGAACATTTTCTACCGGTTTCTATCTGGCACGCGATAAGCTTATAGTACCTGAGAGGTGTTAATTGAGGGGTGGAAATGAAGGAGGAAACCAAAGAACTGATGTTTTACAGATGCGGCGGGCAGCGAGGTGAAGTTTGACGAGCACGGCGACGGCCTTGCGCGCTACGAGATCCTTAACTTCCGCAAGTCCGCCGGCAATGGGACTAATGGATACCACTATCGGGCAAGTGAAAGTATCTTCGACTTCAGCATCCACCTCCTGCAACCGATCGACCACCCTTCCTCGCTCCCTCGGCTGTCCTCCATTAATTGGACCGAAAGTGCGAAACTTCGAGCCAGTTGAAATTCCCCGATTTACTTTTACTAGTTTTGCCTTCTACCGCCCATCGATGCCCACCCTTTCTAGTTGTACAGGGTGTTCCGGAATTGTGATAGAAGCAGCTCAAATAGTACACAACGTCTTAAAGATGTTTAAAAGATTTCTTCACTTCTAAAACGTCTTCAATACATCATTTTTACGTCTGCCTTGTTGAGATATTCTTAGAGCATCAAGATATTCTTGTTCTGCTACAACTTCTAAGTTCTTATCCGAATATCTCGAATTTCATGAGACACTCTTGTGAGAGACACCCTATACAATTCTTTCTTCTATCGTATTGCACGGGAGCGAGCCATCTCCGAGAGAAAAGTTAGCCGGGCGGTGGGATGTTTGCTCGCGCAAAACCGGACAATTAATTACTGCGGATTAACGCGGAAGAGTTAAGAGGGCGGAAAACTCGCGCGGACTTGGTAATTGGCGTGAGTTGAATGGGCTCCGAGTGTTTCTCGGAGGTTGCTCTGGACCGGTGGGCGCCGGATGTTGTGTTCTCTCGACGGGCTGTGTCATTTTACATTCGGCCGGAGGGAACGACGCGGAATCAAAGTCTATCTGATATAGGAGAAGCATGAATAACACTGCTCTCCAACCAGATGAATTATACCCTGACCTTTATCGCGAGGTAAAAGTGGAGCGCGCAACTTCCGAGCGGCGCGCGCCGTGATATGGCGCGGTGTTGCCGAGCGGAGGGGCGAAAGCTCCGAGATATAATTTCTATTTTCCCCGGCCAGATAGCTTTGAAACGTCAGACAGCGCGTGAGTTTTATTGCGCGGAACATGGTTTCTACTACGCGCGGAGCTAGGTCGCCGCCCAGAAAAAAAGAAGAGGGTCACTCTGTATAGCACCGGTGGCTAAAGGGTGGATCCGTAGATGCACGGATAAAGCGAGAGACGTGAAAAAGTTCTCTTTTACGCCCGTATTTCAGGCTAACACATTTAAACTATATTATCTGCCTGGCGAATCTGGAGCGGATTCGGCCAGAGGGCCAGTTATACACGCTTCCACCGAATTTCAAGCCACTCTTCATTTCATCGCTTCGGGCGAACCGCGCGACACCAACGCATAAATTGCCCGATTAATTTATATTATCGCTTGCGCTAGTTACCAGTTTTGGATTTAGCAACGTTATTTCAAAGCTAAATTCACACCCTCGTTTATTAAAATCCTGTTCTTCAAAACCCTAATAAGTCTAGCTAGAAATTTCCAAAAATTACACTGATCCCCCCAACTTTTCCTTATCAGTTTTCAGAACTACGCTATGAAATCTTTCGTTCTTACAACTATAATATTTTTCTTCGTCGCGATTCAAAGCAGTTGGAGATTATTCTCTTTTAATTCAACTTGGTCACAGAGAGAAGAAGGTCCTTTGCATCTTAACTAACTCTCGATCTTTACTTCCTCTTTCGGGATTGAAAACTTGCAAAGACGTCCAACTGGCGTACAAAAGAGTATTCGACTGGAAGATGAAGAGGAACGAAAAATACCGAAACACTAAAGAAAGTATATATTCTCCAGGTGGTAGGGAAATGGTTCAACTCTCTGGATATTCAGACGGAGGAGTTGGTATGGGCACGCGGCACGAAGGACATACCAACTTCGGTGTGCTCTCTGCCCTGCGAGCCAGGTATGATAAAGAAGCAACAGGGTGACACTTGTTGCTGGGTGTGCGATCAGTGCGAGGAGTACGAGTACGTCTACAATGAGTCGACCTGTAAGGGCTGTGGCCCGGGTTACTGGCCTTATGAGAATAAGACCGACTGTTATCAGCTGCCAATCAAGCACATCAGATGGAGCAGTGCGTTTGCTATCGCACCGGCTGTCATCTCGTGCCTTGGCATTGTCGCTACTTTGGCTGTTGCCAGCTTATTGTTCCACCATCGAAACACACCAGTAGTTATGGCGTCTGGCCGAGAACTCACCACCATACTTCTCGCCGGTGTTCTCGTTTGCTACCTCAACACCTTCCTACTCCTGGCAACGCCCACTACCATCACCTGCATCCTCCAAAGGTTTGGTGTTGGTGTAAGCTTCAGTGCGGTATACGGCGCCCTTCTCACCAAGACCAACAGAATCGCTAGGATATTCGACGCCGCTTCGAAATCGGCGGTGAGGCCGCGTTACGTCAGCCCGACCTCGCAGATCTGCATCGCAGCTGCCCTCATAGCCTTTCAGGTAGTACTGTATCTTTGAATGAACTTTACGGGACTTCGATACTTCTGCGCTACTGTTTGTTACGAGTTAATTAGAGTTGATTTCGCGAACGAGATAGTTATGTAAATTGATTAATATTGAAGGAATTCTTGGATTTGATTACTTTATCGTCTTTTTATATTATTATTTAGTTTAAGTTCAGATTTATTACAAATGCTATATAATTAAATATATTTAACACTCAAGTCTAAACATCGGGCTTTTGTACTTTCTAATTACAGGTAGTCTTGACTCTCGTATGGATGATCATTGAGCCGCCAGGCACACGGTTCTTCTATCCCGATCGAAGGGAGGTGATCCTCAAATGCAACATCCAGGATATGAGCTTCCTTTTCTCCCAGCTCTACAACGCCATCCTCATCGCAATCTCGACGATCTATGCGGTGAAGACACGCACCATTCCCGAGAACTTCAATGAGAGTAAATTCATCGGCTTTACCATGTACACCACTTGCATCATCTGGCTAGCCTTCGTACCGATCTATTTTGGTACCGGAAATGGCCACGAGACACAGATCACCACCCTCTGCGTCGCCATTAGCCTCAGCGCCACCGTCACCCTCGTGTGCCTTTACTCGCCCAAGGTCTACATCATTGTCTTCCAGCCCCATAAGAACATCCGCGGCAAAGTCACCATGGGACCTTTCAAGAAGCAAGGTAGCAGTGCGGGCACTTCCTCTATGACCAAGTGTGAGTCTCCATCAATCCCAATCCTCGATCAATCATTTCTCTACTATGTTTTATGTTTTATAGATATTTTTTAATGTCAAGTGGAATCGTAGATGGGTGAAACAATAGGCTAGAAATTATTGCAATATTTATTACTTGTACGGTCTGTTTCAATAATAATACTAAAACTTCAGATAGAATGGGAAGTCGAGTTATATACTGTAAAATATTTTTTGATGATTCAATGAAATAGAAAGTTAGACAGTTAGGAGGAGTGTTAAAAGAATTGTTGTACTAAATCTCGTCGAGAAACGGAAAGATTTATGAAACTTTAAATTAGTTTATTATTACCATGGATGAGAAATGGCAGCCGGAAGAAATCGGATAGGACAGCTAGTCGGATATATGACAGGTTGGCTAGCCAAGGGATTCTACTGACATTAGATAAGCATGAAAACCGAGGGGTTGGAGAATGAGTATAGCCTGAATGAAGGGATATCGGGGCGGGGCGTGCCGTTGATGACACGTCACTTTAAAGAAGACTAGCCTTTTTTGTCTCCGTTGGAATCTGCGAGCGAGATAAAGTCGAGCCCTCCCGAATACGCTGACTCGATCGCGAAATTATGAGGCTTCCAAGTGTGGGACTAAACTCGACACGATGCCAACCAGCGGCGCATCACCGTCACCACAAGAGATCATCTCACAGATAAAATGAAGAGACATTTTTATACGTGCCTGAAACACGCACCATTATTGCTCTTGGCCTTGCTCTCTTTCTTTCTATTTCCTCTTTCCTCTCACACGCATACACAGAGGACAAATACACACTGTGCATAATAGAGTTCAACATAGCGAAGTGGTCCAACAAATTTCACGATCAATTACATAGAATGGAGGCTGCGCCAGTGTGAGTGTGCATTGAACGGGACTATGTTTGAGCCGGGCACGCCGGGTTCGATCCAATAATTGCGGGCCGAAAGTGGTGGGGGGTGGGGGGGCGCGGTTAAGCAATCGTAATATTTTCGGGCAATAATACTTAATGTCAGGCAGGATTGTTGGCAGACGCATTAGCCTTCCGGCAATTTCCGTATGGAAATCGTTCGGGCCCATTACCGTAAGGGAGATCTCCTGTAATTACCGCTGTAATTACCAAGCTGTTACACAGCTGAGCGCTCGCTCGTTCGCGCAGCCTCTTCTCCGGTAATCAAGAGAAGGATTTCGATGACAGAGAAAGAGGGAATGAATGCAAAGCAGATGCTGGAGAAGAGATAGAATAGCTTTCGACTGGTGTGGCTCAAATGTTGATTAACCCTCAACTGCACTGAGACTAAATCTAGTCTACATACAATTACACTGTCGATAGGATATACACTTCTATCTCACCAGTATAATTAACTCCTTGACGTACATACTCAATTCTTGATACGTTTATACAAGAAACCCTTGTCAGATGCAGGCACGAATGTTAAGTGATTTAGGGTTTAGCTAATACCCGAATGATGCACCTGATATTTCACAGAGCCACCACCTCGTCCATCCTTCTACGAGCTTACACACACATACACACACAAACACAGGGACACGAGGGATTCCATACGAGGAGCTAGATTAATTTCTGGCGAAGCCTGGACCACAGAAGAGTGAGAGAGAGAGACATAGAGAGAGAGAGGGCGTATCGTATCACTTTCAGGGTTCGTAACAACCACGAAACAATTTGCGCTCGACTTCTCCTGGCCAGAGATGATACCTCCATCATCCCCCGGATCGTTATCACTTATTAATGACTCCTGTTACAACGAAAACCGCCATAGACCGTCACACATCTCAAAGGAACAGGAATTAGATGAATCACGCGATCAGCAATCAAGGTCCCGCGTCTCCCAACCAATCATTAATCTACCCGAGTCTATTATTACCAGTGCTAATTATCATCCAACTACTCCGGCGAGCCTGAAACTTTCACAGTCGACGAAATAGTACCGTTTGTTACATATATACGTGGATGCTCTTAACACTAATTACTTGAGAGCATGCACGTTTCTACCGCACGCATTGAGATCTGTGCCTTTTTATCGAGCTGGCTGCAAATGCCCGGGGAGAGTTTCGCATCGATGGACGGTGGATGGCGATTTTCCCTCCCGCGCGTATATCTGTGTCTCCCTCTCTTTCTCTCTCTCCCTCTTTCTCATTCTAGCGATTCTGTGTATTCTGTGTTACAGGCTGCGAGATGGGAAGCGAGAGTGTACCATTGCAGAGCGCGCTCACCGCTGCGGTCCAGACATCCGCCGGCGTCACTGAGATCTCGCTAACGTCAAACATCCTGGCTAAAACTAATAACGAGCAAGTGGCGCAACTCTAGACTAGCCTACCTTACCAATTCTCGCTCTATTTCTCTCTCACTCACTCCTGCCAACACCAAGCCTGCTCTAGAGTTACACTTGCTACGACGACGACGACGACGACTCTTCGCACAAAAATATCTGTGTAATTCCGAGAGTTGTGCGAGCTTTTGGCGACCAGCCAGTCGATAAGGAAGTCGAGGAGGAGGAACGTCCTCCGGTGAATGGTGCGAGTGTGTGTGTATGTTACGACTAATGAGAAAAAGAAGAGCAAGTCCCATGGACACGAGCCACGCTCGCTATCTTTTTCTATCTCTCTGCGAGAGACGTGGGAAAGATTGCGCGCACAGCATCCGCACCACTTCCATGGAGTAGGGAAGAGTTGTTACGTGACGGAGAAATGGGAGTGGCAATTGGCGATAACGCGCGAAATCCTTGTCGCCACGCGACTTTAATGAAACGATCTCGAAAGGAGGATCGTGCTTCCGGCGACAACGGGACTCGAAGCTTTCCCGTGGAAAATCAGCCACACACATTCCTCAACGTTACCCTTATCCTCTTTAAATCGGCTTGTATCGAAATTCCAACATCTGATACGCGCGAATCTATTATAAATCGAAGTGCGTACATATTGGGGAAAAAAAGGGGGGTTGCGAGGAAGAAAGATTAATGTGAGAAAGGAGCGCGTCAAGTTATAAATGCGTCTTCAATTGTGATAAGGGATAAGCAAGTGCGCGTTAAGAACTGACGATGATAGTGTATAAGCATGTGTGAAACATATGCGAGGAGTGCTTGTCCTCAGAACTCGAAGCGGATCTAAGAGAAAGAAGATCGTGATGCGAACGCCCCGAAGTGGTGTACTTATTATCATTGCAAAGATGATCACCGGTGATCATCCTCTCTGTTGCTCGTTATTGTTACTGTTAATGTTGTCCGGCTAAATTATATCTAGGTGCATAAGATAAACGCGTATTTAAAGGACGTATACTCTCGTGTATTCCGACGCCCAGGAAGGCCTCGCACCGAGACACACACAGAGACACGTGTAATATTCCTGTACTACGTATGCACACAAGTACATTTTCCTGCACGAACTTTGCGAGGTTGTATCTCGCGGAGTTGCCGATGTGAAAAAAGTCGGCGTGTGAAAGCGAGGAGCGACCTATATCTCAATCAACGTGGGTGACTCCGCATGCATGCAGTGTTCACCTGATCGTCTGATCGATTCGCCAAGAGTTAGAATTTGCATGTCGCTCCTGACGGCGACGACGATGGCATTAGATTCTCCTGGCGAAACACACTCGCACATATGTACGGGAGTGTTAATGATTTCGTAGAGGCAAGACACGATCGTTATGTGGAACGAGCGGTGGAAAATTCGGTTCTTGCTACTTTTCTCTTCATCTACTCGTTTCACGAAAAGGAAGGACGACGATCTACTTGATTTCCGAACGAGTTCAATTCACTTTAGAGAAGCCCGGCCGGCCCGGCCAGGACGATTGTTTCTAGTCTAGATAGTGGTTGGTTAATGTTTCAGAGATAATTATTTCTGTTACTCGATCTCAGATGTTTATTGCCGAAAGGTAGAGAAAAGGGCGGTGCCCTGAATTACTTACTGCGCGCGCACGAACACGTGTATACACACTCGGCTGACCGATGATCAGCTGTCAATTGTTGAGATACCCAAGTCAATAAAATGATCGATAAAGTAAAAAAGGAGAATGGTGCGCGGTCCGGAATTGAATTGGAACGCGATGCAATGCAGACACAAATATCACGCACGACATATACCGCACTCTCACGGGAATACTTCCATTAATGGTAGACAATAAGCCAATCTGTCGCGACACGCGAGACATCAGGATCCGATGATTCTAGTCATTTAGTCTACAATATCACTCTTGCGTGCTCGCATCAACCGCGCGAATAGACGCGGATTGGAAATCACATCTCACCCGGCGTCAGAGCACTGGCGCCACTACCTTCTAGTCAGAAGAAGAAGCTTCGAGGATGATGATGATGTCACGGAAGATTACAATTACAACTGACTGCACCTGACTCGGGAAGCTATCGATTGTTTTTCTCGCCGTTCCTATAGAATTGAGATTATAATGTTTGCCGGGCATTCCACGAATGCCGCCACGCTCTCGATTGATCATCGAGAAAGAACGGACACGTAACGAATGCCGAAGACGATCGGGGAATGCGAATTCCAAGCGTACAAATGCTAACTTTGTATCTTTTATTATAACAATATGCATTAAAATAGACTTTCCCTGTGAAAAAAAGTATCTGCCTTGCCTTGTCTATTTAACAGCCTCACCTTTAGCAGCTCTCTACCGCGTTCGCACTTCTCGGCCAAGCCAACGGAAATCGATCGATCGTATTTAATATAGACGAGTCTTAATGCAATCAGGAAAATATGACGACCCGATTACAGCAACTGGAGATGGAACTAGCGGAGTTCCAGCATTTCGCAAACGCAGATACGATCGTGAAGGCCCAATCGTGAAACGGCTTGGCGTTCGTAATCGACTTATTATTGAGATTCGCAATAAATAACTCCATCTCTATCCGGGGCGTTGATAAAGTCGCGCGCGTGCTTCGCCAAGTTAGAGAGGGAGAGAGAGAGAAGGCTTCGGTGTCGGGGTGACGCAAACGTCACGTTTCGTTCATAAGTTAAAGAATAGAACTGTAACCTAATTTTAGCAACCGATAAATTACCAGCCAGACCAATGAGAATGGAATTATCCTAGATACTCTCTTTCCTGATTGCATCTGGCATAGAAAGAGAGAGAGAAAGACCGCGATAATCCATCATACGGTAACTGCAGAAGCTGCTCCCCGGAAATCGGCCGCACTCGCCACCAGACAGTAATAGAAAAATCATTAGTCGACACTGGAACAGACACGTGTACTGTCCCTAATTACCAAGCTGAATTTCAGTAGGCTGCACTCTATTATAAGTGCAGTGGGTGAGGATGAAAATTGCATTTCT
Source organism: Ectemnius cavifrons (assembly GCA_964023945.1). Lineage (NCBI taxonomy): Eukaryota > Metazoa > Arthropoda > Insecta > Hymenoptera > Crabronidae > Ectemnius > Ectemnius cavifrons. The sequence continues at coordinate 7,788,362 of OZ030387.1, read as the reverse complement.
CCCAACCACTCTCTAACACCCAATATCCATTAAGCCATTGCCGCCTGTGAGAACCCTCTAATATCATTGCCATCCGAGCGAAAAGGTCGAGCATTTTTATCACCATGTAAAAAGTACGCGCCCAATTAGCTTATAACCCTGACACCAACCGCGACCTATCAGCCAATCAGCACATTTAAATGTCTCGGATCATAGTATTAGGAAGAGCGCGTTAGGTCACGGACATAGCAAAAGAAGCAAAGCCTACAGTACACGATGAAGAGGAATGAGTGAAAAGCGGCGCCTAAATTGCAAGGATGCTCGAGGCTCGCAATTTCAACTATAGCCTCTGGTAAAATAAAGCTCGAGGTGATAAAAAGCGGGTAGGTGAATGGGAAAGCAAAGGTGCGAACGCGCGGAAGCAAGATAAATAGAGTATTTGGCGTGAAGTGTAGCGGAGTCTAATGTCTTATTTACTGCAATACTAATTGCTACTCTGTTGAATCTGCCTCGCCACAAGAGTGCTGCTTGTTCCAGCGTAATCACACACTGTATACATATACGTAGCGCGAACCAAGTTTTGATGGCAGTAAATATATATGCGAGGTTTGCCGATCGCTATCGATCGAGCGAATATTTTATCGCGGCCTGTTACTCTCGACACACGAGCACTGAAAGTATAGTTCAGGAGTGTGTTGAGTCGGCTTACGTAATGAGCGGACCCACCGCTGGTTAATATCATTTGGCCGCCTTGAGATCCATGACTCTTTGATTCTACGTAAGCGCGACAACGACGACGATAACAAGAAGAAGGTCGGAGCGTTCCACGCGGTGATCTATCGAGACGAGACAACACGCGCGCGACACTCGGGGCCCGCCACGCTTTCCCCGTGGCTCCTTTCCTTGAGGAGTGCTTGGAAAGGAAGAGGAAGGAATAACCAGGAGCACACGATTCCGGGAGATCTAGTATCGGACTGCACGCGAGAGAGATATCGATGGCTTTCACCTGGCGGCTCTCCAGCTCGTTGGCACGTCTGGTAAGCTCTCTGTAATATCAAAGCCGCTCATTTCCAGTGGAGAAGTGGCTTCTCTTCTCTTCAGACTCCTGACATCGTGGCGGGTGGCACGACCCGATCTCTCCTTTGCCTCGAGCGACCTCGCTCGACGTTGCTCGAGAACCTTCCACAAGTTCTTGTCCATTCTTTGCCCCCTGTCTCTTCAATACCGGCGTTCCTCCAGAGCCCTACCAATCCGCTGCTGTCCGTCCTTTCCCCCATCTGTTTGTTCTCGCGAATGATCGTATGTGCGTGTTTGCCCTGCCGCGTCAGCCACTACACTCCGTCCGGCCGAGGGAACACGTGGGACAAACAGCTGTGTTCTCGCTCGCTCACTCGCCCATCCTCTCCTCTGTATACATTATACAGACGCGTGACCGCCCGAGAGTGGCCCGAGAGTGCGAGCGAGAGTGCCAGCGAGAGAATAGAGGACGCTGTGCGCTATGTAAACAAGAGGCCAGCTGTGCTGCCTGCCAGGACGCGTTTAATTGTCATCCCCCGTCCTCTGCCTACACCACCCACGTGTCTCTCTCCCTCTCTAACTCTCTGCAGGTGGATACCTTACCATTCAATCTTCCTATTCTCCCTCATCCCTCTTTCTCTCTCTTTTCCTATTACTCTTGCCAGACACTTCCCTCACAGTTCCAGTAGTATTTACTCTTCACTGTTATGGAATGCGACTACGGCTATTTCAAGTTCCTGTCAAGTGCTCTTCAATGAACCACCAAGGTTGACAGTGCTCGTATGAGATTATCGTGTGTGTAACAATAGATGCATCGATATTGTTACATCGAAAAGCCGGTGGTGATTAAATTTATTGATTTAATTAATTCGCGACATTTTTTTTAATTGAATTTTGATGTTAGATGAACGATAGCGTGGAAGTATCATAGAGCATTGCGATACTCTCGCGGGCACCCAGTGACAAACTCTAAAATTAGCAAGCATTTTTGACTCACCTTCTAGACCCACGCTGTCAGGCGCAGTAGTCACCGCCATTGGTGTCAGGAACCTGGGGCAGGCAAAATTAGTCCAATTACTAAAAGCTTCCACGAAACTGTGATCACCTGATTTTCGATAACGAGGCACTACCTTATTGTGCCTCTTAGAGGCTCGTATTTCTCCTCGACCACCCTTAACACGTAACGATTCCTCATCTTCGCACACCGACTCTTACGTAGAAGCAGAAACCACGCGTCTCAACTTTCTTCGCAAAAAACACTCTGCCGCCCCCGCACTTCCAAGAAGATCTATCACGAATCGATCACGCAATCTCCGAGCCAACTGCTCGCTGAGAGTTCGCTGGTATAAACTGTTGCTTTTACCCTCGCAACTTTATTGGTCCGTAAGTGCGGAGCGACCGAACGCGCGCTTCACTAGGGGAACCGAGAGGTTTCATGTGTCGTCGCACCCATAAGGCGTGTATGTACGACGATGCAATACATGCGCAACGCAGGTGATAAGCGATACCAAGCCCGTTTCGTGGAGATCAGTTATCATCTCGTAAAAGTGCAACTAGCTCTGACTAACTCTGACTAGCGTCCGGTAAACTCGAAGGTGCGGGTGGAGATCACAAAGTTAATCACCGAAAACGTAATACAGAAGTTCTTTGATCTCTGCAATTGTTTTACTTGAGAGATTTACTTGAGATGCAAACAGACACATAGGATTATGTTGCTACTCGAAAAAGAATAAATTCTAAAAGTAACTGCAAGCTAGTCAAAAGCAATATTTCAAATCATAAAGATCTTAAAAGCAAAAGCCTGTTGAGAGGTGCGAACCTTTTCTAAAAATTGATGGGGATAAACTTGTTGCAAAGATCGAGGGCAACAATGCATTAAAGATGGGGGGGACCGACCATTGGAGTGCAGCTAAAGTGGATATACTCATTGATACCCTTCGTAACGGCGTCCTTCTCACTCACAGCACTGCTCTTGCTCCACTGAACACAACTTTTCACTCAATCGTTCCAATTCACTATGTCCACCGATAACTGTCACCGTTTACTCTCAATTATCCGTGAAGCTGCACACACGATTTACAGTGTCGGTTAATGCTTCTCGATTCCCGGGAAAAACCTAGTTTGAGAAAGGGTAGCTAACTGTGCTGCCACCTGGCGCACCGACAAGGTTCTAATTGACGCGCCATAATCTTGATCGATTCGATCGACCAATTAATTATTAAGCTTTGCCATGAATTTACACGATTGATTGATACGCTCGAAATTGTACAGTAATAACTATTACCAGACTTTGGATATTTCTCTACAAATCTGCCTGTCTGTTCGCGATAAACTCAAAATAGCTGTACTGGTTTTAATATTTTTCCTTTATAAAGTAACTTTCAAATAGAATATTTTTTCAACAAAAATAGCTACAGCGACCTACTATTCTTTAAATTAAATCATTATTAACGCGCAAACGACATTTTCCCCGAACGAAACAAGATAGGACAGCTAGTATCCAATAAATCTTGTTACTGTCACCGCAGCTTTATACATATGTGCAACAGAATAACGAAGATTGATACTAGCATAGAAATCCGTGGTCTAACCATAACAAATGAGAAGAACGGCTGGTATTGTTCGCAGGCGAAGAATGCTTGCGTCGAGCACAACTGCAGATTGCTTTCTTTAAGCGCCCTGCGATGCGGCACAGTCGTTCCGTTCAAGTTATCCGACATCGGAGAAGGGATTCGTGATGTTGTCGTAAAAGAATGGTAAGTAAGATGGATGTTTGACGACCGTTCACCTTTTACAAACAGTATTTATAAAAGCATCAAATAAGATAAACAAACTAAAAAAAAATCGTAGGTTCGTGAAAGAAGGCGATCGGGTGGCACAATTTGACAACATCTGCGAGGTCCAGAGCGACAAAGCATCGGTGACCATCACCAGCCGATACGACGGTGTCGTGAAAAAACTCCACTTCAACATAGACGAAGTTGCCCTAATTGGCTCCTCCCTCGTTGATATCGAGTTGGACGACGATGGGAAAGAAGCCGCTAATGCTGAGACTAGTGCGGACGAATCAGGGGATGTCCTAAGGGAGAAAGAGCTTCGTAGGGATGAAGAGAGCGAGGATGAGGCACGCGAAAGTTTGAGCAAGGTCCTAGCTACACCGGCAGTCAGGAGGATAGCTATGGAGAACAATATTAACTTAAAGGACGTTATCGCCACGGGGAAAGCTGGACGGGTACTCAAGGAGGACATACTCGCTCACTTGAATAAACAAACAACACCCACCACCTCGGTCGAGGCTCGTACGCATCAGGGTCAGGTAGCTCCGAAGGTGACTGGAACAACTGTACCTGTGAAAGGATACTGCAAACATATGTGGAAGACAATGACCCAGTCGTTGGTAAGATTAAGTCATAAATTAGGGTCTATAAAAAAGGATATCGATTTGGCTGGATAATGATTATTTGTTCCAACTAGCAGCTGCGGTTGCGTACTTTATTTGATTTAAAGTTTGACCGGGGAGATAGAGTTTAATTGCATAGGCGGGCTAGTGGATATCGTGGATACGTTAATGGGGGGTGGTAAAACAGAATTAAAGGTAGACCAGGCGTGAAATGGGAGATTAGAATTTCGCTGGCCAGAAGGTAGATATATAAACGGAGTAAACCCAGGGGTTGACCGGTCGGCCGTTATGAAGCCAAGGACGCGTAACCGCGTTCTAATGGCTCAACCAGGGGAAAAAAGAAATCGATTCTATCATTAACGGGCGGAAGGAGTCTTAATTGAATTCGATGCTGCGGTGGGATCGGCTATCCTAGCCGCAGGCGATGGTAGTTGCATCGGATATATCGATGTCCGTTCAGCATTGTCCAATCAGACATTGATACGTGATTGATATACTATCGTATCGAATTTCCTGGACCAACTAAAACCAGATTAAATGAGGATGATCGTACAATTCCTTGCAGAGCATACCCCACTTCGTCTATAGCGACGAGTGCAACGTGAATAAGCTGGTGGAGTACCGAAAGGAGGTGAAAGATTCCCTAAAAGAACAGGGTATCTCCTTGACTTTGATGCCCTTCTTCATAAAGGCTGCCTCCAGAGCTTTACTCAAAGTGCCGCAACTAAATGCTTGGCTCGATGAAGAGAATCAGGCCGTCAAGATCTTGGAGAACCATAATATTGGAGTGGCCATGGACACGCCGGAAGGGCTGATAGTACCGAATATCAAGAACGTTCAAAATCTTAGTGTCGTAGAGATTGCGAAAGAACTGAATAGGCTCCAAGGACTTGGAAGGAAGGCTTCGATACCTATCAGCGACTTAACAGACACCACATTCTCTTTGTCGAACATTGGAGTTGTAAGTCCGCCGATGACTCATTTGAGTCTGATAAAAGGGTCATCACCTTCTTTGTATTTTCAGATCGGAGGGACGTATACGAAACCAGTGATATTGCCACCACAAATCGTAATCGGTGCCTTCGGCAAAATAAACAAGGTTCCCCGATTTGACGAGAAGGACAATGTAATAGCTGCGAATATCGTCTCGATAAGCTGGGCTGCGGATCACCGGGTAGTTGACGGAGTCACCATGGCCAAATACTCCAATTACTGGAAAAACTATGTGGAAAATCCTGCTTTCTTACTGCTGGGCGCATGAGAAACGAAAACCGTGATAACTTTATAATTTATACATAAGTGTAATGCCTTAGCCCCGGCCGATTCCACGCGGAACACTCTCTTGAAATAGGAAATCGATGGAATATATTTCCAGGAGGCTAATTCTAATCACGCGATAGCATCGAATACATTCCAAGTGGCCATTCTGTTCTGCATTTACGAGGGCATTTATCACGGGATTCGCTCTAATGGATTGTAAGCGATAATAAAGCATTTCGGCACTTTGTACGTAAATATTAATTTATTTATTGCTGCACAACCAACTAGGACTTTTCAGTAAAGGTAAAATATCGTATTTTTTGTTACTTGTCTGTTTGTCATGTTCAAAGTGTGTTGCGACTGTATTATAATAATTATTACACATTGACCAGTCGAACGTGAGCATTTTGTACATCTATTTATGTAACGTACATACAATTAACGCGAATGAAAGGCATATCGGAAATAATAGTAATGAAGTGGTAGTACTAATTAATATTTTCCACTTAACGAGTGAGCTCTCGGGATGAATTGAAAGGGAAATCCCGAGCAGTATCGTGGATCTCGCGCGGAAGGAGAAGTTCGACCACCATTGAGGGGCACGGAATTCTGTGAGTGAGCTGCATTAACAAAAAATATCATAATAAGTACGACCACTTGATTCCTCTTCATTCATTAGCGTGCTCCTCTTTATACTTCTAACTGTGTGTATTATCCATCATACACTCACTACTCAATCATTCCGCTCCTTAAATATAACTTAAATACGTATCCAAAAAGTAGTCAGTCTGTTTAGTAGTTAGAGTAGTAGAAAAGAGTTTAGATGTGCTCGTGGTCCAAAGTTTCACAGTAATTAAGATACGATTCACGTTTCTTATTGTTTCCTGTTCTTTTTTTGGTTCGACACCGAAAGGTACTCCTAACTAAAGACCTTCAACAATTCCGAAGGGTTAACGCGAAGGGGCGTAATACATTATTACCTCACAATCGGGCGTCATTCAAATGCGATATAAAAAAACTTAACAACGAATAAATGTAAAACTATATATAAAAAAAATGCGTATCCTTGGTGTGCCTCCATCGAAAATCGTACACGCAAAATCAATATAAAAAAAGTATACGGAAAATCAGGTGAACCCATAACTTACGTGGTTACATATTACTTCGCTATATGACTAGGTATAAAGATTATTATCAGTGCCATTGACATAAATAAGAGCGAGACATTTCTCGAGAAAGTTGAAATAGAAAACAGAATGAAACTTAGAAAAAGCGTGTGATAAAAATTGTTAGAAATGATGATTTACAATTACCGAGTACATTGAATTGACGTCTCTCAAAAAGATCGCACATGAAGGAATTTTTTCAGAAAATATATGTCTCACTGTGACTCTTAGCTACAAGTCATGTAGCTTCCTCAGAGCTCCAAAGAATATGTCGGAGGATTCAAGGCTTAAATAGTATACAAAGGTATGACGATTCATATACATTTAAAGATAGGTTCCATATCCTTGCATACGTGTATATAGTGCTGCAAATAGCTACCACCGAATATAACAGTGCACTGATGTAACATGGCGATTAAAACTGAGTATCCTCACTCGCCCTAATCCTACCATGCCGAAAGAAGCTCCTGTCCACGTAACATACAGTAACAGTATAAAAAAATACTTCAAAAATCAAAGATCTAAACAATTAGATAGCTATGCGCGTTGAGTATTTTAATAAAAATAAAGCTTCACGTGCCGAAACTGAAGCCCCTCGGTATCCCTTGTGCGAGATTGGAAGTGCAAGTACTGTGCTGGTTACACCCGATATTGCGTGGCAAACTTATGGCTTCAATTTGTGCTACTTGAATCATGATGCAACCTTCCTAAACATTAGTCCTCAGCGCTGCATCCTGTACACGAACAACTTTCATCTTCCTGGTATAGATCGACTAACATAGAAAAGTAGTATGTTATCTTACGTATGTATCCGGCAATAGTGTGCCACATTAATAACTGTTATTAAAAACAGCGTCTACAAGGTACACACGTGTTTCTTCGAAATCTAGAACGAATTGGAAAACTGTGATAATTCACAACCACAACGATAACGCGTTCGTTTTACCTAAGCTTTAACACGGTCCGAAAAACACTGGAGACATGTCTCGATTCACAACAAACATAAATATATCGTAGATTAATGGCAAGAAGAAACCACTTACATAGAATGGATTTTGGTAAAATTTGAACATCATTTAGTAGATTGAAATAATGGACCCAAAAGAGAATCAATTAATAGATAGAAGACATGGGCTCGCAATCAGCCATAAACTCTGCTACGACCGATAACAGTAAGACCATTTTAAATGTTATTGATACGGCACGGCACATAGAAGAATATTTTCCCTTTTTCTTTACTACCGCGTGATCATCACCGATAAATCGGTACCGATTACGTTCAACTATCGAAGTTAAGAGTATATAGTATATGCGTGAAATATTATACTTTTATGTATACGATTAATAAATAGTATTCTTTGTGGCACATTGTCAGCTCTCGTGGAAGAGAACATACGAGTTGACACATATCAACCGATGAGCCAACATCCAAACAGGACACGAAGGGAATGCGCGTTCCTACTGGTGTCGGGAATTTCGAGGAATATCTACCATTCCGATTTTCATACTAACAGTGTAACTACCTTATTTCTATACGGGCAAAAAGCGCGAGCGGTTCCCACCCGCGAAAGTGTGCGAGTGATAAAAACTACATAGAATATTATCTTCTTGTAAATCACAATTCGAATTTCTTTGCCAATGCTTGTGCGAGGTAAGACCAAGACCCTCCCCTATCCGGCTTAGCAAACCGGTACATCATTTATGTTAAAAACTTGTTCAAGACGCGACGGGTAAAAATGAACGGACGTACAGCTAATGCATACGCACGCCCCTCGAATTTCTTTAAATTATATATACATGTAAAAACCTATACAAAATATGCTCAGTCTGGATCATGCGAATGGATTGCGTATTGTGAAATGAAAGTGGTTTTTACCCCCACCCGGCCCTCCCCCCAATCCCGTTACTGATGACGACTGATCATCATTGATACGACCGCACCAGTCGCCCGCAGAACAGCGACTGCATTATTATGATCAGATTTCGTAAAATCGATGCCATCTACCTCTAGAATTTTGTCCCCCGGTCGAAGCGTACCTTGAGCTGGCCCGTCAGGATTCACTTTGGTTACTATTATGCCCTAAACAGACAAACGTGCTGGCAATTTCTATCCTATATATATGTATAGAACAAAGTTATAATATTGAAACAAGCAATGAATAATTACAGTTTCTGCTCCTGCAACACCGCCTGCTATACTGAAACCGAGGCCAGGATTCTTCTTTACTTGAACTGGCAACTGCAAATAGATAAGCCAGATATTCAAGCGCACGATACATAGGAAGGTTGTGACTGCAAAGTAGAATATTCATCCTTACAACATTTGCATTTTTATGTGGGCCAAACATCCATCTAAGTCTCGGTTTCCCATCGAAACTTATGGAATCATTCGCATGGGAGTAATGTTTGATACTTTCAGTATCATTTCCATCGTTTGCTGACTTATTATTAACAGGTGTACTTCGACCGGAATTCACATCATTTTTTACATCACTTTTACCGATTGTCATTATTTCTTGATTCTCTGTGTATGTAGTCATATTTGCAACTAGATTTGAATGTATTATATTTGCAGGGTTCGTGTTTTCTGCTGTTATATTAGTATTCGATATTGAACCATTCAGTGCTTTCTTTGAACGATCAACAAATTTGGGTTGCATCGAAAGTGGAGTACGATACTTCTTCCCTGTGATGGGAGAAGTGGGAATATTTACCGTGTTCAATATTTTTAGTGAGTCATAATCTTCGGCGGACGTATTAATACTCTTATTTGATAAATCTGAATTCGATACTGAATTTGCGTTCTCCAAATGCTTCGATTTCAAGATTGGAATCCTGCTGGGTTTCGGCGATCGATCCATTTCATATGCTTGCTCAGAATCAATTGATTCCGAGAGCTGCGTATGTGCTTGCTCTTCTGTATTCGGCGAATTAGTACACGACTTGCTAATTGGTCCATCAACTAAATCCACATTACTAACACTGATATTTTCATTCCCCAAGCGCACATACTCCTCGGACTTATATAATTCTTCGGCGTTATTGTGTTTTTGTGTTCGATTTTCCAGCACTGTGTCCGAATTACAGGTCGTGTTATCTACAAGTGGAGGTATCACCGCTGAAAAAGATAAAGTGAAATAAAAATCATTACGAGTAAAATGAATACATGGACTCATCGGATTAACAACTTACACTGATTGAGTTGTTGGAAGAGCGCAGCCTTCTTGGAAAAAGCTGCAGCGATATGATATGGAGGTGGAACAGGCGGGACGTCAATTACTTTCTGAGGGTACATATGCTTACCCTCCGCAGCAGGTAAATATTTTAATGGTTCGGTGAACTTTTCTGATTCCACGATCTTAGCTGTATTGGCTTTTGAATATTCGTCCGGCTTCCAGGTAGAATTAACATAATCTGCTACAGTCGCGGGCTTACTGAGGAATTCCGATGTGGGATTTCGAATGTATTTTGCTTCTCTAATGTCGGGACTTTTCTCTTTTGCAATTACTATCTTATTAGCCTCATCCGATGATTCCTCCGATACAGATTGTTCTGCCGCTGGATCCATCGGACTAACGTTTTTATGTCCCTTTGGAATATGATGTTCAGTGGGTGAAAGTGGGGAATGAGAACCCTATGGAAATGATCATTTGTTCACAATTCAATTTTACTTGCACATCCAATTATTCTATAAAAATCTGGCTTTGAGAATGTTGCTGTTCATTCATGGCCCTTGCAAAATTTTTCGTCGTTTGCAAAATCTCGACTTAATACCTTATCAAGTACAGTTTGTGAAAAACAGGTCCCAGATTTTGAGGCAACATCCAGATTAGTAGTAGGTTTTGTAATGATAGCTTCTTTAATCATAGTCTCCTGTTCTAAATGCATCTGCAAGATTTAATTTTCGATTGTCTCGAATAAACACAATATGCACTGCCAATTCTTCCGATTGATTGTGTCAAAGGAGAACTGAAATGATTACCATATTTGAATAAAATGCTTACTCTGTGATCATGAGTGGGTTGATGATGTAAATTTCGGGCGTGTCTAGCAAGGTTGCGAAGCTCTTTTGGATAAGGTGTGGGGGCTCGATGCAGTTGTCTAGGGAGTTCGGATTCTACCTCAGCAGCAAAACATATCCTTTTTCCATTTCCAACAATCGAGCTTGACAATAAACCTACAGCCGGCGCTATTTCTAACGAAAATAAAATAATGGTATAGGGATTGAAAGTAATTCCTTTGGTGACAATTAATTCCCTGACTAAAAACCGATTTTATCTCATCCAATATCCTTTACCCTTTCAGTCTTCTTCCTCCTCTTGCTCATCCACTAGCAGCATTTACATTTGAATAGAATTTATTGTTGCCAGAAGATATAGTTGAGTAGATCAGGGATACGACAGAATAATACGAAATACTTACGGTCAAGTTCTTCCCGTGGTTTTTGTGGTAACATAAAGCAGCTCAAGACCATCATATCCTCCTCATAATTGAACTCCTGCTGCAGCGGCACTAGTGGTTGACTTTGATTGTCACTCAGCCATAATGCTTTTAGATTCGTCAGGTTTAACATAGAAACTGGCAAGAATTTGATGCAATTGTTCACGAGATTCAGTACTCGCAATGACGACAAGTGCCCCAATTCTGGTGGCACACGCGTTAGATTGTTTGATCGCAATGAGAGCAAAGAAAGCGCTGTGCAGCTTCCGATTTCTGGTGGAAGGCATCGCAAATAGTTATTGTCTGCGTTCAAACAGTGTAGCTTTCTCAAAAGCCCTATCGACGCTGGCAAATACTCAAGGAAGTTCTTAGTAACTATAAGCTCCTCTAAGCTGGACATCTGTCCAATGTCATTTGGCAGTGCATTCAATTGATTGTCGTCAATCTTTAATGTTACGATCGTACTCAAGTAGCAAATTGAATCCGGTAATTGATAAATCTCATTCGACGATAGATTCATAATAGCTATGTCTCTCCAGCCCTGTACTTCCGACGGGAGGACATGTACAGCATTCAGCGTACAATCAAAGTGATTCAAGCGATATAACTGGTCTATATTCACGGGCATTTTCTTAATGTCATTACCATCAATCCATAGTTCAGTTAGATTGACTAAATCCCCAACAACTTCAGGCTAAAACAAATAATAGCATTAAAATAATGATACTCCGTTATGGAATCAGTATTTTCCATGAATCGATCGTCACCTACCAATTCAGTGAAATCATTATTTCCAATATCAAGCCTCTGTAAATTAACTAGCCTGCTCATACTCTTGGGCAATGTCATCATATTATTTTCTCTGAGTTCGAGCGTCCTAAGAGACGACAGCCTACCAAAGTTGGCTGGTAGATATTCAATGTACGCGTCATTTATATATAACTCCTTCAAACCAACAATATGGGTAATAGCATCAGGAAAACGTTCAAAGGGGTTAACACTGATATCTATAGACTTTAGATTTTTACATTCTTTTATACTATCTGGTAACTCCTTAATATCTATAAGTAACACACAGTTCCATTAGACAAAGTAAGATTATTGCATATATACTTGTATGAAATTGTCGCAACTGAGTCACTTACTATTCTTGCTGAGGTCTAAATACTCTAGGTTTATCAGGGATGCTATGGCGGGTGGAAGGGTGGTGACTTCATTGTCACTGAGTGATAGTACTCTTAATTCGTGACATTGGAATAACGGTCTTGGAAGATCTTTTATCTATATGAAAAGTTTATATTATAATAATCCTACCGAATCCGACTAGGATCCAGTTACTTTAACGAATTCACCCTCACCCTATTGGCATCCAGATACAACTTCTCCAATGTTCTCTCGTAAATGAACACATCTGGTGGTACATCGTAAAGATTGCAGTGGTTCAACTGCAGCTCGCAGATATCCTCTTCCTGCGCTCTCAGACATGCGGTACACTGCCACCAAGCACTACCCATTTCATGTGTGGCTGCAAGGAATCGGGATGTTTCATTAACAATTCTCAAGAAGAAAGAGAACTGTTCGTTCGACACAAGAAACTTGGGGTGCCTTGGATACAGTACCTGTACTCTGTCTCTCTCACGATTGATTTCGGAGTGGCATCGGGAGATCTACGAGGAGAATGAAAGCCCGTGCCTTTCTGCCAGCAAAGCGTGCACTAAACAATCGGAATTCCCAAGCAGCCGATGGGAATCATTCGTGGGAATCGGTCATCGAATGGACATTACATTTCCTGCGAGCCGGTCTCGCCAATGTCAAGTGCAGCATCATCGCAGCATCCACGACGCAGATGTAACAGACCGAAAGAGTTACGATCGCTCGCTGTAGGAGCTAATCAGTGCACACCGTCGAAATGTCAAGAGATCCAGGTTACTCGATCTCCATTCGATGTGGCCTCTCTCACGAGCATCTCACTATTTGCCTAATGTACATCACGAGCTTTGCCCCCTGGAAGCACGCGTCAGCAAGCGAACGGTATTTCGGCTCTCGTCGACACGATACACGATAATGTGGAAGCCTTCGTTATTTGACACATTTGCGCGCACCGAACAACGTACGGCTTTATTCAGCTTGATATGTCGGGAGAAAAGCTCCTTCGACCGTGAGATGCGCGGTCCACATCATCCAGTTCACGCATCGTCGCTCTACCCTTGAACAGCGGGAATCTTCATTTTCTCCACTTAATCAGAAAAAGAAGCTTACCACGACCGACTGTGTAAAAGTTGTCAGATCAAAAGGATGAACGTCAGAGAGCTTTACACGACGATACTTTATAACAAGAGAAAATAGAATGGAAGATTGGACCGAGGACTCCATAGCATGATCCGTAGGAACGGAGCTGAACGGAGCTTAAAAAGCGCCCCTCCAGGCACGCCTGGAATGACGTCCGCGATCGTACACGTGCGCAGAAGTTAATTAATGGATTAAACACGACAAAGGGGCAAAAGCTCGCCCGAACAGCCCCGAAAAGCTTGCTCGGGCTCTGTGATGCGTTGCGCGAAGAATAGAAGCTATTATGGTGTGTAACAGCGTGTAACAGGGGAATCGCGCTCGCTCAGTCAGCCACCGGTGTAGAAATGGAGGGTGTATTGGAGTACGAGCTGAACGGCTCGTCCTTCCATGAGGATGAGAGTGGCCTCCCGAGCGGGAAGAGAGAAATGAGCGATTTCGAACGTAAGGGTTGCGAGAACGACGATGTCGAGTATTCGGACGAGAGTGACAGACCTTCCGGCGAGCGATGGGCTCCGGTCGGTGCGAACGACGGAGACAATGATTTCGGGGACGAGTACAAATATCTTGGCAGCATGGACAAGTAAGTCAATACCACTTCTCGAACGGGTTTCAATCATATCGATTTTCCGCCTGACCGATTCTCACCTGTACACCTCTTCCCTGCTGATACTTTCTATTACCGATGCATTTTCATAGCCTGTCCTGTGGCATGGAGAGATTGAAGGTCTTAGAGGAGGAGCAGGAGGTGCTCAATTCTTCTCTCATAGCATTAACAACACACTTTGCTCAGGTACACATGCCACCGGAATAAACCACCGAGCAGACTCGCATTCTTCATTAACACTAATGTACCTTGTAATCACTAGGTGCAATTTCGTTTAAGACAAATCGTAGATGCACCCACTAATGAGAAGGAATCACTGCTCAAAGAGTTAGAGGAGTTTGCGTTTAGGGGTATTCCGGACGTACCGAATAACTTGTCATTCGATAGTAGGTCTATTACACCAACTTCTCCATTGTCATACAAGCAAAGTGTAAGCGATGAAGAAGATCATTTGTATATGCGTATATATATGTAGGCTTAGCAATCTTTTTTGTTATACTATTTTTGTACAACATATTTTGAGCACCTTTGAATTTTTGTGTGCTTGCACTATACGCCTATTTTCTTACTTGCTGTGTTATTATTGCTACCCTTCTGTTGCCTTTATATTCTTTTCGCATATATTTAAAGTGACATTTTTTTACCTATGCTTGTAGCAATATGTGTTTTTAATATATACGCTCAATATGCATTCTTACTATTGGAAAACTCAACAGACAGCCGGTGTGAGCGATATGGAAGTCGAATCTAAAATGGCGATGCAAAGAACAAAACAGAGAGAATTAATATGCCAATTGAAATCACAGTTAGAAGACTTAGAGAAGTATGCGTACGAGACTGGTGATGCGGACTTGCCGCAAAGTGTTATTTTAGAGAGACAAAGTATTATAATCAGTAAGTTAATTATGCTAATTCCTCGGTATGACTTTAACTACTCCGTATACCTTTGCAACTTCAGTAACTGGACAGAATGTCTGATAATCCTCATGTTTATTCCAGATCACTTGAAAGAGAAGTTGAATTTTAATGTAGATGATTTGTGTAAATTACCGGCAGATGATCTAAGGTGGCAAGTAGACTTTGCGATAAGTCAGATTGTTAGTCCCCTAAAGATGAAGGAGCAGTTGGTCTCCCAGTTAAAGACACAAATTACTGATCTCGAGCGTTTTATAAATTATCTGCAAGGCGAAGTGAATACAGAAACCTTGGCGTGCACGTGTGCCTGTCCTGTACACACGACAGGCTCCGCATCCTCAGGCGCGCACGCTAAGAAGGCATTCAAAGGAAAGCCCATAGAGGAAGAAAGTAAAACCAGGACTCTGAACACTGTGAAAAAAGTCGTTACCCTTTTACACATGTTCCTACTGTCGCAATTAGGCTGTGGTAGCGAACGTGTGCGACGAAGTTTCAAGAAGAACTCGTTACAAAATTGGCGCAACTTGAGGACAAGATTAGATTTCGCAGTAGAACATGTTATGGAAACAATTGCGGAAGGTGAACATCATTCGGACAGTCAGGAAGTTGGAAATGATAATGATTACGCGTCAGACTCGGATTCCTCGTCGCATTGCAATGCAAAGCTTACGAGTGCCGTAAGAAAGCATTTAGCAAGCTCGATACGAGATCTCTTACAGCACGGTTTGATGACCGACGTACGTTCGAATAGTGTGGTACCCTTTGTCGGATGTTTCCCACAACGAACTCCGACGCCGTCTAACTTTATGCACGCCTGGGAACTTATTCTCAAGTATTATGAAATTAAGAATGGTCACCACTACAACTCCAGTCCCGCGCAAAAACTCTCGCAAAGTTTCAACTTGGACCTAGTGGCGGGGAGGAACGTTTCATCTAAACAGAGTCTTCTAACAACTATAGGAAATATAATCGCTTCGCATAGTCCTTATAAGAGGACTTACGACTCTCACTTTAAAGCATTTGTATGCGCTGCCTTAAAGTGAGTTTTCTACATGAAGATAAGCTTCTTTAAGACCGGCATTCCATTGACCTACTTTATTCTGTTACAGTGCTAAGAAATTAGTTCTATGGCTTAGGCTTATCCTGCAGTGTCAGTACCTTCTTGAAAATCACTATACTTCTTGGAGCTACGTAGTAAAAACAGGTAAATGTACAAAGTACCCCTAATAAATTAATCAAATAATAACTCTCTATATTATGTGTAGGTTTCCAAGATGCATTCCATACATTGGACCGGCTCACGACCTACAAGTTTGACCTACCAGTTGATCTGGCCGTTCGGCAATTCCAAAACATAAAAGATGCGTTTTGATTTGAGGAGTACATACAGATCTCATGGTTCGTTCGCGAGTAAATGGATTGACAAAATTCGCGAGCAGAAACTAACGTCTACCGACTGTCGTAACTATCAGTGATAAAGCAACAATACATTTTTTGCGAGACATAATTGTTAACATAATACAGTATACCATTCTGTTCCTATACTTAAAAAATCGTTACTGCAAGAGACACATTCCTTTTGCATTCCCTGAGTGTTGGTTAGCTGTGAATTGTTGTCGCGCAATAATATAACAATCATTTTATTCGTTAGGATGATATCTAATAGGTATCCTTTGAACTTGGTGCATATTAAGCAAGGCCTGAATAATCTAATTTTCCAAAGGTGGATATTATTCATTGCATTGAATCTACGTACCACCGTCACATATTTCGTTCTCGTATGTAATTATATTTACTTGTATCTTTCGCTTTAAATGGACGATCCTAACGTAGTAAAGTTACGACGCGATGCTGCCTGATAAAATAAGGACTGAATCGTACGCCTAGTCATTCGGAAGTACGTCCACGAATCGCGTGCGCTCCGTGAAAGCTAGTAGGTTTGCGATATTAGACTTTTGTGAGCAACGATTCGTACAAACAGATACGAAGGTTTATAAGACACGAAAACATGACATTATCGCGCACACTACTACTGACGAAAGTCGAGAGTCCACAACCAAAGAGTAAACCAAAGTATATCTTTTTAATTATTAAGCTCTTTAGTTATTACCGATGAACTCGTCGCATAATTGTTGGAGAACATATCATACCCCAGTGTAAACTACTGAAAAGCTTAAAGGATGTTGAAACTATATTGTTACTGTTATCGTATGCAACGCCGCCTGATGTCGCATATTGCTCATATTTTATCCCGGTTATATTCCGAATCCACCCATTCTTTACTATTGTTTTGTGAGTACTTATTTACACGTTCGGTATTTGTAGATATAACATACAGGCCGCGTATTGTAACATTGTTTCACCAGTCTGTAATCAGATATTCCTCTTCATTATCATTTTACGCGAGTAATACTGCAATTACGAGTCTAATAAAGGCCCCACCGATGTTTTATATGATTTCTCCTACTAGTAGGTGAATAATTTCATTTATTAGCAAGCATTAATTAATTGACCCATTCACTGTAAACCAGTGTACTATATTCTTGAGTCGCAGTAAAGAAATCCAATGTACTATACGATGAAAATATCCGCTTTTTATATACTTCATGATTTTAAATTAGTTTATTGAGAAAGAATTTGCCGAAATATATTTATGAAGCAACAAATCTCACACCTGTTACTTTACTGTATCCTGCGATTCCACGAAAGGCAAATATCCGACTGGAATAATAAAACCTGCGAGCACCCGACATATACGAAATGGTTGTTTATTTCTTGTAAAAGTTGTACATCGTTAAAAGTTTTATAGCAGTTTTTTTTTGTAACACGTTTGTAGTATTTCGTCGACAACTCCACGACACTCATGGACTTTTAGCAACTAAATTTCGAAAGTGTTGCGGGGCCTGGAAAGTCTTCAATTGGGTGGAATGTTAACACGAATGAATCCCGTTACTGTACTATTGTGGAATAATAGTGGAATCGCGAATATCGTTGAATGTCGACGCCTTGCAGATTACATTAGAGTTTGTTGTACATAGAATTCAGAATAGAGTCTACATTGTTGATAACACATTTGAACTCAACGAGCTATAGAATACCAGAAGTTTCTTGGTCGAAGGAAGTCCGTAAAGAGGCGCGTACTTCCCTGCTTACGATATATCACGTACAACACTACTCATACAGTATACCCAGTACACAGACGTCGCAAGAGCACAGAATCGGTAGAAGTATCATTTCCCTTCTCCTTCTCACATACAAAAGTCATGTATAAAAAGTTCATGGAAGAGCGTGAGTCCCATTATATCATTATATTGGCGAGTATGTAAACTTGGACTACTTTTCACTTTGTACCGCTGGCTAGGGATAGATTTGCACATCCTTCTCTTTCACACAGTATACCGACATCGTAAAAAACCGGATATACAATATATATGCTTCCTTAATAATCAACAAAAGATTGTACGTGAACGGAGGCCGGTCAAGTGCATATCTTAAATGTATGCATGATAAAGCGTAGTGGAACGTAAGTATTAAGCTGGGTAGGTGACATCAACCAGTTACGCTTACCTAAATGGACTTAAATGCAGAGTACAACATTGACAAATTATTACGCGCGATGCTAAAGACGCATAAAAGCTATTTCATAAATACTGTTAAAACGACAAATACTTGGAGTGGAATGCAAACGTTGCGGTGCTCGCTCAGACTTGGCATCAATTCTTAAAACAGATTGAGACCATGCTGAGTATCGGAATATCGGCTGCTATAAGAACAAGAATAAGCTATGTGCATTTAATACATTAAGTAACTGTATACGTTAATCGAATAAATAAAACCAGTGGATAACTGTTGGCTATAATGGAAAAGAGTCCATTATGGTACTGCGTTTAGCACGATAATAAGTTACTTTCAAACCTTACGTGTAACAGTTTGCACAGTATACATTTACTTAATGTTCCTTTACTGTAACATTCGTCATAATACCTTTCGCCGACATGACTTTTTCGCACATTAAATAGGCTATATTTTTGGTACAGCAACGATCTAACATCTAACAATTAAGGACAGTTTAAATATAACGTTGCTAAATATAAACGTATTCTTTATGGCCGAATTGCGTGAGTACTCGTATAGAAATTTTATATTTGCGTCTTGGAGCTCCAGGGGAACATTATCGTTTCTTATTAGGTATAGTTAGGAAAGTCTGTTTCTTGCAAGGTCGAGTTCCACGATCATTTCTCTTTTAACTACGTAACACGAAAATACTGCGATGACGCATACTCCCTAATACGTGTAGATACAGATATACAATTACATGTAGGCTTACTGTTACGGCCATCGTCTTTAAGGCAACTAAATACTTCATAGTCCAATACCGCCGGGAAAGAACCTCCAAGGGAAAATGCGCGTAGTATCAAAATGTAAAACTTATCCAAAAGAAATGCGCTTTTCAGTCTTCGTTACTTCGTATTGCAGGACTATCAAATTATCAGCTCAAATAACAGCTGATTATTTATGCTAAAAAGTTACTTATGTGCGCGGCAAGTTTCTAAGCGAACTCTGCTAATAATTTCGATGAAACAGGTAAGCAATGTAATATACATATGTACATTTAATCATATCGGACGTAAAGAAATGATTCACCGAGGCAAGGCCGGATTAATCGCCAATCGCGTATGATAGAGCAAGACATCCCTAATAAATACTTTTATCGGCTCATTCAATAACGCGGCGTAACAAATATAACAAAGAAGGCAGTTATATGTAACATGTACAATTTACCGATTACTTAGCGTAACTCTCATATAAATAATATCACTTACTCCCTAGATATATGAATAATTACGTTGTCGTCACCTGGTAGAGCAATTATTATCAGACTCAAACGTGAATGCGCAGTGGCACACTCTCGGACTTATTCTCAGCCTCTAACTCGTGTTTTATGGTGTCGAGGCTTTCATATATTGTCCTGAAGGTCGGTCTGTCCGTTGGTCTTCTATTCCAGCAGCGTTTCATTAAGTCGTATATTGCTTGGGGCGTATTCTCGGGACACTGAAGGACGTTGCCTTCCTTAATATATTTAACTACTTCCTCGTGGGTCATACCGTAGTACGGCTGAAGCGCGAAGCTAAATATCTCCCAAAGACAAACCGCGAATGCCCATACATCTGATTCCACGGTGTACTTGTTGTATAATATACTTTCAAGTGGCATCCATCTCACCGGGATAGCATCTTGTTCATCGCCTTTGTAATAGTCTTGCAAATATATCTTCTGCGACAAGCCAAAGTCGGCAATTTTTACAATCATCTGATCATTAATTAAGCAATTCCTCGTTGCGAGGTCACGGTGCACGAATTTTCTGTCAGAGAGGTATACCATTCCAGAGGCGACTTGCAATGCAATATTGATCAAGTCCATATGTGACAGTCGCGAATCTGTATAACCCTCGTCTCTCTCCAAGCTTCGAATGATGTAGTTTCCTGGTGAGCAAGACCTCAAGAATTCGTTTAAGTCACCCCGGCCCATGTATTCGAACAAGAGACACATTGGTCGCCCAAGAGCACACACTCCCAACAATTTCACGATATTCGGATGATCAAACTCCGCAAGAAGGCAAGCTTCCCTTTCGAAATCTACGAGAAGATCTTCGGACGCCTCTTCCTTCAGCATTTTCACAGCTACATTCGTGAATTCTTCATCTGGTACTAGGCCAGGTGCTCTAGCTTGAAATACCCGACCAAAGGCACCCTGACCTAAATCGCGTACATAAATAATATTGTTTCGTGGAAATTCGAGTTTCTCCAATTTAGGATTGAGCTGCGCGCTCGTCTTGTGATACGCGTCGTTACTAGGAAGTTTATCTAAATCGATGTTCACATCCTGAAAGATTAAATACATTAGTACAGATTCTTGCCTAAGTTTATATCTTGAAGTATCTTTAAACGGACCAGGCTCAGCTTTAATATTCCGGTCCAATATATCTTAAAACTTTAAACTATATAAAATTAATTATATAAAATACCTGACTATCTGTTTGATTGTAACCCTGATGTCTTTTTTGCATTCGTTGACTCAATACGAGCGACAATAACGTGCCAACTATAACTACAAATCCCAACGATGACAGAACTAAAATGAATGTTGGTGTGAACAAAGTATTCACCGTTAAGTCTGGTGGGCCAAGTTCTACAATTTTAGTGGTTTCATTATCCGATTGGGAGCTGGTTAAATTGTCTGGAAAATATTACATATAAAAGTCTGGATTAAATCCATACAAAGTATATAATAATTATTTAATATAGGGCATACCACAAATAGGTATATCACAATGCTGCCATCTAACTGTTGCATTCATAGTAAAGCACCATGGCATTGGCTCATCACCACCTGCATTCCTACAATAATTCTCCCCATACTTAATCTGTGGGAAGACATCGGGCGGCCTATCGTAATGATGGGGTATATGCGCATTCCAAAATTGACAGTCTAATCCGAACTTTGTCTTATTCATCTTTCCCATATAAAATCTACCGTTACCTTTCACACAATCATCTAAAACATACATATATTAGTAGAAGAACCAGATTATAACAAAATCCCAGTATATGTAAGTTGTATTACGTGTAACGAGGTCTTCATTCATATCGGTTAAGTGAACATTTGAGCATGTGAGATTAGTTTTGCTTATTTTCGGTAAGGATTCACACTCCGGCAATGTAAAATGTCCGCGGGACCTGATATAAATATCCCTTTGTTTGTTGTCCTCTATGATAGCCCAATCATTATAACAGAACTGATGCCTTACTGCCATACAGTCCTCGTAACATAATGGCAATCCAATTGCGTTATGGCATTTGGGAAAAGCATACATACAAAGCATTTTCTATAACACATTAATTACAATCATTGATTATCTTTTCTTTTCCTCTCATTTGTTATAATAATAAGTACCTCTGCCGCTGAACGGCATGGTTCTGTTAGCCTTTGTATCAACTCATCCCACACGTTGGCTGTAATATGCTCGTTCAACCAACCCCCAGCATGATCAGTAGAGCCATTGTACCATACAAGCCCAATGCCAGACAGATACTTTTTACAGACATTTCCACTGTATGGTGCACAGTAGCCCTGCGATTCTAGCTCTAAAAAAGAATCATGTGCTAAATCACCCATCTAACATTCGATTGTGCATTCGTCATGTATATACTGTAAACATACTGGATTGCGCTGTGCCAAACAGGAAAACGATCGTCGCCAGATAGGTAATGCCGAGCACCATTATTTGCGTGAAACTGTGGAGGAGCATTGAACGGGAGAAAAATATCACATCTTTTGTCGATGATTAGTATCGCGTGGGCACCGGCTAATCAGGGCGTTCATTTAAATGACATTAAACTCGGTTAGGCCGACACTGAAACACCAATGTTTTGTGGTCCCCACTTGATCGCGTTGCCACATTTTTTCGCCCAACTTTTATTGGACTCCACGCGAATACACCGATTATTGCTGAACCACTCGACGAAAATGCTTTCGTCGGGTGATCGAACGACTGAGGGAAAATAAAGCCAATGATGGTCAATGAACTGTGCACCGCATAGTCGCACTCATATATTCGACTCTTGAAATGGAAGTGTGTTGTCTTTCCCTCAGTGGTTGCCCAGCAGATTTTGCTAATTCTCGACTGATCGTAAACCCCAACCCTGATTTATATCTACGGTCAGTTGCTAATTTGCGAGATACATACAATGCTCAAATGGAAAATATACTTCTTTTCTAAGCGGCAAAAGTGGCCGTTAGCGCCGTTAAGATCAAGGCAAATTTGGAACTGCTTGGAACTAGGATGATTAGCCGGTGTGCTTCGATCCGTGCATCGACAACGTCGCAATTCGATAAGAGATACAAAAAATGTATAAGATATTCTATTGCATCAAGGTATCGGGGTGAAAATAAAGAAAGTGCAGAGTGGTATATAAGAAAATCTCGAACTTTTCCACTAAAACAATGCTAGGAAAAGAAAGGGGAAGTTGAGAATCTCAAATTCTATGTTCCCAAACGAGAATACCGGTTCGGGCAGTGGTACGACTGGATTTCGAAGGAAAATGGGCGCGAATGAAAGCGATTCGGTGTACAACGGAAACCGTGGACCGGCAAAGATAGATTTTGAGAGATGCAAGCTTTTCTGAAGACGGGAAAGCTAGGAGCTGGTGATAGGAAGCCTTCCACGTCAAAGCGCAAAGACGAGAAGAGTGGACCTACGCCGCCATGGGTCGAAAAATAGTGGGTATCGTTCGCATAACCTACCCTTTTGAAAAACATGCTTCTAACTGCTAAAATTAATTTTAATTGAATGAAATTGAATGAACTGTGCCGATATTTACAAACCCTCTTCATATTTTTCTTTCTAGTCGTCCACGCACAGTGGAGGATGTCGTGGAACAAAACGAGGTCGTTGAGGTATTGCGACAGTGTCTAAAGGGTGGCGATTTTCCAAATCTATTGTTTTATGGACCACCAGGAACTGGTAAGACCAGTACGATACTGGCAGCTGCCAGACAATTATTCGGGAGCATATACAAAGAACGGATATTGGAGCTAAACGCTTCCGATGAGAGAGGCATTCAAGTAGTCAGGGATAAGATCAAGTCGTTCGCTCAGCTCACTGCTGGCGGCACCAGAGACGAGTATGTTTGCAAGGGTAAACTTATTACTTACGCTTCACGATGAAATGAAATCAGCCAATGATGATGAAGTAAAAGGTCTGAGGACATGAGACGGCAATATGCGTGAGACACTTGCGGAATGCATATAGTTGTTTTCAGGGGTTCTAAGTGAGAATCTTAGTGACTCTTATTAGCAACTAGACATTAAAATTGCTTCTGCCAGGATTTGAAAGTATGCGAAGCATCATATTTTTCATTCTGCTTTCGAAGCGCACATGTCGTATTGCATTTCTCTAGTGTTGAGCATATTGTTTCCTTGTTCTTTGATAATTTGGCACTTATCTGAGGCAAAGCTAATATAACATAAAATGGCGTACCTTTCTGCCGGGGAATCTACATTTGTACTAATGAAATCGATACTTTTAGTGGGAAGAGTTGTCCACCTTTCAAAATTATCATCTTGGACGAAGCAGACAGTATGACCAATGCCGCGCAGGCTGCGCTCAGACGCACCATGGAGAAAGAATCACACAGTACAAGATTCTGCCTGATTTGTAACTATGTTTCGAGAATAATAGAGCCCTTGACATCAAGGTGTACCAAGTTCAGGTTCAAGCCGTTAGGAGAGGAAAAAATAGTTGAAAGACTGGAGTACATATGTAAGCGTGAAGACTTGAAAGCGGAGAAGCCTGTTTTGTTTAAAATCGTTGAAGCGTCCGGTGGTGATCTTCGTCGAGCTATTACTTGCCTGCAGTCTGTTACAAGGTTAAAGGGGAAGGACATTGAAATCTTAGTGGATGACGTTTTGGAAATCATTGGGGTACTGATCCGTTAATTCTTTCAAACAACACGACTCTTTTATGAACATTTGAAATTAATTAATAACATTTACAGATCGTACCTGATAAATGCCTCTTTGACATGATCGAGATCTGTAAATCAAAAGACTATAACAAAGCGGAAGAGTTCATAGATGAATTCATGTTGCAAGCATACGCAACTTCTCAAGTGATCGAGCAACTAAGCGAGAAAATTATTTATTCCAATGAGTTGAACGACAAACAGAAGGCATTGATCGCCAATACTCTAGGGGTAAGAGATAAAGAGTACCAAGTACGAGGCTGGCTTCGATTCTAATCTAATAGACTCTTTCTTTGTCTAGGAATGCAATTACAGGCTGATGGACGGTGGCAGCGAATATCTTCAACTCATAAATATCTGTTGCAGTATGATACAGGCTTACACGATGGCCTAGTTACTTATAGTGATTGTTGTATATTTTTTTATTGAATAAATATTTAATAACTTTTCGAAGACCCACTACTTTGCTTGTTGAATCCACTCTCTCTTTTCTGCTTACATTATTTATATTTCCTTAACTGACTTTAGATTACCAACGGTACAATTGATCTAAATACGTATGTCAGAAGAGTGACTAAAAGGGAGATTCGGAGGGCGCGGGAAAATTGGAGGTGGCTGAACGTTCCATGTTCCTAGGGCAGGATGAGGTCATTGTATGTATATATATAAGAGAGAGGTCCAACCAAACCAAAAGGAAAGGAAACGACGCGCTACCTGCCGGCAGCGGCGGCCCGGTGTATATCTCGGTGCCGTAACATCAGGAGGCAGGTCGCGCACGGTTGAGAGCCCCTGGCCTCGGCGTGTAGGGGCGTCGTTGCTGCGTGCAATGTGTATCGTGTAGGCGTTGGCGAGGAGGAGACAAGTCGGGGATGTGTCCGTAAAAAAACTTGTGGTTTCTGCGTACTCTGGACGGCACGTGCACGACTGAAATCGCGTTTGGCAAAGGGGATCGGGCCGGAGATCCGCTCGCCGCTCGAGCCGGGCTCACCTGTGTCTTTCGGAGAGCGAGCGACCGAGCGACCGAGCGAACTCGTCGTCGCAGGGGGAAAAAAGTGTGCAGCCAGTGCTCCGTATTCTTTCGCTTCTGGCGAAGGCCACGTACGAGTGCGAGAAGCCCGCGAGCGAACGAGCGAGCGAGCGAGCGACGACAGCGGATCGAGAGAACGGGAGTGAAAGAGAACTAGCCGCAGGAAGGTGAACGGGCGACTAGGGGGAATCGGAAAAGAGGAGGTGAGCGCAGAGAGCAGGGCTGCGAGGAAACGACGCCCGTGCCAGGATGCTTCACAGGTTCCGATCGTAGAGCCATTGAGACGGTCAGTGCTGCCCGTGACAGAGAGAGAGATTTAACTGGGAGTGCGCTCTCGTTGGTGGTACTGGCGAGCAGGGAAGCACGTAGGGACGCACCTTCCAAAAGAGAGCAGTAGCGCGGAACTCTCGGCGCACCGCGCGACCATCCAGAAGAAAGAAGCCAGAGAAACACTGGGGCCCAGACAGAACAGAGAACCGAGAGAGAAATCGAGAGCGATCGTCTAACACGAGCCACCGCACTCGTGGAAAAGACGGCGCCCCAGCCAGAGCCAGAGAAAACCCAAGCTTTTACGGGAGATGTTCGCAATCTCGGCGAGATCTCTTCTTGTTGCGCGAGGATACCACCGAAAGCCCTGTCAAGCGAACTCGCAGCCCACCGGTCTACCTCGAGCTGCATTCTCCGGTATATGAGAGAGACAGGAGACTCGAGAGAAAGAGAGCGAACGAACGAGCGAGCGAGTATCGCGGAATCGTAGACGCACGCACATCGTCATCATCAAGAATCAGAGATACGGCCGGCGACGTTGGTGGCTCGTGAGTGTATACTAGGAGAGTAGTCGGAGACCGTGCGCGTGTTTTTCCCGGCGAGGAGACCTCGCTCGCCCCTTGGGTATGAGTAAATCCTACTGCCGCCTCTTCCTCAGCCTCCCGACTGGATCTACCGTAGGACAGACCGATTTCTTACGTGCCACTTCCATCGAGGACGGAGCGAGAGCCACGATCTCCCAGCGACTCCGAATCCACTCGCTCTAACTTCATTCCTCTCTTCATAGCCGGACAATTTTTCGGGGGCGCACGCCGCCGACACTGCCGCCGCCGCCGCCGCAACCGCCACTCCGTTGGAAGCGCGTGTGTGACAGACAGAGTGCTTTCTTTCGGCGAATGCCACTCTGAGCGGAGCCTGCAGAAGGCTGGTAATCTGGTGCGCGGAGTCTAAGGATACCAGGAATCGAATCATCAGGGAATCATCATACTCGCTGAGCCGGGCAGAGCCGGCTCGTGGATGACAGTCGCCGAGCCCTCGATTAACAACCAGGAATCCAAGGAGTACGCGCATTCGAGCTTCTGCCGCCCGACCGCCCCCACGCCGGTGCATCACCGGCTCTGCCTCAACGTCTCCTGGAATGTGAGGGGAGACTCTCATCCCGAGACAATCCGTAGGAAAGGTGAGGGATTTAAATACTCGATAAACAGTCACGCGTTCCCGAGCGATGAATCGCCACTATACTACATATATACTAGATAGTACACACCGCGGCTACTACTACGATCTGTCACGGAGCCGGGTCGCTTTTTAACGGTACCTCCTTTCTACTCGGCAGCTATAAACTGACGACAAATCCAGTTGCAACCGAGCGTATCAGTGTCGATTGCTTTTTAATGCCTCTCTAGTACTCTTGAATTGAGATCACTAGGAAGACACGAGGAATGCTTCTTCCATCGGAGTAGATTGATAGAAGGAGGGAGAGGGTGAGCGATCGGTAGTTATTAATGAGTTTATTTATTGCTAATCCCCAGCGGTCTTTGGCCGGAGTGCGGCCGGCTGCACTCGAGTAATTGGCCGTAGAGCAGCAGACGGTCGCTAATGCGCTCGCGCGCGTATCGGTTTTTATCTTAAAATAGCGCTCGTAGTAAAGTAGTACGGATACCTTTCATTGATGGACTCTCTCTGGCGGCGACTCGCTTCGGGCGGCTCTGCTCCATCAAGCAGCGCAACACATCCCACACTTATCGTTTTCTCGAGTGGCATACTACTCTTTCCGTCTCTCCTTCTCACACTAGTTGTGTAAAGCGAAGGCGTTCCTGTGATTTGCCGGAACGGCGAATATCTGTCTGGCAGTGGTGCACCTGCAGTAACGACGTCTCGTTTCTTGGACCGATAAGAATTATCATCCTTGGTAGGCAGCAGCAGCAGCGCGCGCACATTTCACGAATGCAGGATTTTCTGGCGAAATAGGCGTGTCTCTAACGAGGCTAGCTTTGTTTGTTATTCCTGGCAAAGTCTCCGTTCTTGTCGAAGGAGCGAAGCGTGTTCAAGGAGACGCGTTCTTTTTACACGTTGCTTTTTCGCCCATTAAAAAGGCCCGGACGCATTTATTGCGGACGCGTGCTCTCTCTTTCTCTCTTTCTTTCTCTTTCTCTCTCCCTTGCTGCTGCACGTGCGTGAGGATGGTCGTGCATGTGGCGGTGCCGTGCGTCGGATTGAGAAAAAGTCTGGAAACGGGGGTATTGTGGCCGGTCCGCCACAGGCACTTGTTACTCCGGTACAATGGCATTTCTCGAGTAGGCGTGCGCGCCGGCTTTGTTTTTGTTGCCGGTGTGCACGCACCTCTCTCGCTCTGTGTATGTGACTCCCATGCATATGTATACGCACCAGCGGTGCTACGTAGAGACGCTGCTAGTATACATGACACACTCGATATCGTATATCCTCCGGGTTGCACTTGCCACGTAATTCAGAGTGTACTAGCATTGAGCGGAGCGTGACTTATGCCTCCTCTGAGGATAACTCGAAGAGCGCGTTTAAAGTACTTCGATATATCCTACGAGAGAAGTAAAGCCTTTCGTTGCTTGATCCTCCCAAATTGCAACGAAGTTTCTTTCTCTCTTTTTACTGTTATTCCATAGGGATGTTCGGTTACTGTAAGAAATTGTGTCAGGTAATACGAGTCTATCTTGATACGATTAATTTCGAAGGAATGTCTCTTACCCATTAAGACTAATGAATACGACTGCAATGGTGAGAATTGGTTTGGTCACCGATGCAAACGTATCGTGAAAAAGTCGTCACTCCCTCCAGTTGAAAAATCTTCCTCTAAGTATTACGTTACCAGAAGTGAGTTTGTGAAAAAAAAACGTCTGGAATTAGTCATCCACGGAATGCCGCATAGTCTCCTGGAGACCGGTGCTTATCTCTCTTATCTCCGAGCGAAGAGAGTAGTGTTATGTTAGCGATAGGCGGCGGTGGCGGAGAGCGGAGACGGAGGTGGTGCTCGTTCTCGCGAAAAGCTAAAGCGGAGAAAAGAGTTCAAGAGAGTTCGATTGGCGCTTATCTCGAGACATATTCGAGGACTGCCAAGCGGAGCACGGATGATTGTCGAGGAGCGGCGTCGCGTTGTCCCCGATGGACGCGATGCGACGCGGTGGTTGTCATCGGGGGCGCAGTTTGATCAATTGCGTTCTAATCTCCACTGACTGTGTAATCGCGGAGATAACCGATCCGAGGCCGCCCCTTGCTCTCTCTCTTGACACACACCACTCCATTCGGATTTCGTGAAGGAACCACACTAAGTTTAATAGGCGAGGACGAACCCGCCTTTGACACGACTTGAAAATTCTTAAAGCAGACTACGAGAAGGTAAGGGGCGGTGTCATGGTGGTTAGGGGATGGGGAAGCGAAATTGCTAAGATAAAAACGAATTAAACGTCGAAGGGGCGAGCAACGTAGCTCGCGGCGAGGCCGGAAACTTTTGAGCTCCGGGAATTTCGTGGCTTTAATAGAGGCTGTCGTTAGTGGCCAAGTGTTTCATAGAGTTCGGCCACCGCAACTTGATGGTGCCGCCCTTCCTAGTGTCACGATTCTCCCCCCCTCTCAGGCTTCCACTATTCTCGACGATAGGAAAGTTCGCGTGATCACCGATGAAAGAAGATTCTCATAATTATACACGAATCCCAGGTATTAAGAAGTGTGTCGACTGACAAAGGTGATTCAACCAGGTGCTCGTGGATGTCGTCAGAATACGCACGCTCCTATCTAATTCGAGATAGGAACGAACCACGGACTTTCTACCGAACGATAGTTTCCTCGACGTGCTGTTGAAAAGCAGTCGAATGTCGACAAATAACGCGCCAGTTACAGCAACAAAACACTCCAGTATCACAGCCGGTTCATTTACACATGCCAGTGAACCGTGTCAATACATACTTGCGTCGTCTACTTGTGTAAATCTATATACTAAAAACAAGAGAACGCTATTTGCAATTTGCACTGACAGGATATGTAGACTAATACATTACAGTAGTGTAGGATTGAAGGATTATGAATGCCCCGAAATTAGGCCGATTGAGTCTCGATCGGCGATGTTGGGTGGCGTCGAGCGAACGTCGAGACGACGCACGCGTGTAGACACGCGCGTGTTTGGTCTCTTGTAATGAGCGAGTGTATAATTTACGAAAAGAACGGCTGGGCCATTCAGCCGGGGATGAAACGAGCGAGAGGCGGTGGTCCCGCGGGAAGTGGATGTGCCAAACGAATTCCATCAATTCTTCAAGAGAGCGAAGGCACCGCTCTCATCCCTTCAAAAGGATGAACCTCGATCATCGCCTTGCTGCCCTTCCACCCGTATTGTTTCTCTGCCCTTGCGACGACTGTTACGTTAAAAGCTGCTGCGCCTCTCTCACTGCTTCTTACTACCAACTAGTCTGAACTCTCTGCTTTGCTTCTCCCTCCTAGCGTGGAATTTTTACCCCTCAGACTCGAGGAGAGCAGCGTACGCAACGAGTCAGAGGCTGCTCTCATATGAGATTCGCGCCTTGCGTCGAGCCAACTCTCTGCAACCCCTTTTACGCGCTGCGTCGACTGCGTTTACCAACCTCACCTCTCTTGCTTTCCCCGACTCTCTTTCTATGCATCTTGCTCCGTTCGTTCCTGCTCTTTCCCTCCGCTTGGTTTCTCACCGGCGAGCTCGCGCGTTATAAGTTCGCCGTGGCTCGCTACGAATTAATTTCGACTGGACGTAAATTAATGTCGCGCTCATTTTTATCGAGCTTTTAATAGAGAAGAGAAGCCAGGAAGCGCCACTTCGTAAAACCACCCGGAAGGACAGATTCACGGTTTCCAGTGCTTGCAATTAAATCTCGGAATTAATCATTGGATAGAAAGACGATTGCGGTAGAAAGGTCCGAGGTCAGACTGAGCAGGGAACATTGGAAAAGAAACGATAAGGAAGGGGACTTTCGAAAAAGTGTCCCTGCTCTATCTCGTTTCGACTGATATTTGTGACGGTCGATAGGAGTCACGTTAATCCCAATACATATATGTATACATTTGGGAGGAAGTATCGTGTGTCGGAGTCGGGCGATCGAGTAAACGACCCTAGAGAATTTACACATTCAATGCCGTGCGTCGATCGCAACGGCCCAGTGTCCTCTGGCTCCAGATAAGTTTATTTATAACTTGGAGCGTCCCTCGCCCCTTCCGTGTCTTAAAGCGATAGAGTGGCGAGTGGAAGCTGAAGAGAGAGAGAGAGAGAGAGAGAGAGAGAGAGAGAGAGAGAGAGAGAGAGAGAGAGAGAGAGAAGAGAACGCGTGTTTGGTCGCACGCAAAGAATACGGTTTGAAGTACTCTCAGGCGAGTATAGAGAAAGAGAGAAAGCCGGCGTTGCCAGACAGAGATGGAGAAAGAGAGTTTAAGGAACCAAAAGCCGGCGTGTGAGCGTGTAATGACTGAGAGATGAGCCACTCGCACCGCCGGCAACCTGGAATGTATGAGGCTGTTAGGAACGCACACGATCCTAATTAGACATTTTCAGGCTACCGCCGCGGAAGACGGTGCTCTAGACTGGCGGAAGAACGGCCAATGCATACCTAGCAGACCCCAATTAATGACTTTACCCTTAGCCCCTTCCACTGCTTCACACTTTCGCTACATTACCTAACATCTAACACTCCTCTAGTCCTACTATTATTCTATGCGACCCTCTTCCATTTCGACTAGGCGGATGAATTTGCGTATTGTTGGAAAGTCTGAAATAGGTATAGGAATATGAGCATAGAACGGGGAATGTCGAGGTTGACCAGGGTAGTTGTCCCCTTCAGGGAAAAACCAGGATGTCATAAATCTCCTAGACTTGGTCACTGTCCTTGGAGAGTATCACTCTGCGATTGAGTTCAGTTTTGAAATATTCTGTAATTCGCGACATTTGAATTTCAATTGAGATAGGCTCATAAAAGGTCGGCCTTACAGGGTAGAAACCCCCGAGTTCTTCTTCAGTAAAATAAAATCATGGAATCTATCAGAAACATCGTTATTCGGATTCCCAAATCCTCACGCGCGTCGATTATTTCGAAGGCCGGCACTCTCAGCTTTTCGACTACTCTTACAATATTTTTCAACTGCTAGAAGTTTCGTAGCGGGCGTCGAATTGACGGTGGTTCGTCGAAATATCGAGGGACTGTGCAGTTCCTCTTTAATTACGCTCTCCACACGCGAGGAGACGACGGTGCTGTTTTTTCGCTGAATCTGAGAATTCACGGTGGCGAATCTGCAACTTTTTCAATCGGCTCTCTTGCCTCCGCTAACCAACAGCCGTGCGCGCGCGTACAACCAAAGGAATCCCATGCGGAATCTATTATCCAAGTTTCCCTAGGAATTATCAATCCTTGCACGTCCGCATCCTATTTGGCTCGGTTTGCTTGTAAAAGGGCAGTCGCCAATCTAGTTAGGAGGACCTTTTCAAAAGGACCTTACTCCTGTGATTAACACTTCTCTAGTGCCCTTAATGCGCCCACTTTCTCTCCCAAAGGATATTCGATCGTTTGATGAGAGCAGTCACGCTGGTCACGTATCATTATGTAACACCTGCATTCGTCTTATAGCAACGACTCGCTCCTGCGACGACAAATCCATCGAAAGAAGAAAAAAAAAATAAACCCGTGTTCTCTGTCGAGTCCGCAGACGCGACGATGATCTTGCGGGGTTTACTACTACGAACTGAATAACGAGGCAGTGCTGTAGCTTTGCAGGACGAGGGTACGAGAATGAGCAAGAGAGACAGAGAGAGGGGTATAAAAAGGGTGGTGCACGCGAGCGGTAATCCAGCCTGGTTGTCTTCCGTTACGCCCTAGGAAATGGCTTTCATCTTTAATGCTGTTGCGCGAGAGTAAAGTGCGCGCTTCGTCTTCGTTGGCTCTCGCTTTTGTGCCGAAAACCCATTGCACCGCGAGAGCTAGCTGCACATTCCCACTGCAGCCTGGAATTCCTCTCTTTCCAACCCCCCCACGCGCGCTTCTGCTTTCTCTACCCTGTCCGTTTCTCTCTTTCTCTCTGGTGTTCTCTGGTTGTGTGGCTCTCTGCTTCTCGTTCCCGAGGGACGCCGGCTTCCACGCTACCTACCCGCTGTCTAATGTGCCGAAGCCCGCGAAATCAAATTGAAACCGACTGTTGTTCAAATCCCCTTACACACACCGGGTATTCGCTGTTCCATTCGCTGCTTCACAGTTTCCTCTTTCTCTCTCTCTCTCTCTGCATTGCTGTTTCTATCATGGTTCGTACAGACTCCTTTCTCCCTCTGGCTTTTTGCTTCGGTAGGGAAAACCCGAGAGAAACCTCTACCGGTGGGGTAGGAAAATCCACATATGGTTGTGAGGGCTCATAGAAGTCGGGGAAAAATCGACTGGTTCGCTAAAGGAGCGTTGAATTGTTATTCCCACGTAACTCGGGATGCCAGTGCCCTCCCTTAAGGGTGGTTGCTGCTGTTCTAGAAGGTGGAGGGTGTAGGTGCTGTGGAAATCGAGTTGGAATTGATTGCTTATTGAACGGTTGCCTGCTCTCTTCACGGAATGGTTGAGGCCCTCTCTTTCACTCTCTTTCTCTCATTCGCCGACGGGCGAATGCGATTCTCGGCGGGCGATTAATGATTCAAAACAATGAGGGGCCGCGGCTGGATTGGGAATAAAGTGTGACTGGCAGGGCTTTGAATGTAAGGCAAGCAACCCGGCTGGAAAAATAGTTGCTGGAGTGGAGGTTCGCGTGCTCTCTTCAACTCTAGTTCCACCTCCTCCTCTCCTCTCCTCCTTCTCTTCGGGAAGAGATCTCTCGGTGATGCGTTCGCTCGAGCTTCCTTTCAGGAGTTCCTGCCAAGAGCGAGCGAGGCCCTCCTCTGCCCTGCAACACAAAACCACCCTGACAAAGAGCGAGTAATTTCATGCTGGCAGTGTTGGGGCTCACCTGACATATTTAGCTACCGAGATACACTCGCGCCGAGGAACGAATGCCCGCAGCACGCTAAATTGCCCGCTGCTTAAGCGCCCTGAGATCTCCCCGCCACAAATTGGAGCTAAGTGAATCGCTCTACCGAGAAATACAGAGAATTCTCTCTCTCTCTCTTGCCTGGCATTGGCGACCCGGCTTCGAGTGATTCGGCATTTCGTCCGTTACTACTCTCTCGAGCACCAAGTGCCATTAATCTAACACAGCATAATCACACTGTCGCCCTGCTATCTCGTCGAGAGAAGCGGGATGCTGCGCGCTCCGTTAACCGGGCGGTTTTCTCGCGCGAGGTTCCATCGTTATCAGCGTACTCAAGTCCAGGGAAAGACGTCTCATATTTCAAGGGAAGACGGAGAGAAGAGTATCCTCTCGTAGAAGGAGGGAGTACAACCACTACCATCGCCGCACCCGGCATAGTTCTTGCAACGTAGGAATGAACGCGAGGAAAAAAAGTCTCAGCAGCCGTTGCGTGGTGCATTAGCCCGGCAAGGAAAAAAGTGTCTGCGGCTGAGAAAAAAGAGCGAGAGTCGCAGCAGCCGGTGTGGAGACTATCAAGAAGGGCCGGTAGAGTGGTAGGAGAGCTAAGAAATTCAGGAGAGTATCGATGCGGAGTGAGAAGCGAATGAGTGCGGGAGAGCAGTGTCTCCTCGATAGTTAAGCCGTTCCCGGTGGAGAGAGAGAGAGAGGCGGAGTCTTTCGATATTCCAAGTGGTCCAGTCTCCCTAGCAGCATCCAGTGGCATCGACTGCCAATATTGATCGCGTAAGCGCTTACTGATGTCAAGGTGTGTCGCTGTGTCGATAGAACATATTAATCGTGTGGCTGACTCGTTAACGAGACTACCAGCACAACTTCTTCTCGCCTTCCTTTCCTCGCTGCTGCTGCTGCCATCGCTGGTGGTGGTGGTGGTGGTAGTGGTAGTGGTGGCTCTCGACACAACGTGTTCATCGCTTCCGTAGTACTCTCTCGTTTCTCGGGGCGGCGTCGGTGGCGGCGGTCGAAGCATGCATACGAAAGGGACACACTGTGCATATGCGTACGTGAATCCCTTCTACCAGGGCTCCGCTTCATTCATTCGAACACGCGTCGAGCTCCTATGTATGCGCTGCGCTCTCGCAGTGCCAAGCCAGGAGGATCGACCGCCGCGCCGCACCGGGCCGTGCGGCGAGTGAGAACAGGCAGGAAGATGGAAAGAGACTGGGGACGAGAGAAAGACTAGAGGAGCGAGCTGGAGAGAATGGGATCAAGAGGGACGGTGGGAGAGAAAACGAGAGAGAGAGAGAGCGAGAGAGAGTGTGAGACAGGTTAGTGGAAGAAAGAGAGACAGATATACTCCGGCCGTGTCAGAGCCGGAAAGGAGAATGAGGTTGCGGCACAGAGTTCTCATTCTACCTGATATATCTCTCCATCCCGCCGTCACTCCTCTCTCTCTCTCTTCTCAGTCCACTTCCACCTAGTCTCTCCACTGATACAATCCTCAACCTTCCGCTTTTTCACTCTCCTTCTAGACCAACCTCTCCTAGAGCGCTCGGCCTCCTCGCCCACTTCAAATGAACGCTCTCCCAGGAGTAAATCGTAATTAAAAAAGGTGGACTAATCGGGGATGAGGGGGATATAGCGAGGGAGAAGTAAGCCACTTCCTTTGCTCCATTGCCAGGAAACTCAGAAGAG
Organism: Ectemnius cavifrons; assembly: GCA_964023945.1. Lineage (NCBI taxonomy): Eukaryota > Metazoa > Arthropoda > Insecta > Hymenoptera > Crabronidae > Ectemnius > Ectemnius cavifrons. The sequence goes on along the minus strand of OZ030387.1, from coordinate 7,752,799 downwards.
TAGGAGGAGGATGAGGAGGATCTTCGAGATGAAGTTTTCGAGCCTGATGAGATTTGCTCGCTCGTTGAATATCTGTTTTCAGCGAGTGTGCCTTCGACAAGCAGAAAGCAAGCAAAAGCAAGCAGGCTTGCGGAAGAAACGAAGATCGGGGGATCAGGATTGAAGAAAGATCTATTACCACTAGTGGCACGAGTCCCAAGGGCCAGTTTAAATTTAATACCACGAACACCGGCGCACTCCCGTTTCTTAACGATGTCCGATCAGCTGCGAAGCCCGACGCTGGACCAACCAGCATATAGTCTCGGTCCAGCGGATGGAAATTGTGCAATCCGTTGTGGTGCCTGGAATGTACCTATGACTTCATCCAGACTTCTCCCACTCGGCAGCATCCTGTGTCTTGCCAGCGAATATGCAACTGGATGATAAGTTCCGCCACGTTAAAAGCCCTTCTTATCTCAGGCTGAATATGAAGTCATGCGCTGATTCACCTGGCCACTGGAAGAAGAGAGGATGGGAGGATGTGCTTGGAAATGGGGAGGAGCGAACCTTCAACGAGATTTCACCACTAATGCTAGAGGGATGCCCGATCGATCGAGGATGCTGGGATAGTTTGCGGAGAGCGTGCGATTGATTGATGAAATCGTCCGGTCTCAGGCTCAATCCCATTTCGGAAGAAATCCAGACCAAGTAGAGGGGCTTCGCTTCTCCTTTTTCTTCCTAGATCGTCCATCAGCCGAAAGAGAGTAAGCGCACAGCCTCTCCAACAAGGACCGATCGCTTCTTGGTTAATCGTTGGCTGGGAGACGCTCGTCTCTCTTCCTAAGGAAGAACCGAACTGAATCCGTCGATCTCTCGTTATCTCCGTCGATCCACTGGAACTTTATGATAATTTGTCACAGCCGGCTTATGCAGCTAAGGGATCGATCGCTCTGTATTATGTGTCAGCCGGCTGATTACATCGAAAGGCAATTAAGCCTGCCTGATCGATCCCACTCTCTCGTTCGAGATGAATTGGTAGAAAGTTTGGACGCCTCCGCCATATACAATCCATCCTCGGCGGATATGTGAAAAAAACCTCTACTCCCGAATTTCGCCGGATGGCATGAGAATCGCGTTTCGAAATTTCGTCATGCCCTTGCCAAAGACAGAGACAGATAGTACGCGACACAGGATGGGAGAGAGAAACAGAGAGAGACAGAGAGAATAAACTAGAGACAGAGTGCGGGTATCACGAATGTTGGGAATTGGCGTAGGTATAACAGGTCGTAGTAGCAGGTGAAATAAATGAGAGAGCTCGCCGAAAAGTTGGAAAGTTCTCGTCCCGAGCGAGATTTACTGGCCGGCGAACGAACGAACGAATGTACGTGGACTATATGTGGTCTAGCAAAAGAGGGAGAGAGAGAAAGAGTGGGAGAGGGAAGAGTACAAAGTTACAAGCTGTGACGAATGGCTCGCGCAGTGCTTCGGGATGGATTACTCTTATCGAAAATTCTCACCGCAGGCATGCATCGATCGTCCTTCGTATAATCATGAGGGAGGATGCATCATCGTTCTCCGCGATGGGATCCGTGTCTTCTCCAAAAAAGAGAGTCAGGAAAGTATGTGTATGCGTGTGTGTGTGAGAGAGAGAGAGAGGGATAGAGATAGCCAACAAACTGATTGTGAGAACTCGGTTTGATTGATGCCACGCGCAACTGGCTATACGGCTCTTTCCATGCAAAATTCGAGCACACGTCCGCTCCACTTTTCGACTCGACACATTAATTACAGCCGGGGAGAGCGAGTCAGTCTCTTCTTCCTTGGCTCGCCATCCGCAACCGACATGTCCTTTTCCGGGTGGGAGTATTCATCTCTCTCTCTCTCTCTGTGTTCGATCCTCTCTGGGACACCTTGCTCCCTGGGGAAAAGTGTCTGCGGCCGCTGGAACTCGATAAATATTTGCCCGATAATTACCGCAGCCGGCAACACCCTCCCCCACCCCCGGACAAGTGTTTGCCTTGCGGGTAATCGTTATTTCCAACGGCGGCGGCGGCGGCGGCAGCCGTGCGATTTTTTCTCGCCCTCGGCCACCGCGGCCAACCATCACACATCCTCAAATATTTGCGCCGAGCAAAGGGCAGCCGCCGAGGAGGAAGAGGAGAAGAAGGGGGAGAGGAGGAGGCGTCCAGGTGACTTTCACGGGACAAGCGACGGGAATCGGGAGCAACGAGAGACACACCTCGTCGTTGTCGTTGTCGTCGTCGTCGTCGTCGCGACTGGTCACCGAACCCGAGTAACTAGCAAACTAGACGAAACAGTGTATGCGAGCTTGTGTTAAGAAATGCTAACTAAGAAAGCCCAGTTTAAACTTAATGAATATGCAGACTATTAACCCAAGCTGCTCTCCCTTTCTAACGCGCGGTAGATCCTCACGAGTGATAATGCTATCTCCCAAAGAAGAAGCCGCAAAAACAAATTGCGAGAAAGTCTGGAAGATAGACTTTCGAGAAATAGAAGGGAAAGAGAGAAGTACAAAGATTCGGTGGTCCACACGGTTAATTGGGAGTGTAATTGTTCAGCAGTAGATCGTTCTTTCTAATTAAAAGTAGTGGGGCACGTAGCATTGTGGGACTATCTGCGCGAGGATTCCCTAGCGCATTTGCTGCGGGCTCGCGTTCCTCTTACGCAAGTGTGTGCGCGTACTTGCGCAAGTGCGTGCATCAGTCGTTGTTCGCAACTAAATAGCGAATGCTGGTGGTTCGCCGCGTTCTGTATGCCGTGAGAATTCCGCCAGCCCTTTCATTGTATCGCTCTTGCTCGCTTTCTCTCTTTCTCTCTCTCTGTCTCTGTCTCTCTTTGCCCTCGACATCTCTTCCTCGAGGCGGAACACAGCCGCAACCACCATCAGCACATGTTGTGTCGTGGTTACGCTCGGCCCATTAAAAATGGCCAATTACCAGCGGGCAGACACCTCCATTCGAACAATTAACAAGCCAGGTTGCGATAGCCGCACATTATTCTCCCTGGCTATTCTCACCTTTCTCCTTCCGTTCTTGGATCCTTCTTCTTTTCGAGATACTCTCTTTCGGACAATTCGAGAGTCCAGAGAGTCTTCCTGTCGATTTTCTACACCTTTTCTACTAACAGCTCTAGCTTATTATCGATGATCAGGGAATTAGAGTGGCGTTGACGGTAGTGGCGGTGATAGAACCGTGGGAGGAGAGGGTAGTTGCGGTGACATGTCATGAATATGTAGGAGGCTGTTCCCATTTTTCGCGAGCAGACGCGTTAAGTCACTGATTAGCAGGATAGAGTGTAAAGGTGGGTAGAGTGGGAGAGAGTGGGAAAGAGCAAGAGGCTGCATTATAGGTCCAGCGCCCTGGTCCCAGCAGCAGCAGCCGGTGGTCGATATTTAATCCGCTCGTAGCCGCGAGCTAGCGAGAAGAAATTTCATTTGAGTGGACACCGTGCAACGTGAATTCTCTCCCACAGAGGAACCCGAGAAATCCACCCCCGAGGGCGCCAACCATTTTTACACGTGTCTCTGTTTTGGGGGATGGTGGAAGGCGGAGGAAGAGGAAGCAGAGATGGAGCGCGAGAATCTACAAACTGCTCGCGTGTCAGCCGTCGACCTGGCGTCGACGGACACGCGGTGAAAATTTCGTGGTACCAGGATAAAACTCCCCTGGGGCGATTTGTAAGCTGACACGTACCCTCCGGGACGCCGACACGCTTTTCGTATAGCATTTCGTCGTAGCAGCGCGTCCACGAAAGCAGACGGCGCGAGATGCACAGCGCGCTCGCCCCGATTCGTCCTGACATCCGAAAAATCTAATATGTCAGGGATTATTAAGGCATCGAGCTCTCCCAGTAACGGTTGCCCCATTTTTCCCCATATTGCTCTGGGTATATCCCTTCGAATCGATGACTGTACCGGCGATATTACCAGCGGACCAATGGAATCAGAATAAAATCAATGCTGTTCTTTCCACGGGTTAATCTTGCATGGCAATTTAGCTGGAAACTATTTCGAACGATTCTCTCTCTCTCTCTCTCTCTCTCTCTCTCTCTCTCAGGAGAGAGGAGGGGAACCGATCGATGATACCGATTCCTGGCCAATCTGTTCATCATCCAGGGGACATTTATTATCGTCGACAGTGGATGAAAGGAGTGATTGGCGTGTTGGTCGAGTGACGCACACCGGAAAGGAGAGTGCTAACATTTCTGATAAAAATATATCACAAGGCTCGATGTCGACTGGTGTGCGAGTAGAGAAAATAGTTGTCAAACATTTGCCACGCGTTGAAATCTCATATCACGAAAAGTCCTTCACTCGATTCTCTTCCTCTTTCTCGCGGCACGTCCGAGTGCAGCGGGCGCACAGTAGCAATGCGTGCGGTGCATGCATGGAAATTGCGAGCGACAGGAGAGGGCATATCCCGTTTCCTCTTGTTACGCGGTTCGCGTGACATCGATTTTGCATGGTGCGCGCACCGTTTTATAAGTGCTTGCGCGCGCGCGCGCGTCCGCGTACGCGCTCCCCTATTGTCACGCTTACATTCACGGGGACAGAAAAATCCTTCGCGCAAAACGCCACTGACTAATTGGGGAGGGGGCCAAAGGGGGGTCTCCGATCCACCCTATTAATTAGGAGCGCCGCCAATTCGAGCTGACAAAATCACAACTGCCTCCCCTGTTACCCTGAGAAGCTACCGTAATGTTTTTTTTTTCTCTCCCTCGACCTTCCACCCTTCGCTCGCTGCACTTTGACAATCATCGACGGATCGCACCCTTTGTCAGCTGAGGCGTATATCGAACCCTACCGCAGTACTATCTGCATAGAGAGACGAGAGATTGCCATCGCGAAGTAAAATGTATACCGATAGAGATTCATGTCCCACTGAACGAAACACAGGCTCGAATTCTCGCTGCTTCTTTCTCTCTTCTCTTTTTCTCATCCTCTTCTAATGACACGAGTAGTCGCGCTCTTTAATGCGATGATCGCCTCTTTCATTTTCCCGGCTCGTTTAGCATCAGGTGCCGTTAGCTATAGGCGCATTATTCGATATTCACTCGTCTCCTCTATTATGTACATTCGCCTCTCACTCTCATTCACTCTTCTCTCTCCCTCTCTCCAGTCTATTCTCCAATAGACTGACGGACAGACTCTGTTGAACGACACAGAATTAAATCGATATCGATTCCTACTCTCGAGGAACGTAAGCGCGCGCGCGCGCCTAGTAAATCGTGCCGCGAAACGACGATGAGCGTTTGCGGACCTAAATAAATTCCCTTCCTTTCTTCCTCGCCTATCTTCCACCCACCTCGACCATTCATGTCACATGGATTTCTGGCGGTCGCCACTGCACTGGCAGAAGCTCTTCTTGCTCAATGGAATTTTGCATAGGCCAGCGAAGCTTTCAGTGCTTGCTATTGTCGCGATCTTTTTTACTCCCCATGCCAAGTATTATCTGTATGTGTGTATGTTTGTGTGTATCTCTGGGTGGGATCTCGCGTCGCTCTCGACTGTGCAATGGTGATTCTCCTCTAACTGGTGCACACAGGGAACATGTATATATATATATATATATATATCTCACTTTTAATTCCTCGGCAAAATCGGCCATTTCGTTCGTTGGCGAACTGGTAATGAGAGATCGTCCCTTGACTTTCAAGCATTCCTTTCTCTGTCTCTCTTTCTCTCGCTCGTTCGTCGACTCTCGTATCTCCCTTACTTTCTATCGATCGTAAGGGCGAAATTATGCTACGAAAAGAAGGGACACGATGAGCTCCTCGCTCTTCTCCCCGGTTTCTCGCGCGTGTCTGTTAGAGGGAAATAATTATGAGAGGAAAAATACGGGCTGTTTCATCTCCGGAGCGTAAATCATTCTAGAAGGATGATATTGTCTGATCCAGTGGAATCGGTTCTCGCAGGAGAAGCCTGAACGTGTCGAGCGGACTTGCACGGATTCCTAGGTGCACGTGTCAATAGTAGGGTAAATGAGAATGCGGTTGGAAAAATGGTGAGGGGTTGCTTTCGTTAGTTCGTGCGAATGTAATCCTGCTTGGGTTAAGGAAGCCTTTTTCTCTTCCTTCCTCTCGGAGCTGTAGAGAACAGTGCGCTTCCTCCTGCTGCTTTTTGTTATGACGCATCCCGAAATCTGGAGCAGCCTGTGGTGGGCAGGATCCAGCAGGGAATTTTTGGCCCGCCGGCTTTCTCCCTCTCTGCGAAACGTATTGTGTCGCTTCTCTCTGCGAAATAATGCCGCAATCAAGTTCCTTCCTGTTTATTATTAAACTCGCTTTCCGAGTGTTCCTCTCTCTCCCTCTTTCTCTTCCTCCGCGTGCACGCGTATACTCGTGCAAAGCGGGTTTTGCTTGCTCCAGAGGATGCTGGATTGTGAGAGTTAGAAGCAGGGTGGCTGGTAGGGAAAGCGTGTCATTTATCGGTACGGGTATGCTTTCCATCTCTTCGGGATGCAACTTCGTCGCCTATTAGTTCGAGCGGGCGTTGGGGATTAATTTGATCCCAAATGAGTTTCCAAAGGGCGAAAGGTGCTATCCTATAGTGTTAGGATCCTTGAAACAAACAGGTATTTTGACACTTCGTCCTTTGCACGGGATGCGCATTGCGACTAACTTGCGCACCATATCCACACACACACATACACATACACTCGACGCCTTCTGTCCTTTCGCGTGTCCCGGCGTGTGATTATCCCGAAACTAGCAAGCCATGATTCCGCGTGTGCTTTTATTTTCGTCGCATTTAAAACCTTGCCGGGATTTCCGGATGCCAGTATGGTGGAGCTGTGGTTCATTGTCATCTTGAAGTAGTCGACTGAAGCAAATCACACAGGGATATGAAAAAATCGTTTCGATTTCTCGGATAAGCCGGAATACTTCGACTCTCCTGTTTCCATCATTGCTAGCTAGGCCGAACATGCTAGGTTATTCGAAAAAAAAAATGAATCGGCTATTATAGCGATGGGGAATTCATTAGAGAACTTTTCGCCAGGACGATAATTACAGCGGGCAAATTGGGAAGTGGGAGGCTGGGCGGTTGGGATCGAGAAGGCTGGTCAGCCGGGCTTCGGCTTGATAAAAGAGCGGCCAGGCGACAAATTAATTAAACTCTTTCCGAGCGTTTCATATTTTAATATCGCGATTACACTGCAGCGCGCGCGCACGCTCGCGAAAGAGAGAAAGAAAGAAAGAAAATGAGAGCTACCTGCCACGTATACTTGTTAATGCGCTTTCACCATTATCCTACGAAGGGCTAACAGGAGCTTGCGAGATATAATAAAAGTAATTAACACTTTGGACGGAGTCGCGCTTAATGAAATTCGTGTTGCCTCGAGCGCTAAGTGGCCGATGCGCTCCGGTAGCCCCAATCGAATTTGTGCGGATTCTTTATTGATCTTCCTACGAAACACGAATACCACCTGTCCCAGGATGTAGCAGAGTTTGACTCATACGATTCTCTGTCTGGAGTTCGAAATGTTTAAATGTGATTTGAATTTGCTTGCAGGTGTGATCGTCGACTGCTGAGCGGCAAAGGGCACACATCAGCTGGTATGTCAAATAATCAGCTGGTTGACTCCTGTCTGTAAGTGTCCCGTCACCAAACCATCACACCACCAGACAATCGCTTGATCGATGCAAGCTCATTCATCGTCACGCCTTCATCCCATTATTCTATAAAGATCTATTCTCACTTTTATTCAGTCTACTTCTATCTATATTCTATCTATCTATCGTGCCCGACTACCTTTCTCTCACTCACATCTTTCTCACCATCTCGCACTATCATCTATCACTACTAAATGGAAAGAGCAAGAAAATAATTTCTCTCTGTTAAAATCTTGCTTACCCTGACGCTCCCAGAAGTATTCACGGTAATTAGTACACACTTTCTTAAGAAACACGCTTTTTATACTCTTACCAAGCCGAATCTCAAGAAAAAGGCTGTCCGCCTCTTCTGTACATACGTGGTTACCATTAGCGCTTATCGCTTGCTCTCGTAGAGAACGCAACGCGTCAAGCCTATAAACTCGTCGGTCTCTATTACTACTCTCTGTCTTTTCATATCGATTCTTCTATTCATTGGTAAAAGTGAAGGCACGAGAAAGCAAAGATCATTGTTAAGCGCGCGAGAGTGAGGAAAGAGTGGTTGTTGGCTTGAATAATCTCAGAGGAATTGTTCGTGCTAGGCTGGTGAATCGTCGGATTGAGCAGAGGCAGGAGCACAACATAACACGCACTGAGATCACGCAGAGGTGACTAACATCTCCTAAGCAGCGAGTCACTCATTCTGAATGTCAGTCTAAAAGTTACATTGTCTCGTCCCGTCTAATCATTCAGACATTGTCATCAATTAGCGCCAATCATTAATCAACTAGTGTCAAATAAACGAGCAAGGACAGGATTAGACGGCGGGTTTACTGGATTTCTATTTATCCAAGGTTCATTTTAATTTCGAGAAGATTAATTTTGGACAGCAAGAGTACAGGCAGCTCTCAGAATGAGCAACTCCTGCCACACTAACAAGCTTTCACGTTCATTTAGCATGTTTGTCATGTGCGCTGCGCGACGAGAAAATGAGAAGTAGTTAGTGTGCAATTAGCAGTACTCCTTGAAGCCTTCTTCGCTACGTTCCTCGTGTCTCTGCGGATTTTGAATGTTGCACTCGCCCGTTTCCTCTCTGCTTCTAGTTTCTTTCTCCTTGCTTCACCTAATGTAGTACTCACTGTTTGGTAAGGTAGATTACCATTCTCATCCACCTCTCTACCCACCCGCACGAGTCTGTCCAAGTGTGATTTTTCGTGTCGAGAGTGGCTGGAATGTGATCAGTGTCCTATAGTATCGCTGTAGAAGGATCTGCTAGGTTTGACCGGCGAATTGGGCTTCTTTCAGACGCGTTCTTCAGGAGAAAGGCCCCGACATGCCGCAATACACGTAAGTGAACCGCGGACCCCTGGCTCGCCCGCAATCTACACTCATATACTCTCTGAGTGTTTGACACCGATCTAATTGACGAAAACGGGATGTGTTACACAGGGGACAAAGTGATGCCGACTACCATGGGAGTAACGGGCAGGCGGATACCCATTCGTTGCACTCCTCTCATCTGTCTGTCCAGGAGGATCCATTACTCATCCGGACTCATAAGCAACAAACTTCCCAACAAGTGAGATTTGTTTCCTTCCTGCTTTGCCGCTGCTGTTCTTGCAGCTTCCAACAAGCCTTTCACGCCCTTCTCGAGCACGCTCTAGACGATATAGAGATTTAGACCCGTCTCACGGGAAATACTACCACCACATAGTGTACATTGTGTGGTCGGAGACAAACTAAGTGAACCCTGTAATAAACGCCGAATGATACTGTCCGAACGTCAGCTCTCTCCGTTTGTAACATGCTTGCCGGTTGCACATATATACTCTGCGGAGTGTAGACAGTGAGGACTATTGTCTCCCTTCTGCATGGAAGGACTATGTCGGCTTGTCAGACGTCGCAGAGCACATTTATGAGCCTGGCGAACTACCGTTCTCTTGCAGGTGACGACCGTAACGAAGGTCGTGCGCGAAGTTTCGCACATGGAGCCGGATTCAGGAGCAGTCAGCTATATGTCAGTGCCATTGATGTCCCAGGATTACCAGCACGCCGATCCGAGGTACGCCGCGGATCCGTACATGGTCGGTTTTGACCATTACGACCCGTACCTCGGATATCCGCCTCAGCCTGGATATCCTGGTCCTCATGGAATCTACATGCCGCGCTCGCATTCTCCACACAGTCCCCATAGTCCATCGGAGCACAGTCGAGCCTCTCCGCCACATGGTAAGATATCTCTTTGCCAGTGGTTTAAAACTTTCGAATCTTAAGGTATTGACCGGTATGTTCGTTTGTTTAAAGAATATCTTCGTAAAGCGGCCCCTTATGTCGAAGGCGGTTACAACGACATCGATCCAGGTCTAAATCCTGCTTTGCAAGATCATTATCGTATCACACCTAGTCCTGGCGGTCCCGGGGATCAGTACGGTATGTGCTGTGCTCGGCACAGACTAAATCGCTTAGACTCAATGGACTTTAGATGGATTCGGAAGATTGAATGATGTGTTGTAGATGAGAGTAAAGTGGCCTATGGTTATGTGTCTCCGTCCCCCTATGGACCCGTTGGATACGGCCCCGCAGTCGGGGTGGGTCCAGTGCCAGTTCCTAGCGATGTACCCGGATATGACGAGGGTCACCCCGTTCCATTATCAACGGGGGTGCCTCCAGGTATCTTCGAAGACGAGGTTCATCTTCAACGACTGCAATCGAGACACCCGGTCGTACCAGGAATGGCCAGTCCCTTGGACGACGATCAAAAGTCAATGCGGTGGCGGGATCCGAATCTTTCGGAAGTCATTGGCTTTCTTAGCAATCCGAATAACATAATCAAGGCGAATGCCGCTGCGTATTTGCAGCACCTTTGTTACATGGACGATCCTAACAAACAGAAAACCCGAAGCCTCGGTGGTATACCACCCTTGGTGCAGCTGCTCGATCATGATAATCCGGACGTCTATAGGAACGCTTGCGGAGCTCTGCGAAACTTGTCTTACGGCCGACAGAACGACGAGAATAAACGGGCTATAAAAAATGCCGGCGGAGTGCCAGCTCTTATCAATCTATTGCGCAGGACATCGGACGCTGATGTTAAGGAACTGGTCACGGGAGTCCTTTGGAATTTGTCCTCTTGCGAAGTAAGTCTCGGCCTACTTCACGCACCGTTGGAATTCTCGGGAATTGGGACCATATGCGATGTATGGATTTCAGGACTTGAAGAGATCGATTATCGACGATGGGGTGACCATGGTTGTCAACAATATAATCATCCCCCATAGTGGCTGGGATCCGAGCTCCTCCAGTGGTGAAACCTGCTGGTCCACTGTGTTCAGGAATGCTTCGGGCGTCCTGAGGAATGTCTCCAGTGCGGGCGAATACGCGCGAAAGAAATTGCGGGAGTGCGAGGGTCTGGTAGATGCACTGCTGTATGTAGTGCGCTCCGCCATCGAGAAGTCGAACATCGGGAACAAGATCGTGGAGAACTGCGTGTGCATCTTAAGGAATTTGAGCTACCGGTGCCAGGAGGTCGAGGATCCGAATTACGACAAGCATCCGATACAGTCCACCGTACAGAATAGAGTTGCTGCGCCAGCGAAAGGTGAGCGAGCTCTCCTCTATTCCGACTTGCACTTGAGAATGGAATTGCCGAGTGTACTCTATCTATCTCTCCCTACCCTGCCATGGTAAACACACGGGTCTTTCCTCAGTGGGCATGTGGCGATAACAACGCATGCTGCCAAATTGTGTGTACGCGCGCGCGCTCTCTCTCTCTCTCTCACTATCTCTCTCTTACTGTCTGATAAAGCCGATACTCGCCCTTTGGTGCCCATAGATATGATAGCCACTATGGGGAACTTTGAGTTCTGCTAGTCCTATCTAATATCGTGATACCGAGCTGTAGGTCTGTTCGTTCAATGAATAGATTTCTCGGCAACCCACACACTACTGTTCTATATTGATGCAACAGAATCGACATATTCACGACCTGGCTCAACGTAATGATATGTTTTTTGCTGGTCTGGGCTCTTCTCTCTGAACCGGCAGCGAGCTTAGATACACTTGCCGCGCCGGGTCAAGATCATGCTGGTATTTAGGAGAAATCGATAGCACATCTACTGGGAAAACACGTCGTGTGTTGCATACCAAGTTTACGAGGCTTCCCGTGCTACCGGACTTTTATACGACGACTGCTCGCGAAAATATCGTGTGCCCGTAGATATTAGATTTAGCGTGTGTATGTCCTATATTCGTGCACACCTGTATACACTGACAATCCATCACGTTATCATCGAAGTATGATTATTGAATGCGAGTAATGAAAGTTATCACACGGATTTTAGTTCTCCTCTTTTTTTCCCTTCCTTTCTCGGTTTGGTATTCGATCTAGTTTAGAGGTGTATTATCTGTCCCTCGTGAATTTTTAGTTACGAGCGCGTCAGACTTTCATTTGATAAATGCCTTAATAGAGAATCGATAGTACGAAATGTCTCATGTTACCCTTGTACAGGGGTATGTGGTTAAGTTAGGCGATTGATGTATCCTTTCTAGTTTCGCATGAATTAAAATGTGTTTCAATCTTTTTAGCATACAGTTTATGTCAAGGTAAGACATTATTGTATTTCCACCAATAATTTAGTTTCCGTTCCTCAAGCCCTACTCTCTAATCATAATTATATCGCATGCTTGATTTTATGGATTTCTTTGAGGCATTTATTCGACGACTTGTTACCTGACCCCTTTTCGAATTTCTACCATACGAGATCTTCTACACATTAACATTCACTTCTAGTAAATGAACATTTACAACTTCGACCATTATATTTACGCTTCGTATCAGCGAATGCTTGTCGTAGGTGCTTGTTTAGCTATTTTAATCAAAAGTTCTCACCGCACTCGAGTGCTCCACTAGTACATATGCCAATGGCTTCTGTATGGGCTTCTCTATTAGCACACAACATAGAGGATACGCAGTTCCCGCATAGCAAAGACTAGAGAATCATGGCGAATTGGAGCGATTTCATATCGTTTTCCACTTAATTAACTACTGCATTCTCCATGTACGCAGCGTGTATGAACTCATTCCCATTATTGCAGCTAATGAATATGCCAGAACTTCTTCATTTAAGTGCATGGTTCTGAGTACCCATCGCCTCGGCTAGTTCTGCTGGCATAGCAAACTGAAACTTGGTCTGACATCATACGTTTCTGAGTGTGCTCTCTCTTTCTCCCCCTCTTTTTCTCTCCCTCTCTCTCTCTCTCTTTCTCTCCTGAAGAACGATTCTTGAATTATTTCTGAAGATATTTTATGGACCATTTTCTGAAATGCTATCTACCGATAATTACTGTGGGCCAGCCAATTTTGCGGAACACGAGCTATACGATGGCCAGCGTGCGAATTGTCTCTAATAATAATGTCAGATCCCGACGGTTTTGCCCTAGGTGAGAACCTCGGCTGTTTCGGAGGAAGCAAGAAGAAGAAGGACGGGCAGCCAGTGCAAAAAGAGACAACTGCCTCACGTACGACCAGTCCTCGAACAGAACCTGTCAGGGGAATGGAGCTACTCTGGCAGCCGGAAGTGGTCCAGTCTTATCTCAGTCTATTGCAGACTTGCTCGAATCCAGAAACCCTGGAGGCTGCGGCGGGTGCCCTCCAAAATCTGGCAGCTTGCTACTGGCAGCCCAGTATTGAAATTAGGGCGGCAGTCCGGAAAGAGAAGGGTTTGCCTATTCTGGTAGAACTATTGAGAATGGAGGTACGGATTTATCCTCGACTGGCAAAGCAATATAGTTCTACGAGGGATTGGAAATAAACTCAAGTCCTTTATTTCTTTCTTACGATAGGTCGACCGCGTTGTCTGTGCAGTCGCCACTGCACTGAGAAATCTTGCGATAGATCAGCGCAACAAGGAGTTAATAGGGAAATATGCAATGCGGGATCTAATTCAGAAACTGCCCTCTGGGAATAACCAACACGATCAGGGTACCAGCGACGACACGATTGCCGCGGTACTAGCGACCCTTAATGAGGTCATTAAGAAGAATGCTGAGTTCTCGCGATCGTTGCTTGATGCTGGCGGTGTCGAAAGGCTAATGAACATAACCAGGCAGCGGCAGAAGTACACACCCCGTGTTCTTAAATTCGCAGGCAAGTTTAGACTCCACTACCATTGTCTGTCTGATACATTTCTATATCGTGAATTGAATAAACAAGTAAATGTATAAATTGATCTTTTTTCCTGGGCCGATACAGGACAAGTATTATTCACAATGTGGCAGCATCAAGAACTAAGGGATGTTTACAAGAAGCATGGATGGAAGGAGCAAGATTTCGTCACGAAAACCGTTGCCGCACGAAATTCAGGGCCTAATTCACCAAATAATGCAAATAGGTATGTTTACTTGGTAGCAAAATGTACTTTTTTCATTGAGTTTTTTTTTTATTTCTTTTTAATTACGATGATCGCTCCCTTGGTTTGATTTTTTCTGTTTTGGGACTCCGCTTTTTGCAATATATTGCACATGAGTTTCGCGTTCAATTCTCATCTTTGTTAATTCAACTGATTTTGGCGGAGTCCCCGTAGCTGACCGAGAGCCCAGTGATTCTACGTTAAATATAGCTATGATTGCAGCACTTTGAACCGGCCGATGGCGAGCCAGGGTAGCACCAGATACGAGGACCGAACGATTCAAAGAGCGAACATGAATTCTAATAACGTCGGTCGACCTACTATATATCAGTCTGTAAGTAACAATAATTAATGGCACCGTTGACTAACACACTCTGCCACACCGGCGGCACTAATACAGCCCGTAGAACCGCGGCTGCATTTCGATAATGTGAAAGTAATAGGCTAAATCACAGCGGTGCAGGCGCAGGTACACGTAGGATATTTATCTAGGCATTATTCGTAAATCACTCTATCTCTTCAGTGTCCAAGGTGTGTGATTCGATCTTGCCGAATTACTAGTTACCCTGTTACGTTCACAAATATCCATAGTGTTAAGGAACAGCAATATCGCGAAATTTATTTCTACCGATTAGAGAAAGACATTTGATAGTAAAACTTTTGTGACTCTATCGAGTTGGAAGTCTTCCTGTTAAGCTACAGACATGTGTTCGTTTTGTATTTACGATACTACAATCACATTGAATTTTATACAGACAAGTTTTTCATTGAGGTTTACGAAACTTTCAGCCAATGGACTGACTCACACAATATACAAACGGCACACTATTTGTTATTTCCTTTTTGTTTGTTAATTTTTATATTCTTTATATTAGAGCTTAGTGGACAGCTAGGAGACAGCCATCGTATATATGCGGCATACGCATCCTAATAATCGTAGGTTTCATTTAAAAGAAATATTTAATCAGTAATCGCAATTCACACAGAATTACTATGTAACTTCAAAATATTATAGCCGTATAGCAAGCGGGCAAAAAAAGTCATAAAAAAGCTGTATACCATATAGTTGTGATATAACGAGAGAAGTAACGTGAACGAATAAGTGTATAAACTAAGTCAATTATCGAGTACCGATTATGATTACCGTGTTTCCTGTGATGAAACGACTTTCGTTCACGCAGTATTACGATGCAATATGCGAGAAAAACACTTAAAATAACGAAAGCGCTTTTCACGGTTTCTTTTTACATTTTGTTACTTCTCGGGGATCTAAAGAATGTATGTACCACTCGTTTAACAAAAAGAAGAACACCAATGTTATAAAACTAGTAACGATCTCTACTTAATCGCGGTATAGATTTTTTTTAGATTGCCCGAGAGTCTACTAATCTGAAACATAAGACTTTTTGAGTTGACATTTGAATTTTTCTACAACACGGTAAAGGAGCAGGATAGATTTTATCGATAAACGATATCTCATCATGTCATAGTGTAAGAATTAAAAAGTTATACATTGCCAAGGAACGCCTATCGAGCCTCTTTATAAAGATTTACCGACCTAGAGATAGTTCGATTTACCCCGTAACATTTATGTAAACTTCTTCTCTACACTGGAAGAAAGAGCGGCCCAAGGAATTAATCAAGTTTTTGCCCTATACTATTACGAGGAATGTAACTTAGTTTTGGAACTGTATACCCCCGTGACTTTACTAAGCCGACATTTTATCGTAGAACTTAGGCAATAATAATTTCTAACATTTACTCCTCTTATTTGTAACTCTCTAATGAAACACTAACATCCTCCCACCCAGGATTCCCGTCTTTTCTAACATGTCTCACGATAAGGCTGGCAGTTTTTATTACATTTGAACTACACAATTGCATATACACAACACGTTAATGACCACGAAGTGATCGATCTATACCCTGCACCGAATGTACGCGCGTATCTCACTGATCCTATAAGGCACACTAGTGAAATACACACACATACACATACACATACACATCACCTCGTTAGTATAGCGAACTGTTAGTGTTAAATTGTGTAACTAGTGTACAAGGGAGTAGGCATTACCGGACCAAATAGTTCGACTCTATCATTAATTAGATGGAACATTCAGCCAGGAAAAAAGTTTTGCAATTACATTTCGCACCGATGTACCAAAATTAGTACAGTGGACTTGGACATTTTTTCTCTACGGTAGTAAGCGCACAATGTTACATCGATGGGGCTGATGTTCTCGATCTAATTAAAATCCTAACTGTATACGAGTTATCCCCGTAAACCGACGTGTTCATCTCTCGTATCCGATCAGACTTGCAAACAGCCAATCTTTCCCTCGACCTAGCGTACATAGATTATACATATAGATGAGATATCACTTTAACCGGTTATAGCATTGTCATAGTCTATTTGTGAATCGTAAGCTGGAATAATGTTATCACACACATACTAACATCGAGTATCTCATGCACTGCACGCGATTACTACCCGAATAAAGATAGTCCTCGCGAATCTCAGTGTAAGTTTGCAATAAGCAGGGTATTTTCGTTCTCTCGTCTCGGCTGGCACTAATCCTTCAGGATGACGTGAGAAACTATGATGCCGAGAGTGGCTTGCCAGTGCCAGGCCGAGTTCACGTATCTCAATGTAATCTTATAATTTTACTGAAAGCCATTGAGAGTGAGAGAGAGAGAGAGAGAGAGAGAAAGGCAAGAAAGGGCAAGAGAAATGCACGCGAATAAAAGCATTATTTATAATCGATACGTTAACGATTGCACGGACATTATTTATAATCTATTTATATTCCGATTAGTGGAGCATAATAAAAAGAATACCTGATATACTGTACTCCAATGCAGTTGCTAGTTAGCATCTAAGTTATCACCACCACTACCACCATCACCATCACCATCATCATTCTCGGGAGAAATCGATGAATCGATCAGCTTTCACCAGAGGATACGGCCGCTAGCCCTGAGACCCTGTAGCCCACCCCCGGCCATCGAATGTCGAGTTTTACCGGTGGCTCTAAACTAACCGTTGGCTTGTGTGTGTTGCAGCAGCCGAAACCCGGTGAGCCGCTCTACGCGCAAGTTAACTTGGAGAAGAAAAAGAAGCGGCAGTATGAGCTGGGGGTGGGCCAGGGCCAGGGTCAAGCTCCCGGGGCCGGGGTACCAGGCGTTGGCGTTGGAGTTGGTGGTCCAGGTGGACCCACTGGACAGTGGGTACCCGACGGGGTTCCTGTATCCGACGGACCCGCCTCCGCAGCAACTGTAAACGTACCGCCAAACTCGACGGCAGCCTCTGCGGGTGATTCCTGGGTATAACACGTCGCTGGCCGGCCTCCAGGGCTATCAGGAAGCAGCGACTCCTCGTATCTTAGCCTTCCCTATGCCTAGACACGTAGACGATCGCGTTCACGCCCTGACATTGTGCCACCGACCACCCACCCGTCTCGTTCTCTCGTGGGGAAGTATGACACACGAGGAGTAGAACCTCCAGTAGTAGAAAAGGCAGAGAGAGAGAGAGAGTATCCCGATGATGCTAAGGTGGACGAAGTTACAGGAAATATAATTACCAACAAAGATTCTTAGTCAAGGCAATAGGCAACGTTAGGGAGGTCTACTCCAGCCGTCGGAGGGAGAAGGAATGGCAAGACTGACTGAGAAAGTAGAGTAGAAATTGCGAATGTCTCAAGGGTGTACTTAGTTGTTAGAAGTTGACGATGAGACGAGACACATTTAAGGTGTACAGGGTGTCGCCGTGGGGGAAGTGGTGAACGCGAGAAAAGCACTTTGCACCCCAACTTTTTCATGTACGATACTATTTGGTATATGTAATAAGGCGACTCGTCCGACCACATCCGCAGTAGTAGTCGCGCACTAATGGCTCTAAAATCTTTACTGCACAATTCTAAATTAATATATACGACATATGAATATATATATATATTATATATATAAATAAATCTCTATTATATACATGTATATGTATATTTTGCGCGTCGTCGGGACCCGCCGACGATCTGGTCGTGCCGGACGACACTTAAGGGACTACTAAGAGAGATTGACAAGTAGATGGTGTTATATGTATATTGAGCGAGAAGAAAGGAAGAGTGCGTGCGTGCGCGCATCATTATTATAAATACACGGAGATATAAATCGAGCGGAATGATTATAAATATATTATATATTATACATAAATATAAATATTAAATATACGATATAGCTATATATATATATATATATATATATATATATATATACACACACTTCGAGAAAGGGATACACACAAACACACACATACACACACACACAGGCGAGCATAGAGATAGTAGATTAATTGTGTATTACATAAACTTCTGAGGCTGTGGGTGTGGCATGCAATTCCGAATGCTGACTTCCCCAGTGCGAGAACTGCAGACGAGTTCTTCGCTTGATCGGCGTATCGATAAGAAAGCTTGGGTGAGGAGGGGGAGAAGGAAGCCGAGAGAAAGAGAGGTATTCTATAAACGAGAGGAGCACGCGTGCGTGCTTCTCTCGCGTGCCTGATGCGTGAGCGATCTGTGTCTGTGTTGTCCGTCTGTCCAAGTATTCCGACGAAAGCAGTATGCGACTACGAGATCGATCCGACTCTTGTGCAAATACATTGTCAATATGTGCGGCTCCTCAGGACGAGGATGGTACAGCTGTGAGAGACGAAGAGAGAAGACGAATCGCCAATGAATGAAAGCACGACGCTCTATTTACTGCGAAGAGCAAAGTGCGTTTCCGTGAGTTAATCTGTGGCAATTGAGTAATACTGACTCGTCTGACGTAGTGAGTCTCGATGGGGACGCGAACAGGGGAAAAAAGAGAGATCAAGTATAACGAGGGCGCGACAGAGAGAATGTAAAACTATTGAATACGTTATATCGAATGTTTTGACAGGAGACATATTATTAAATAGCGGATATACATATTGAATATATATATATATATATTATATATATACAAAATAAATATATCCTTGTTCTATTTCTCAGAATAATATTGCAACAGTTGACCGAGTGTTCGCGAATGACTCTAGGATGAAAGTAACACCAAGTCAAGGAGAGGAAGAGGAGAGAGGAAGTGAGAGCGCGGCGTGTACCGGGAAATTGTATTTTATGTGTGAAGAGTATATGTATGTTTGACACGCGTGCTTCGACGACCCGTTGGAAAGCATGTCTCGTTGATCCTGTCGCTCGTAACTCCCTTCATCGGCCTGGATTAATCACTCCCAATTAGGGCAGTTCTACGGCATACACTCGTTCATTCTCATTGCTCGCTCCTGTACATAGTCTCTCTTTCTCTCACACATTGACACACAGTTTCTAGAGAGGGAGCGAGCGACAGGATCGGCTTAGAGAAAAATCCATTTAAACTGTTTCTATCTTATTAAAAGAAAGCGGCGGTCGCCGGTACGTGGTGTCTATATTATCGTTACTTCACAACTCATATTAATCACTGTACCGCAAAGATTTCGCCATAAGAGAAGGGCGAGAATGCAGCGGTGAGGTACGGAAGGTCAGCAGGCGTTTCTCACCACCATGAGATGTCGAAGGATTGCTCGGATTATCCGCTGGTGCCGGTGTCAATTTGAAGGATTGCCCCGGACAGATTGATACTGCAGGACACGACACGTGTGTGTCTCGCTGGAATAATCAGCGTGGTGGCGAAATTAGCTTGCCATCCCCCCGCGGGGTTAATTTGAGTGCGAGTCGAGGTCCGAAGGCCTCTATTACGTGGTGGTGGTGGTGGTGGTAAGGAGCGCGCTGATCGATCGGATTGCAAGTGATTGCCGATGGCAAAGCGCTTCGGACAAACTGTTGCCCATTGATATATCAGAGGCCCGTTGGAAGTTTGTCTTACGAGTTGCTTATTATTCGGACCGTTTCATTCGGCGTGCCATGCACCCCATAATACATATATATATATATACCGAGGATTTCTAGAGGACACTGGACCACAGTAGCTCAATGCCGGTGGTAGGAGAGAGTATCTCGAAATGTGGCGATGTCGACTATGGAAAATTCATACCGTACTACTTATTCAAATAGTCTCTAGAGCTAATTAATGACTCTCGGGTCGACGATTTCCAAAATGGAGCAATAGTCGCGATCGATCGACGGCAAAAAGAGGGCGAGTCGAGATGCGGAGATTTTGATATTCCTTTTTTATTCTTTGTGTACCGCGGCGCGAGTCGGTGTTTCTAATTTTCTACAATGCTGAAGTTGTCACGGGAATCAGGAGAATGGAACAAATGGAGCAATGTTGGTTGCGCAGAGCGATGTTACGCGAAGCGGACTTTTCTCAACTACTATTTAGCTCACTCTAATCACCGAATTATCCCGACCGAATTTGTAAAGAGACGATATGCACTTCCACACTCCCTATCTCATTGTATTATAAAGCGTACACCTGACCCCCCAGTTTTATGACCAGCTCTACCTGTCCCCCTTTTTCCAAGCACTAGATTTCTCCTTCTCGATTCAGTGCACGCCAACTCACGTGTGTACCTTCAACTTCTTAGACGAGTGCAATTCAACTAGGCTAAGACCATCACGGGCAGCTCTTGTTATCTCGATACTTGTTTTAGTCATGTAAGGGGAATTTTGTAATAATTTATGTGACAATTAGTGTCAGCGTCACCTGGGTCGAGAAAGACAGTGCCACCCCTAACGTATTGCCCTTTCTCTAGACAGAGACACCGCATTCTCTTTAAGGCACTCGCGTGTGCCGCACCGGAAGCGAGTTCATTTCCACTCTATCCGTTTTATACTGATCCCAATGCAAGCCTGCGATTCCATATCAAGTAAGCCTACGATTCCCGCGGGATTCAACCAAAGAAGTCCACTTTTTTAAAACAATTTGTACGCGGGCTTTTCCTTCAAGTGTAGGAGGGGTAGGAGGGGAGGGGGAGGGGGGGGGGCAATTGCGTCGGCCTAAAGAGCGTCACCCTCGTTACTCCGATTAGTAACTTGGGCTAGCACTTATCGTCGAAATCAATCGACCGAATCACTCAGTTCCACGTGTTTTCTCCGAATCCGGCTTCTCGCATTTAGCGCAATTTTGATTATTGGCTTTCTCGAAAATGCCAGGAGAAGAGTAGTAGGCCCTATTCCTTTTGCCTGGTTTCGCTCTTCACTTCGCGATCATCGTCGATCACCGACACACATCCCAGAAGACTGATATAGCGTTAAAAGCACGCCAAGCTGCCATCCCCCCTCCGACGGGGGGTTGGTGGCCATCATTCCACGAGATTAGTCGCGGAGAGAGGAAGGAGTAAAGGGGGAGGATCGAAGAGGATAGGAGGATGGAGCGACGAAGATGTCGTCCCAGCAGCACTCACTAAGGATTAGCAACGCTAACGAGAGAGGAGAGGAGGCATTGAGCGATGGGAGTCCGAAGAATCGTGGACAAGTGGATGAAGCAATTGACTCTATCCAAATGATCTAGGAGACGTCAGTCGAACTTCGTCGAAGAAGAAAAAAAAAACCTCCCGAAATACGGATGATAAATGGAAAGGAGGAGAAAGAGGAGGAAGCGCAAGCAAAACATATTCACATGCATCTACATGTACACAAACGCATTACGACTAGAAATGATAGGCTACTGTGCTGCATACATATTTAAATTAACGGAAAACATTAAATAAGCATGGATGTGCATCTTAGATGTATTAGCGGAGTTTCACCACACACTTAGTACTAATTGTAAACGTGTCACGCGCGCCACAGGCTCCGTGCCGAGAACGGAGAGAAGGAGCTCCTTCTCATCCGGAGGACGAAATGTCATGAGAGAGTTGTGTTTGGAACGTTTTCTTTTTTTATTTTATTCTATCGTCGTACTCGAAGTCTAGTTGAGATTGTAATTTATTCCTCTCTGATTCCGAGTTCTCTTGTTCTTTGAATCTTCGATACAGGTTTTCTGTAGGTGTTCGGGTTTTTCAGGAATCTTTGTTTGAGCGTTGAATGGACGAGTGGAGTGGTCGTTTTTCGGGCTATCGAGACTCCTTCTCTCCGGATACCGGCGGAAGAGCTAAATGCGATGGAGGAACACAAGGAGAGAGATGTATCATGAGTTTATTTAACGCGTACGTGTATTTTCACGCAATTCAGGGGACGAGCGGGCGAGCGAGTGAGTGAGCGCGGCTTCGTCTCACTAATGACTCGTAGGTTTCGTTTCTAAGGATGCAACGCAGGCGGCAGGTGGCATGGACGAGATTCAAGGGGAGACAACATACTGTCACATTATTTTATTGACGTCGCATTATTTATATTCCCGATGGAACGGAGAGTACCACGTATTATACAATAATTATTATACTAAAGATCGACTAGTGTATTTCGAGACCCGACTGACAACAATTAAATGAATTTAATTGCGCTGGACCGGCAGGAGTATCTCGCTTTATCTGACCGTACCTCCCCCTCCCCATTGGCCCACCTCCCCGATCTCGATTCCTCCACTTCTTATTTATTCGATCGGATTCAATGGGACGACGAGCACTCCACGATAACGACTTGCGAGGTTCTCCTCTCGTTGCGAAATGGATCCGGTACTTGTGTATGCGGGAGAAAAATCGCCGTCTCGCTCCGAGCCGGATCCCCGATTTTAATTCCCGTCTCTCGTCTCGTCGAATTCCATTGACCACGCGTTATTTCCTCCTTCAATCCTTAAGGTCTTGCTCGACAATAATTGAGAAAGGTCTGAGGCCACGAAGGAAGGACTACTCGATACCGTGAAATCGCGGACATGGCATTGGCCGGCTAATTGTCCATTAAGGAGCAGATTGCCGTGCGAATTGTCAATTTGCAATTGTAAAAGGGCGCAGCTTCGTGGCTCGGCTCCGCCACTCGAGGCCACCGACGACGCAAGACCACGTTATCATCCACGTTATCTCCCTCTCTCTCTCTCTCTTCTTTTCCATGGAAATTGTTTTGTGGCTTCGACTTGCATGCTTATTCCTCCTCTCCGATATATACATCGACTATATACAATACATATATACACGTGTATTCCCCGAGTGAGATGCGTATTGCTTTTTAATCGTTTCATTAATATCGAGGCTCATCCATCGCGCTGCAATGACGACTATTGAGACACGAGTACTCATCGACGCCCACTCCTAACTCCCCCCACTTCACCCTCCGCGCAGAATGAATATGCGACTGGCTAATATTACATCGAGATTTCATTATAAAACATTTGTGGCCACATTCCAAGTATTCCAAGCTTTAAATGCTCTCACTGGCTGTCTTCCCGCGGTTCCCCTCTCCGAAATTAGCGTGGTCGATCGATGGGTGGCGCGCACTCGCTGGAGGAATGTATCGCCGCTGTGCCCTGATGGTGTTTCAGCAAGAAAATCCTTCCGCTTCGATGATCAGCCACCAGCTGCACCCTGAGATAAGAAACCTTGCGAAGCAGACGTATTTTTATCGGCTCTCCCATGATCCATCCACGTCTCGCTTAATGTTGTCCTTCCCTCTTTAAATCCCATTTCGTACAAAATAGCGATCGACGGATTTAGTTTACGAGCGATATTGCTAATATGCGCTATTTTGAATTAGATGATTATTAAATCTGAATGGGATAATCATTGATGCATTATGTCGAGATTAAAGTTACCAAGGAACGAGAGGATAATACTAACACGGTAACGATGTGTAATGGAGATTTTTTCGTTAGAGCTCAATCGAATTGGAGGGGAGGTAGCGGGGATAGTCATTATTTCGACTAGATTTCGTCTAAATCAATCGGTGGCTCGCATCGCCCGTATCCTTTCTCGTTTCACAGCCCCGTGAGCAAGTTAGCCAGCCGATATCTGTGTGTGCCGCCCCCCATGCGCGAGCAGGATCCTTTCGCTCTCGCTGCCATCGGGAATCTGTCTTCCCGCAGTTGAAGTTCGACCATCTGAACTAGCGCTACTTTTTTCCCAGTATCCCAAAATTTCTTGCAAAATTCCTTCACGCATTTTAATTAACGGATGAGTGTAAATATAGTGTCCCAATCCACGAGTCACTTTGGAAGAATGACGGATGTAAACGGTAATAAAGCGACGGGCGAAGGATCAAAGAAAACGCTGGATTTCGCCAAGAAGGAAGCTCGCAATCTTCTAGTAAAACTGGACCAATTGAGTCTGACCACGAAGGGACTCGTTCTACTGCGCGCCAATTCCCGGTTACGATCCCGAACTATCCGTGTTCACCGTGGACACCTGTGGATCCTGCTGATTGCCGGCTGGATTTTCGGCCAGTTTCTTTGGAATTACGCGCAAGGCACTCGTCAGTACAAGGTGAACGATCCTATTTCCCCTTTCGAATGAAATTTTCCAATTCCCAACGAGACGCAATGCTAAACGATTGAAGAGCGCGCGTTATCATTTTCCAGTGTCTGCTGGAGTTTCCCTCTTTCACGCAGAAAATATTTCGGCCGGCGGAAGATTGCTCGGTTTGCCGTGACGTTCAACAGGTTGACAGGATATCCAGCGTGGATCCGGTCGATTTCGAGGAGCGGTACGACGGTTTTCCTCGCCATCTGGAAAGGTCTAATGCATGGGGAAAATTTTAATAGCTATCGTGATTAGGTACGCCTATTCTGGGAGACCGGTGGTTGTTACCGACGCAATGACGAATTGGACAGCCCCGAGAGTATTTTCTTTCTCATTTTTCAAATCCTTGTACGATGGAGAAGACGGTAATTGTCAGTTCTTCCCGTATAAAACTGAATTCCGGAATCTCCAGGACGTCTTCGATATGAGTTCCAGTCGATCCTCGCTCGAGGAAGGCACGAAGCCTTGGTACGTCGGATGGTAGGTGAAAAATAAAGAAATTTATATAATAGAGTGGTTCAAATTGATCGCGATTCTATTCTGACAAGATATAGTAAGGCCAGCTCTTTAAGCTTTACAGTTTATCAAAAATATTAAAGTTTGGCTGCTTGAAAATGGTTTGGTCCTATTGCGTAAGCAGCAGGGACGAAATCTATCCAATTCGCGGTAAAGACTTAAGAAGTCGGTAAGGTATGCCCATGAGCAGCACACTTTCGGGGCTTCAATAACTGCCCCGATGTTCGGACTAACGCACACAATCCCCGACTAATGAGCTTACTATCGAATACAGGAGAGATACTCGTCGTCTGGAACAAGTACCTAGAAAAACTAGTGCTCGACCCAATAATGCCAATCTCTCATGCTTATTCCTACTTTTGTCGTAATGATTCATTGGGAAATGTTTAATTGCAAGGAGCAACTGCGACGAGAAGATAGGCAATGTATTGAGGAAACATTATCAGAGGCCGTACTTCTTGCCCTCGACTGCCGAGAGCGAGAAAACTGATTGGATTTTCATGGGAAGTCATGGATACGGAGCACCCATGCACGTAAGAAATTTAGTAATATCTTCAACTCTCCCAATGACTTTTCGATTAATTACCCTCGTGAAAGAAGTTCTAATGAAGCGCGCTAATATTGAAGCGAATGAATGTAAGGGATTTTTAAGGTGGACGACGTAGAACATCCATCCTGGCAAGCGCAGATCAAGGGCGAGAAATTATGGATCCTGGAACCACCAAGAGAATGCCTTTATACCTGCAAGAGGATAGAAGTGGTGGTAGAACCTGGTGAAATAAGTAAGTTCACTAATAATAAATCAATCTCCCATTAATTAAAAACTGCATTACAAGCATCTGCTTTGATTCCAGTCGTACTGGACACTAACCGTTGGTACCATCAGACCAAGATAGTCTCGGACGACCTGAGCATCACCATTGGTGCCGAGTACGACTAGAAAATTGCATTACAAATCTTTCTGGCTGGGAGCGGGGACGATGTAATTGTACTGTCGAGCGACGAGAGTCTAATAAAGTTGAATGAGAGCGAGCTACTCTGCATTTATCAAATTACCCGGGTCGATAGTAGAAAGGAAGGAACTATGGAGCGATTTTAGTTTTTACAGTAGTGGTAGATCAAAAGGAACCGATCAATAAGAAATCCAATTTTGGCCTGTTGAATGGGAGGGAGGACGGCTGAAAGGGCGTTCGAAGGGAAAGGTGGTAGGGGTGCCGTTAGGGCCGACTAATCGCACGTGCGTGGAACGGTTCGTGTCCAGGAAAGTGAAAAGAGGAAACGGTCTTGGTGGCACGGGCCCCTCATGCAGATGTGCTCGGAGGCCTCCTCGCACCTGGCGGCAGGTGAGCCCTGTCGCGGGGGTTCCCTTGCATCAAGAGTTCTCTCCGTGCCCCTCAAGAGCCGAGCTACCACCGCGCCGCGCCGCACCGTTCCAATCTCACATGTCGCCCTTACCTAAATATCTCTGCTGGCTACCGGTTTCTCCATTCAGTCGCCGAAAAGACTCGCGTCCTCGGTCAAAAGCTGGCAGACTTCGAGCTTCTAAGCTCTGCTATTGGCTACCTCTTGCAGAAAGCATCCTCGGGAAACCGATCAACTGCTCGCGGGCACTTACGAATCCAGGGCAGCGTGACTGCGTAAAGCCAGCCGGCTGTTTAAGTTTAAAGCGTCCAGGTTGCCGACCGAGCGAGACTCGGTGTCCTGGAGCGGAGCAGCGCGACATTGCGTCCGGCGAGGTGGATCGATAGGCCGCCGCCGCCACTGTCCCTATTAAATTGATGCGAACGATTAGAGTCTCCCGGTGTACTCGGTGGCACGCATGAAAATAGAAAGTGACAGAGCGAAGGAGCTTCTAATAGAATTAGATGAACTAATGGAAATGCGACGCTATTCTCCGCGCTGTTTACACTGCACCCACTTTACCTCGGCGATGCACGGTCGATGTAGTGTCAGCTGATTTCCTTTAATCTTCCTGGCCAGATGTTCGGGAATCCCCGTCGCCCGTTGCCAGCGGGATAATGCCCGATGATCGCTACGAAGCCCCTCAAGACTTGTTTCCTTTTTCCCGTGTCCCTGGGCCCTTACCCGTGCGCCCTCTCACCCAGCTTAATTACGTTCTGCTTCGGGCTCGGCCAAAAAGAGCAAGCCAGCCAGCCTGAAAAAAGATCTGGTTAATTCATGAAAATTCTTCGCTCGTGTCACGGGCTTCCTTTTTGAGCCGAGGAAAATTACACTGCCCGATCGATCCTGCCTCTACCGATTGCTCTTTATTCTCCAGCGCTGGATTATCGGCGATTTCCAATTAAGTCTGTTATTGGCCGAAGCATAGCGAAATTAAGTCTCGTCCAATGTGAACTGTACTGGTTTCCGTGCGCAGGGTTCGTCGGTGCGTGCGCATGCGCGCCCCTACGCAACCGACCTAGCAACGCGTCGTGATATCGTTCGATATGAAATCGATACCTTGGTTTGCAAGCGTTGCTATGTTAAAAGCCGGTGTCAAAACGCGATCGGGGTTATGTCGTTTGAGTAGTGATCGATTGAGTCCGGCTGTGATTGATTCTTTTGTGTTCGGTAGCTTAAGACTCGAGTTATCCAAAGTACGTCATCCCATTGTCCGCGTCTTTAACCTCGCCTTCAACGCAACACTGGTAAGTGCTTATTGAATCATTTACGCAATCGATGTAAGTTCAATTTGCTCCAAGCCTCGATTGAATAGGGGAAGCAGTGCAACGCTAGATTTCAATGTCCCTTTCAAGGGAAAGGCGTACTGCAATGTGGCGCAATTTTTACACGCGAGCATCAAGTATCTCTATTTTTTCTCTCTTTCTCTACCAATATAAAGGGCAAGGGTTCTCTGTCTGCGTTTTTATGCCCGATATAAAGTTGAAACCGACTGAACCGATTTCAATCCGATTTTCCCTCTTCTATACAATTACTATTCACGCAAATTATAATCTGCTAAATATTGCAATATTTATCTCTCATACAGAGCGTTTCAAAAGTAACCCAATTAATGTAAAGAGGAATACGATTCAAATTACACATTCTTCCAACACATTTCCAACAAAGGAAATTGCAATAACCTATTACAGTTGAAACCAAGTTATTATCAACTCACACACAAAATTGTCATCGATGTGAATCCAAATAGAACCATTATTTTTCATGCAATATTGAAATGCTCGGAAATTCGTTGGAACTGAAATCGCGTGAAAAAGGGTAAAAATCTCGCTACGTGTCTTACAGCCATTCCCGTCTTATTCGCCGGTGACATTAGAAAAGGGCAAAGTTGTTCCAACAATATCTCCGTTTTCCTCGAGGCTTTGTCAGCGCGGAGTCGAGCCTACCCCGGCGGCAGTGTGATTTCCTCGGGCATAAATTGTCCGTACACAACAAATACAGGCGGTGCATACGTTGGCTCGAGCATCGATCACGCGCGTGTACTGACCGCAAACTATTATGTCTACATACATGGGCTGCTTTCCCTATGTATCGAGCATGATCACCTACGCTATGATGCAATGTACACGAGGCTCCCCGCCGCCCATAATCCGAGCGTCGCCAATCTTAATTCGAGGTTGTGCGACTTGGAATTCAGGTGTACGCCCGTCGGCGAAGAGGCTGCTGCTGCTGCCTTCTCGGCGCGGCCTCCTTCGCTCCGCACACCCTCTTTCCAACTCGTACACACCTACATATGTACATATATACATATAGAGAGGGGCGAGTGGAGTCTCTATGCAGCGGATTCTCCACTCGGCCAGAGCTCCAGTTCGCCGAGAGGCCGAGGGTAAGAGTGAGAGAGAGAGAGAGGGATGGCAAGAAAAGTGAGGAGGAGCTCGGTGTGCGCGCACAGTGTCTTCTCTTCCCCTTGTCCGAGCCTTTACACACTTTACGTTTCCACGCTCGCCCGCTCTCCTTCCCACCCGCATACAACCGAGCACGTGCCTTCTCCGCACTCTCTTTACATATGCGCGCTCCGACACACACACACACACGAGCGCGCACCCCACGAGAGCCTCGTGACGTCTGTCTGTCTCCGTCCTTTCCCTCCCTCCAACTATATACACATGTCTCTCGCTCGACCATACGCCAGACCGGATAACTCCGTCCTCCATTCTCCGGCGAGGAATGTGTGTAGAGTCGCGTGCAATCCGAATATAAGGGGTTGCGCGCGTGTATACGGGAGGGCTCGATGTGCATGTGCCGTGCTGTGAGCGCGTGCTCGAGGAGAGAGAGTACATACATATCGGTCGTGCTATCGATTATTTTACCCATGTGGAACTTTCCCCTATCCGGCGGGCGCCCCACTCGGCGCCGCGACGCCCGGTATAGAGCGCGATATCGACGTTACATCGCCCATCCCCCCCCTTCGACCCCTCGCTCGTGCCGCGCCGGAGAACCACCCCCTCAGGAACGTCCCAACAGGGCACCCGAGCACCCTTCAATCACTCGTAACGCGTACCATTGCCGCACTCCAAATCCACCAGCTGTAAAATTAGCCCAACTTTCGCTCCTCCAGCGAAGGGCTTTTTCTAAGGTCGAGAATGAAGGAGGATTTGATTCGCAAAGGGTGGAAATAGCTGTTGGTAGTGTGTTCGGTTTTACATGTCTTGGATTTGGTATGTTTTGGTGTATCTTCTTGGTACTCCTCGATAACTTCCACCCTGGCGCCGCTGGTCAAGGGGTTCATATCGATTTCACTTTGCCGCAGGCTTCGATGGATTTCGCGCGCGGCCAATATTGGAAGTCTATATATTTGCTCTCGCACCTCAAGTTCGATAGATTTGTTTGGCCGACCTAAACTATAGCGCAGAGTTCAACTAGGACTCGCGACTTCTGGATATGTCTGCTTTAGAGGGTATAAAAGTTTGCTCGGGGAAAAATCGAAGGATCGGTCGATGTATGTTCGTGATGATAAAAGATACCAGCTTCTTTATTCGAAGTTAATATATCACTAATATTATTACATCGACGACTAGTTGTACTGCCAGTATCGATTCTACAACCCATTGTATTCAACCGTAATCGAACATCGAGCTGGACTCGAATTTTCCTATCTTTGTTGATTTTCTACAACTGTGTTCCAAAATGATCCTCGATCGATCATCAATCACAATCACCAATACTTTCTTAGACTTCCTATAACTGAAAACTTCCAAAATCATCAACCAAAATAAATCAGAAATATATTTCCAATAGTGCAAATTAGATATCTTTCACTTCTAAAACAATTATTTCGTAGTATACGATTGTCAATGGCTCAGGGTACCAAGGAACATAGAGTAGTCCCTGAACCACCCCTCGCAGGCTTTCGTGCGGCCTCGAGCGTCCTCCTCGCCCCTCGCAGCCCCTCTGTATCGAGTTCGTTACAGATCCCCGTGGCAAGATCTCCACCCCTCTGCTTCCCCACAAACGCGAGGCCCTCCTGCCTCCTTGCGTCCCTTGCCCCCACCCAGTAGTTGTACAGAGGGAGCTTGGCAGTCGGAGTTGCGCAAATCGTCGACGACCCTTCCATTTCGGTGGCGTGGAAAGTACGATCGTCGCTCGATACTCGTCGTCAAAGCAAAGCATCGCAATCCGACTATCAACCAGCATTGTCGCAACGAATTTACGCAAAAGTATTATATACACTCGAGTAAGAAAAAAAGTGTCGCCGAGTAGTGGCCGAATATATTGCGAGAAAGGAGAATTCGGGGAGGTGCGTTCTCTGCGGTTGTTCGAAAGGGCAAGTATAGAGAGGCGCGAGTGAGACGGGGATGTAGGCTCGCTGGGAAGGGTGGGAGTCTCAAGAGCGAGCGAGAGAGAGATAGAGAAAGGTGGAGGGTGGAAGGCAGAGGGTGCTGGTTTAAGAAGAGGGTGGTTTCGGCCGAGCGAGCCGTGAGAGACAGAGAGGCGAAAGGGCAGAGAATCGCGGAGGAACAAGACCAGGGTATATGTGTGTATATGTGTGAGAGAGAAAGAGAGAGTACCGACAGTACTGACTGAACGAGGAGCGCGCGTGAGAGAGAGAGAAGAGCGCGTAGGGTGAGAAGAACGGAGGGACGACGCGCGGTTTGCAAGCGTGCGCACGCGTGCGTGTGAATGCGCACGAGCGCCAGGAACGAAGAGCGAGGCATACGGTTCTACGTGCGTGTATAGGTACACCGGGATAACCGTCGGTTCATCGCGACGACGACGACGACGACGACGACGAGCACCGAGTCGAAAGACCATTTCCTCGGGATGTAAGTTTTGGCGTGTGCTCGAGGAACGCGCCGGGGAACGCACGAGCTTCTTCTTGACAAGAGCGCGCGCGCGCGCGCGCGACACGCGGATCGCCGATCGACCCTGTATTGAAAGCCGATCCGCCACGCTGCCGATGTTAGAGAGACGGCAACCCACACTGTGTCGGGGTGCATGCGAGAGGGTGACTATCATTGATAGAGAGCAAGAGAGAGAGAGAGAGAGTGTGAGAGGGTGAAGAGAGGGGTGGTGGAAGGTCGAGCGACGTGATCGGAGGGACGAGTCGGTCGAGGAAATCGATCGGACGCCGCGTTATCCGGCTCTACCCTCTCGCGGAGGGTGCAACCTACCCTCTGCTTCGGGCACCGTTACTCTCTGCCCATTGATTTCCGTATCGACACCCCCCGAACTCTCACCGTCGAGACTGATTGACAGCGCCTCTCCACCTCGACCGTCTCGCCGGAGATCCTGCAGCCTGAAACACACCAAGGAATTAACATCGAGCAAGTCCTACATACAACCAAGAAGACTGAACCAGTTGAGAAGAGCTCGAGAGTGGAGAATCCTGGGCCCAGGGAAGACATCTTTAACCGGAGGGAGCAGTTCTCCCCTCTTCGACGCGCGGCGCAAACCGTCGGCGAATGGCCCAATCGACGACTGCTTTCGATCCTGAAATTGCGTCGGGATGATGCCGGCGCTGCAAGCCTCTGGCAAACCTGACTTTTCTTACCAAGAGTCTCGTCGACACGTGGCTTGAACGGTGGTCCGTCAACGTGGTGCGCGAGAGGAGCGGTGGTGCGCCAGTCGATATTGATTTCAAGATTGACCGAATTACCAGCCGGAGAGAGAGAGAGAGAAAGAGAGAAAGATAGTGCGAGGGTTGGGAGTTCGTAAGGGAGTTGCGTCATATCGACGGGTACTATTGACTGATCATCAAGACTCGGTTCGACTAGTTGGAGTGCTGGAGACCCCAATTGGAGGGTTGACGGAGGAAGGTGGGCTGAGAGAAAGCGAGAGCGTGGTGTACGAGACTCGATAATCCGATCGAACCGCAAAGTCGAAGGCATTCGGCGCGAGTGCGCGCGCAAACGGGAGACAGTAAGAGTGTGAGAAAGACAGTGATAGGGTGAGAAAGGGTGAGTAAGAGAGTTGGTGTATCGTCGATGTGCGTCTGTGGCAGGAGGAAGAGCGAGAGCAGCTAGGTGACGCGAGTCGATGTTTATGCTCGAAGTATCGGCGCATCGAGCAACGTTGGTCACGAGGTATCGGAAAATCGATAGAAAGCTGACTGACGCCAGCGATTCCCGGCGGTAGTGGTGGTTGGTGGTGGTGCGACAGGGACAGCAGGGACAGGGACAGGGACGAGTGAGAGCAAGCCGTAAGTTGCGCGAGGCCGTGTGTCGGTGTTGGTGTGCTGTGCCGACTTAGGCTCTCTCGCTCGCTCTCTCGCTCTTCGGCGGCAGGGCTGGTGGGGGTGGCTCGAGTTGTCACTTTGTACGGACGCGAGGCTGCGAGCGGGGTGCCGGCGACGCTTCCTCCAAAAGCGGCGACGCGATTTTGCAAGAACCCTCGCAGAATCCGGCAGCGCCAGCATCCGAGCCTCGCGGTGCGGTAGGGAATGAAGCGCGCCGCGGCGCACGACGTCGTCCTCGTGCCTTTCGAGAGGTTGGTTGGTGTGTTGTCCGGTGAGTGGTTGTTCTCTCGGCGAGCGACTAGCCGACGAGCAAGAGCGAAAGCAAGAGCGAAAGCAAGAGGAAGTTCATAGCGGTGGCGGCGGTTGCTGCTACGATTGAGAAATGAGCGGGTGGGAGGCGCTGGCCGCGCGATCTCCCGTCTGAGGAGGAATCGAGATTCGGACACATCCGATCCCTCTTCTCTCCCTCTCTCCCTCTCTCTCTCTTTCTGTGCGCCTCCTCGTTCTCCGAAGGGGTTAGCTTTCACGTGGATCGTGTCGTCTCACGGAACACGGGCATATCGCGCGAGAAAAGCAGAGGGCGAGTGCGCATCCCGAGAGACGGGCCGTAAGGATTGCGCAGGTACGCGCTGATAGTGTCGGTGTGTCTGTGTGTCTCTCTATGTACTGGCGCGAGCAAGTCGCCGGGCTTGTAGCTCGTGTGAGTCTATGCCTGTGACAGGGACAGAGACTGAAAGACATACACACGCGTCAAGTGAGAGAATGCAAGATACGGTGGGAGCCCGATTCTAATACCGCTGGCGGCAGCGGCCAACGACAAAGAGAGAAATAGAAGGGACACCGGCGGCCCGAGTGAGAGAGGGGTGGCTTTTTAGCGCGGCGAAACCCCGCCGGGGAGCAAGGATAAGCACACGTGAGCTTCGAGATGCGGAACGAGGAAGGAGGATAATAGGACACTCGGCGTTGCACCTGGAAGCCGAACCCGCTAGCAAGAGCGAGCAAGAGAGCGACGTGCGTGGACTTCTCTCGGCGTAGCACGCGCGGCAACGAGCCTTCTGGGGTGACACGCTCCGCAGGAACGGACGGTCGTGCCGGGAGTGAGAGAACGAAAGGAAGGAAGGAAAGAAGGAAGGTTGTGTGCGCGGAGACCAGGTGGTGAAAAGGTGCCGGTGTGGCGGTGGTAGTGTTGGTAGTTGCAGTGGTATAGTGCCTACTACGTCCAGGCGAGGCCAGACCGGGCCGGGGCAAGTCGGGGCAAGCAGGAGAGACAGGAGAGGACTGGCATCGAAAGCGAAGGGACGAGGGGTTGCAAAGGGCGGAGTGGAGTAACGGAAGGGTCCTCTCGGCACCCGGGGTACCGGTGGGCACCGGGGGGGTGCGAGAGTGAGAAGACAAGGACGGAGGAAGAGAGAAGGAAGGCATCCCTTGTACGCGGCGTCCCCTTCTTATTCGTGGTGGCAGTCTGGCTGGCTGGCTGACTCGTCGTTCTCTTTTCTACTTGGCCGGCGTATCGTTCTCCTCGTCGAATCCCCAGGCCCAAGCGGACTATTCTCACTCTAGGGGGCCGGAGCGTGTGTGTCCTCTCACTCGGGCGCGTATGTCATGGGCGCACGGTGCTCGCCGTCCCTCTGCTACCGGATCTCTATGCCGGCGCTCGAACGTCGTGCTCGAGCACGAGCAACAACAGCACCAGTAGCAGCAGTGGCACCGTTCGCGGGACCGGTGGTGACCTCCTTCTTCTCATCCTGCGCGCCGTTGTTCTCCCTGTCGGCGACGTGTAACGCACTCCCTCCAGGATCGAGCACGAGGTCCTCCAGGTGTTGGCGCTCCTCGCCATCCTCGTCCAGGTTCTCCCTCGACACGACATCGACGTCGACGTCGCTTTGCCCGTTGCCGCGCGGCACGAGCTCCCAGCCGTGGTGCTGCTTTCAGTGACGGCCAGCTGGGCTCGAGAGGAGGGATAGCGAGAAGGTGCGAGGAGAGAGGAGAGTCCGTGTGGCGATCGCCGATAAAAGGAGAGAGAGGTCCGATATCCACGTGAGATAATCGAGAATCGTGTTACGAGTGGGGTGGTAGTGGTGCGTTTGCGGTTCTTCGCGCGTGCAAGGAAGGAAGACCGACCCCGGGGTAGGGAAAGAAGCGCGCTCGGGCGCGCTGGCGCGCGCGCGCGAGGCCAGCGAAGTGCGAGAAAGTTGGCCAAAGGAGAGAGTAGGCGAGTGAGGAATTGGGAATGAATAAATCGCGTGGAGTAGAGTAGAATAAAGTAAAGTGGTGCGTGGATTGAAAGAAAAGAAGGTGCGGGTTGGTAGAGCGTGCGCGGGTGTACGGTGGCGTGGCGTGGCGACGTGTGTCGTAGCGGCGATATCTGATGTGAACTGGCGCGCTTGGAGTGCACGCGGAGTGTCCGATCACGGGAGAGCGAGTGCGCGCCCACCCGAACTAGATGTGCGTAAATGGAAGGTATAGGGGACATAGCCGATCATCAATCGCATAGCGAGCAATTACTGGACTCGGTCGATTCCCCGGCGGCGGTCTCTACGCATGGCCGGGGAGGCAGTGGGGGTGGCTCGAATGGGAACTGTGGAGCAGGTGGAAACGGCGGCGGCGGGGGTGCTAGTGGGAGCAGTGGTAACGGCGGCGGCGGCGGCGGTGGCGGCGGCGCAGCTGCGAGCGGAGGGAGCGCCGGTGGTAGAAGTACGGTGGTTGGTGGGGGTAGACACCACCATCATCACCACCACCACCATCACCATCACCACCACCAGCAGCAGCAACATCATCATCAACAGCAACAGCAACACGAGATCGGCGACGGTGGCGGCGGCGGGAACGGCGTCGGCGTCGGCGGCGCACGACTACTCGGTGGAGGTGGTAACAGCAGCAGCGGCGGGGGTGGAAGCGCGGAGGGCGGTATGTCGTCTTCGGCGTCACAAAGTCCGGACATCGCGTGCGCGAGCCTACCGCTGGAACTGTTGGCGGCGGGCGCGCTCGGCGTCGTCAAGGAGGAGCGGGATCTCGGCGTCGCGGAGGATCTCTCGCCGTGCCAGGAGCCACCGAACGGCGGTGGAGAAGGCGGCGAAGGTGGTGGCGGTGGCTGTGGCGGCGGCGGTGGCGGTGGCAGCAGCAGCAGTACCAGCAGCACCAGCAGCAGCGGTAGCAGCACCGGAGGTGCCGTCGGTGGCGCCGGTGGTGGCAGCGGGCACGGACACGGGCACGGGCACGGACACGGACACGGGCAGGGGCACGGGCATCACCACGGGCATCACGGCCATCACGGGCAGCACGGGCACGGACACGGGCACGTTCACGGGAACGGTGGTAGCGGTGGTAGCATTGGTGGAGGCGGCGGCGGCGGCAGCGGCGGTGCTGGCGGCGGTGGTGGTAGTGGTGGTGGTGGTGGTGGTGGTGGTAGTGGTGGTAGTGGTGGTGGTAGGCAGAGCGCGAGGGAGTCCCTGTCGGTGATCGTGCCACCTCAGGACGTGGACGTGGACTCGCGCGACGCCGACTCGGAGCTCCTCAGTCCGGGCAAGCTAACGCCGACCTCGGGGATCAGCGTTTCGGTCCCGAGTATGATCGACACTACGGACTTCAGGGCGATGCAGCCGGAGCCGACCTATCAGACCCTGACCTCGGTCGCGGAGAGGATGTCGCCGCCCGGCTTCAGCCCCGGCTCCTCGTACGCGACCCTCACGCCGTTGCAGCCGTTACCGCCGATCTCGACGATGAGCGACAAATTCGCCTTCAGCAGCCACGCGGCCAGTGGCGTCACCGGTAGCTTCGCGGTCATGCAGAACAATGGCCTCGGTAACATCGGCCTTGGGATGGGCGGCTCGCCGTACGCGTACGATAAGCTACCCTCGATGGGCATGTCGCCGCCGCACAATTATCCCTCGCCGGGCGCGGGCCTCCAGCCGAGTCCCCTTTCGCCACAGAGCGCCTACAGCCAAAGTGGACTCAACTCGCCGCACAAGTCCGCAAGCCCGCACTACGACCCGGGTTTCCTCCCGAGGCTCCAACAGAGTCCGGCGGCCCTTAGCCCGTCTTCGCCGCCGGCTGTCTCGGCGACCGCTAGTTTCGCGCCTTCCCATCATTCACCGCCCACCCACTCGGTCCCGGCTGCTTCCCCGCCCCCCATGCAGACCCAATTGCAACAGCAGCAGCAGCAACAACAACAGCAGCAACAGCAACAACAGCAGCAGTCGATGCCACAGCAGGCCATCTCCCACACCCAACACGTGCAGCACACCTCCGTCGTCATGAAGACGGTCTCCTCCGCCGGCAACGGGGCCGGCGAGGTCGAGGAGATCAACACCAAGGAACTCGCCCAGAGGATCAGCGCCGAGCTCAAGAGGTACAGCATACCCCAGGCGATATTCGCCCAGAGGGTACTCTGCCGTAGTCAGGGCACCCTCAGCGATCTACTACGCAACCCGAAACCCTGGTCCAAGCTCAAGAGCGGACGAGAGACCTTCCGACGGATGTGGAAGTGGTTGCAGGAGCCCGAGTTTCAGAGAATGTCGGCCTTGCGGATAGCAGGTTAGTCATCCACCAGAATCCCCCTCTCACCAATTACGATCATCCTCTCTCACACCTTTAGCTCTCTTCTTTACGTACATACGTCAGTTCTGTCTCTTCTTCTGTCTCTTTCATTAACAACACCCAGGGCCATTTATTCTGTCGCTCTGTCGTTCTTGTTGTCGTTCTCCTTCGACTCTACCGCACCTGATCTACGGATCCTAATCTCCTTATTATCCGCCTATGCTACGCGATCTCAGAATCGTACCGCTCTTCGCTCTTCGCACTCTTCTCAATCACGCTTTTTTCTTCTACGCGGACCTTCTTTCTTCTTTCCCACCAGGCTGCTCTAGGAAACTTCTCTACACCGACTCGCAAAACCACCTTCGGAGAACAATTCCGTTCTCTTCTCTTTTCTTCTAGCATATCCATCTCTCCTCTCTCTATCTCGAGAGAGAGAGAGACAGACAACTTCCACGCTAATTCTAACTACCAGCAACCCCTTCAAGGCCGTGCAAACAAACCGCTCTCATTCCTCGAACTAGTCTAGTCGCATAACTAACTAACTAGAGGATGATGCGCTTCCGTCCAAATACTTCGATTTCCGAAGCGGTAATTGGAAATCAAAGTCCCTCCTAATAGATTCTCCAAGGTGCAGGCACCAGGAACGACCGCATGATTCGCTCTGTACGGGCAGCCTCTTCTGGGCGGAGGGTCCACGAGGCTGCCGCACGCGCTGGACAGGAGTCGAGCAGGGGAATGTTTTGGAAGCGCGATGAAATCTGCTGGAGAGAGAAAACGAGAGACGAAGAGAGGGAGGGAGTGAGAGAGATTGAGTGACAGCGCGCGAGAGAGATTGGGTGTACGATAGTGAAAGAGTGAGAGCGCGTGGAGGCGCGTGGAGGCGCGGGCGGAAGCGCACACGTGGCACCCACGTGGAGAGGCGTTCCCTTCCATATCATTCAGAGATAGACGCGCGGAATAACACTTTTCGAATTCAACATCCTTTGCGCCACCCCGAGCGCACCAACACAGAGCGCGCGTACCAGGTTATTGATCGTGGTCACGCGGTGAAGCGATCAGGGCGCAGACGCGACCTACGCGCCTCTGTCCGCGCGAACCGCCATCTTCGCCATGCCGCCGTCGGCGCGACTCTCTCTTTCTCTTTCTCTCTTTCTCTTGACACCCCTCCGCTCTTGGTTCGGTGGTTGCCCTCCTGTCCATCCGGATCTCCTCGTACCGTTGTCCCTCTCGCTTGCGCAATTTCGCGCCCCGACACTCTCCTATTCCTCTCGCTCGCTCTCTCCGTCACTCTTTATCGCTCTGCCTCCAGGAAAGTTACGCACTCCTGCCTTCGTCAGAAGCAAACTAACTGCGAGCCCCCCCCCCCCCCCCTCCCCGCCTCCTCCGCCCCCGTGGGGTGACTTTCCACTTCTCGGACTGTCGGAAGGATCACTTCCATGCTAGACGTAATATGAAATCTAGCCTGAAACGAGAGACGAGAGCGGCGAGTTGATGATCTTGCTGAGAAGACGATTGGCGGGAGAGAAGGTGGAGAGAAGGAGAGAGAAGTTCGCTCTGGTCCAGAGCGTAGCAAGTAGTATAGGTCAGCCGTGAGTCAGACGCGATTGGTAGGTCTGGCATTTTCCTGCGTTAAAGGGTAGGAAGCGCGTTGTAATAAGACGGTTGAGACTAAAGGGAAGAAAGTAAGCGCGGGGGAAAGTAGTGGAGTGGAGAAATATTTCTTTCTCAGAGGCCTTGGTGAAGGAGAAAGAAAAAGAGAAGCAAGCGAGCGGTGGCAAGCAGGCAACGAAGCAAGCAAGCATACAGGCAGAGGCGTAACACTCTTTTCTCACCCTCGATCTTCCCTCGCTCTTTTGTGGAGCGAGTAGTCGAAGGCGCAAAGATAATGTCGTGAAGGGGCCAGTGCGGCGCGGTGACTATTCTGCCTGGTTGTCCGAGACCCCTCGTAAGGGAGGAGACTCGAGGGTCGTGGCGGAACATAGGCAGAGCGAGCGGCAACGGGGAGCCGAAGAAAAGCTGGTAAAGGGTTCGCTCGGCAAGACAATGCCGAAGATAGGAAGGGTTCGATCCAGTGCCCTTCAGATTGGAGGCCTCGCTATTGTTTCGCATACTCTTTCTCGCGCTCTCATGCTTTAAAGTTACCGTGAGGTGTCCTGTCCCTGCCCTGTCTTGCTCTGCCCTGTTACTGTCCTCCCTCATTAGAAGACATCCGACAAGTCTCACTCGCAACTCCCCAGTTCAACTATCATCGGCTTTCATCGTGTTATACCAGTAACGCAGTGCCACGAGAGGACAACTCGAACTTTCGATAGTAGAATGAACGTTACCCGGCTATAAGAACACGCGCGAGAGTTCGGCGAGCACCGAGTTAAGTGACTCGGTTCTCCGCGCTCGCCAACTTCCACGTGCGGCATAAAAGATTCAGACTGACTATCGATCGCCGGGCTAATTTCACCCGGTGTCGCGCTCGCACTTCCAAGTGCCACGCGACGACGACTGTCCGAGTTGAGAGAGGCGGCTCTCGACGTACCACTGACAAAACCTCGCCGACGACCCGTTAAATCTCATCGCCAGTAAAACCTGGCCGTCGAAACAGCTGGGCCGAGTTGGTGATCGATGCGGTGCAAATCAATTTTACAATAACCGGACTCGCCCGTTTACAGTACTTCGCACACCACCTATCTGTCTACAATCGCAGCCGTAGTGAGAGGGTGCGTACGTGCGTGTGAATTTCTGGATGGTGTGTGCCGGTGATGCTCGATGGTTTAACGAACTGCAAAAACGAATTTCGCTTTTCCACTCTCTCACCGGGCGATCGACCCATAAAACATCTGCGGCACGCACTGCCTCCTCTCTCTCTCTCTCTTTCTCTCTCCGATTTTGATTTCATTCATGCTGCCGCTGGAGCCACGCTCTTCTCACAGCACAACTGTTCACTGACCCTATTGTGCGCCGGGTGTGCTGCTCGCTTTGCGCCGCGCATCTCATCATTCTCCGCGACTAACTTCCACTCACTGGTCTTCCCAACTCTGGTTTCACCGTTGGAAAGCAAGTGGCAAAACCCTCGGAGTAAATGCTCGTCGTTTAATTCTGTTTAATGCAGGCTGATGCTAGCTGCACCGGGGGGGGGATACTATTATTACTTGGAGATCAAATTCATGCTGGCTGCATCTCTCCTTCGCAGTATCGATCGCCGGCGATGGAACGAGCCGCTCGAACGCTCTCTCGATTGTGTGTAGACAAGGCTTCCTCCTCTTCGGGTGAGTGAGTGAGAGAGTGAGAGAGGAGACGGGCTCGTGTTGCCCGGCCGGAATTACGACAGATACCAGTGACAGCTGCGTACAAATGCGAGAGCAGCGCGATACGCTTGCAGGGAAAAGCGACGAGAAAGGCGAAAAAGCGAGAGAGGCAAGTATGGAGGGACGCAGAGGTAGTGGAATAGATGGAGAACTAGCACCTACTATACGACACGATGCCTCGAATGACGTCAGTAGCGCCGCCGCTCGTGGTACCCACATCATCTGTCGCTTTGGCAAGGGCTTTGTAAAAAATTCTCCGACTCTCAATGCGCTACTATATTCCGTCTGTACTTCGCCTCGTTTCAAGGGTATCGTCTTCAAGAGGGAGGGAACTCCAGTTCTCATCCCCTGTATCTTCTTTCCGTCTCCCCACCCCCTCTCTTTCTCTTTCTCTCTCTTGCATCTTTTGGCCCCTTTTCTGCCCCCGGTGCCTCTTGCTCGGCTTTGTTACCGCCACTGATCCAGATCCCAGGAGTAAAACTCAGGTAAAAGTTTCGCGCTTCTTCTGCCTCCACCTTCCAGCCTCCTTGAATTAAAGATCTCTCTCTCGCTCATCTAATCGGATGGTAGATTCTTGTCCGTTGGTCGTTCTTTCCTGTGGCAGAGTTACTCGTCCCGAGGAAGCCCGTGCAGGTGCGAATCCGACTGGACTCCCGTTTCATCGGGCACTGTTGGGAACTGTTTCTTCGTGTTTCCTTGCCGCCGCCAGTGATAAAGCACAATCGATACGAGGACGTTTTATATACCTGGAATGGCAGGAGGAGGAGGAGGAGGAGGCGCACCATGCTATTCTGTACGCGTGTCCGTGTGTATGTGTGTGTGTAAGGCGCTGGCGCGGTTTCCGGGCGGTAGTCAGAGGACAATTATTTTCAACGCGCAAAGTCCTCTCGGCTCTCTCTCCCCTTAAGCGAGAGAGGATCGTGGACGCTGTTGGGAAGATGTCTTTTTTCCAAGTATAGAATCCGACCCTCGTGGTGTGTGTAATGCTTGAGCGGCGCAGGCAGCATTATTAATAACGATTACAAATCCACGGAAATCACCCTCGTCCCCGATCGCTTCGTCGTTGTTGAAACGAGCGACCTTAACGACGTAGCTCAACACGGCCGTGGTACTACTCGACACGCGCCCTCTAATCGGTCGAACATGACGTGGCCGAATCAACCAAGTATTCCAGGTGATCGAGACGCGATGGCCTAGTTAACGGCGGAACGACGCCCGGAATACTCGGCAACCATGCAATAATGCTCGAGTAAATATTATATCCGGCTCTCGGTTCCCTTTTTTTTTCCTCTTGGGTGTTGCAAGAGTTTTTGCAATGCCTGCCCCTCCTGGAAGAGGCTCGCTCGCTCGCTCGCCGCTCTGCGGTTTCCAGGCAGGCAGCACGCGCCGAAACACGACACCCCGCCGATCATCCAGGGAGGCCTTACATGCGTCCCCGCGTGTCGCACACACTGAGTAGTGCGTGCGTCGAGAGCCAGCTATACACTCTCCTTTACTAGTGTAATACAACACACACAGAGAGGTGGGTGCGCGCGAGGATACGTGGGTGCACCGTTTCCACGGGATATCCTGCCGGCTTCCTCAATGGCACTTGTGGTTCCCTGAGCAATCGCCACCCCCTCCGCCCACCCCCTCTGCTCCACCCTCACCTCAATCTGGA
Organism: Ectemnius cavifrons; assembly: GCA_964023945.1. NCBI lineage: Eukaryota > Metazoa > Arthropoda > Insecta > Hymenoptera > Crabronidae > Ectemnius > Ectemnius cavifrons. Next base: position 7,710,795 of record OZ030387.1, on the reverse strand, counting down.
TACTGATTCATCCAGTGGATCCCCTTCTTAAGGAGGTATATATACCTGGAGCGGAAGAGTTGAGGGTTTACTTTAACATTTTGAAAAAGTGTAAAAAGACACATTTTTACATTTCAAAATGTTGAAGTTAGCCATGAATTTTTGCGCTCCAGTTGTACCCCCTTAAATTTTAAGACTGTTCCTACTTGTTCCCTAGTTTCCGATCTAACTGCTTAGACACGTGCCCTATGGTTCTATCGACTTAATGGCCCTGCCGAAACTCGGAATACCTAGAAATGGTTTCATGGTTTGTTTGCCATGCTCCCGAAAAGAGGAGGCGGTCGTCGAGCTAAGCGGCGCTCAGTTAGCCGCTACGAGGAATCCAAGGTGTGCAGATGTCGCGGCAGTGAACACCTTTCACCGAACAGCTGTTCCATCCATGACATTCCTAGTCCATCTAGGAGATAATCAAAGGCAAAAATGGTCTACTTCTCGGCGCCAGTCGATCCACCAATTTCATTCTCCAAAAATTAAAATAAAACTTCCCACCTAACCTCAAAATCTACGAATCCTCTCACGGTGAAACCTTTCTCCAACGGTGCCGCCGGTTCAAGATTCAACGAAAGAGAGGGATTCGCAGTTTTAAAAGCGAGACTCTTTCAACTCCTCGAGCTCCCCGAGTCAAGTAGAAAACTACTGCTCTCTCTTGACTACTCGGCTTCCTCCGCGGCGGGAAGTACACCTCGCTCGACAGCCTTTCTTCTTTCCGCACGCAGTGTGCTGCGAAAGGAAAACCGAAAGTTGGCTACCGTCGAGTAGCGAGTGGACTCAAACTAGAACGTCGAGGATCGAGCACGAGTGTCGGGGGTGGTGCTCGGCTTCCGCCGAGTTTATCGTGTTTACGTGGGGCGAAGGGAATTATGCTGGTTGCCTGGCAGGTTCTACCCGCTGACACGAGGTGTAATCAGTTGGTATCCGCACTTATTCGCGCAGACACTGGCTGGATAGTGAAGAGAGAGAGAGCGAGAAAGAGAGAGGGAGAGAAAAAAGAAAGAGAGGGATGAAATGGTAGAGAAGAAGGACGAAGGGGGCAACGGAGGGGCTCGAATTAAACGACAGATCGCTGATAAACGAAACGCGACACCGGTATGTTTTGCGATACGGCCTTTGCGCGACCTCTCTCTTTCTCTCTCCCTCTCTTTCTCTCCCCCGTCCATCGACATTGCCCCGATAGGATTACGCCCGCGTGGATACGGGAATTTTATTCCACCGACTCCCGTTCTCTACCACATGATCGCGCTCGTCCGTCCGTCCGTCCGTCTATCTGTCCGTCCACCTGTCCTTTCTCTCTCGGCTAGCAAGAGACTCGACTCTCGAGCAGGTCGACCACGAGTCGATCGAGTCCGAGGAGAAGAAGAGCGCGAGGCATGAAGTCTAGGATAAACCTATTAGCAAGTGCGTGCACTCGCACGCGAAGGCTTCGTGTCTTCGCTCTTCGAAGTCTGGTCTCTGTGTATGTGTATGTGTGTGTGTGTGTGTGTCTACTGAGAGACACAGCAGCCCCGTTTGCCGCGGGTCGAGCGGAAAGAGTGGGACAAATATTTCCGGAAAGTTTCGTGATGAATTCTCCCTGAAACTGCTTCCATCGGCTGACTCATCCTCCACCGCGTCATGCATGCGGCGATCGTGTTTGCGTGTATGTATGTACGTACAGACACTGTGAATACACACGTTACAGGAAGTCTTTCTCTTTCGGCCTCTCTCACCCTCTCTACTGTTACCATGCTTCTTTCTCTCGCTCTGGCCCACACCACCCCCTTCCACTTCTCCACCCTCTCTCTTTCTCTTTCTGGCCTAGAGCTCTCTTGCTCGCTCTCACTTCTATCTTTCTCTCTCTCTCTTTCGCCCCTTCGAGCCACCCCGTGCTCGTACTCTTCCCCTCTCTTTCTCTCTGTCTCTCTCTCTCTCTCTCTCTCTCTCTCTCTCTCTCTCTCTCTTATTCCGTCTCTCTCCCTTCAGCACGTAGAACGTAGTAACGGGCTGTTCTCAGTGGGAACCGGCTTACTGTTACGAGGCATACATGTCAGCCCGCAACTGTTACGTACATACGTGACTCGCGGATGTACAGGGTGGTACCAAGACACCGTGAGCGAGGGCGAACGGGGAGGAGCGGGGTTGCCGTGAGAACGGCATAATAATGCTCGGCACGGGCAGGACACGCTAGCGTCGTCCAGTGAGAAAAAAGGGACGAATTAATGTGTACACAGAGGCCGGTGTCGTAAAAGGACGAGTCGAGGAAAGGGGCGAAGGTCGTCGCTTCCTGGCTCGTTCGTTCACTCGCTCGCTCCCCCCTGCTGGGGTTGTTCGCCCTTAATTTTCACGATCAGGCGGGCTCAGGGCTCCAGGTGATACGGGACTCCTCAGCATTGGAAGATTGACGCAAGTCTTCACGGAAGATCGCATCACCGGCCCTCGACCCCCCACCCCATTCGCGCGTGCCCAACCGTGCCCGCCATCTCTCTTTCCTCGTCTCGATAGCTGAAAGTGCGATAGATGAGGCTCGATAGGCAGACAGAGAGAGAGAGGCGTTGAGGACGTGCACACGTGCGTGTCACGGCTTGGCTTTTTCTCCGAGGAACCAAACGGATAGACAAAACGCACCACGGCCTTTTTTGTACTGTCTGACAGGGGAAAGTGGAGATAGCTGGTCTCTCGTCTCTCGCTGGCGATAACGCGTACACCACTTTATTTCTCTTTTGCCTGGTTTACGTTTCTGCAAGCCGCCGCCACCCCCCCCCCCCCCCCTGAAAAAAAACCCTCTTTCTTTCTCTCTTTACGAGAGCTTTCCTTCCATCTTTGCCCCGCCTGCAACCATCAACCCCCTTCTATCCTCTTCCACCCTCATTTCTCTCCACCTTTTCCTTGATCTAATAATTTCTTTTATGCATTTAACGATACGAATGATTTCACTTGAGTTTTATACTGTATAAGTTGCGACTACCTTGTGTGATCTTGTTTGTCGATGTGCGTCTGTGTGTGCTTGCGTATGTCTGGTGTCTATACCCTGCTTTGTGTTCGATGATTTCTTTCTTGGTACGTACTTTTCTGTTCTTTCGGCCACTCGATGCTCGAGTTCACGCGCGAAGACTTGCATTGCCGGACTCAATTGGCCGGACTAAAAAAAGTCAGCATCAATCGTTCTCCTACGACCCGGGTGGTCGTTCTTTCTTTTGTCATTGGTTATAGAGGAGTGTAATTGGAGAGTAGCCGCGAACACTAGAGTCTCGACAGAGGAACTCGACATCGAGGGGGCACGAAAACGGCACGAGGATTTTCGTCGGGCATCAGAGAGAGACGCAGTGGGAAAGAAATTGCGATAAGGCGAGGGTATCGCGCGCTAAGGCAGCGAAAGAGCAACAAGCAAAAAAAAAAAACAATTCCAACAACAACCAACGATTTGAAGTGTAAACGAAGGTGTGTGTCTATCGGTTTGGTTTTAGCGCTGAGCAACTGCTCTGAGAGCGGAGGTGAGCCGGAAGCCATGCTGGATATCCACCACCCAGGAACCGGCCTCGAGTCTCGCCACCAACAGTATCACAACTCATATGGTAATATCAACAATTCATCAATCTTTAATTAGCTTTTTACTGTATCCCGCCGATTAATCGGGTCAGCCTCCCCACAACCCCCCAGCCACCCCTTTTACACACCTAACCAGCCCGAGCGTGGCTCTCCACCCCCGAAACGAAAGAGCGTGGCGGGAAGAGTGTCGATTCCATGGGAGATCGACATCCTCGCGAACGCTGGTTTCACCGGGTGGAGCAGTCCAAGATGAATACCTTAATTAAAGAGGATCATTCTGATAGATCGAGCACGTATTGGTACCGGGATCTATCGCGTTCCCAGGACTAAGGTAGTTAGATAGGGAGCTAGTGCTCTATCAGTATCCTAGGCGCACCACTGATTTACAGTGGAAGGTGTACCACCTCTGCAGCAGCACGAACCTCGTATTTTTGGTCTCACGTTAGACACCCTTAGAGCTAGGCACCTCCTATTTCAAACAGCACTTTCTAGTGCCTCGATACTCACTTGTAAATACTAACGACGTAATCCCCCACCCCTACTCTGACTAATCAGACTGATTTGGTTAGAGCTATTTTAGTTTGAAACGACGACACCCCGTCGTCGTAGATAATAAACGACGCAGCTGCCAAGACGCTCTTCCAATTGGCCACGTCAAAAAGCTACCGGATAGAAAGGACCCGTCGAGGATAGATTATTCATCGGCGGAAATCGGGATGTGATTGATATTAATTCATTAGGAAATGATGGGTTTCGTCAATCGAGCCGCGCAGTAAGCGCGCCCGCCTCTCCTATTGCCTCGCGGGAAACCATGGGACCGGATGTCCAAGCGTTTCTAGAAATCCCTCTCGTCGAATTTTTATTCCAACGGATCGAGGAGGAGGACGCGAGCGAGCGAGCGAGCGTCGCCTGCCAGGTGTACGACGCGTGTCAGAAATTACATTCCGCCGTTCTTTTTCCCTGCTCCAATTAGACGAATTCGCTGTGCCGGGCTTTGACGTATCGACTTTGCCGTATACGTCGCTCGCACACACATGCACTCGCGTCGCACATACACACACACACGCGCGCGCGCGCGCGCGTATATATTCTTAGCGTTCTTCGAGAGGGAGCTTTCAGTCCTATTTCGGCTTGGAATGATACGTCCTATCCGGTGTACAATCGAATTAATTAATCGGCCCTCATTTTCTATCGATTGATCCGTCATCGTCGCGCTCTGAATAATGGGAAGCCCCATCGAGGATATCCGTCGGCCTGTTATTTCCATCGGACACGGATCTCTCTTTCCATCTTTTAGTCTTATACGCGGGCGCGTGCGTGCGCTCCCTCTGATCTCTCCGTCGAGCGAGCTAATGTGCATTCCACGCAGATTAATACCATCTCAGGAATACGCGCTCCACTCCCCACCTTCTCTCGGGTATCCCCTCTCCTCGAATCACGGGGTATAAAAAATCCAATTTGATCTGGTCCTCCGGTGGCTCGCAATCAGTAAGAAAGTAGGATGAGGAAATCGGAGCGCGACCGATCGGAATAAATCAGGTATATGGCGTAGGTGGATGTATAGTTGGGAAAGGGACCTCTCTCGACTTTCGCCCGGAAAAGCGAAGTCCCGTCGTCGCGCACACATATACTATCTCGGTTGCAATTCGCCAAGGCGATCTCTCGGATCTCTCGGATCTCGACTGGTTGTGTACGCGGCGGAGCGGCCTTCGAATTCGCCGATTGCAAGAAAGCCGAAGCAACGAATCCTGGGGCTCTAACATGCTAGCCGGGTTCTCGCTGGCGAAGTTTAATTAGGTGCGCCCAGCCTAGCTTCTATAGGGGCCGATACACCGCGGATTGCTCGAGCATCGGTGCAGCCAAATGGACCCTTCTCCTCCTCCTCCTTCTCCTCCTTCTTCTCCACCCCTTTCCACCGCGCGCTTCTAGCTCGGGGTTTCGGTTGCCGGTCTCGAAAGGGCGCGCTTAAAACGACCAGCTCGCCACTGGCACACATACGCACCCAGATACATCCACATTATCGGGTCGAACTTCGAAAACTCTCCAACGACCTAGCCCGCACACCAATTCCTCCTACCACTTCCACCAACACACAACCCCCCTTTCCTCCTCGCCGATCGGGGGAACTAGTACGAGCTACCTCGAAGAATAGGCATTCCTCCGCGTAGAATTACCATTAATATTTTAGGGGCAAAGGGTTTGCTTCGTCGTTATACGAACTTCAAATACGGCTTTAATTCTACCGGAAGAATTAAAGAGTATTTATTCCAGGAATAGTAGGTGGATTAAGGGAGAGTGAGAGAGGGAGAAGAGAGGGAAAGGGTGAGTGGCGGAAGTGATTGAATTTTCCGAGCGACACGCGACCCTCGGTGGATGTCGACTTAATTTGGTGATCGTATGCGCGCCGCTATCTATCGGGAATGCGGCACGGCGGGGGTGGCGGCGGGGAGGATGTATTTTGACGGATCTGATAGTCGGGCCAGAGTGGAAGCGGCGGAAGAGGCGGTCGGCGATGAGGATGGAGTGGCGGAGAATCGTAGAAATGAAGCGTAGCCCGGAGAGCAGCTCACACAAGTCGTTTCTACCTATGTGACGAGAAAGCGAATCTCGTCGAACAGGGGCTAGTTCGGCTTGCGCGCGGCTGGTTTGGGGGAGGGTTGCGGGACGCGCGGCTTGGGAAGGGGTGGGATGCAGAAGGCCCCGACTTTTGTACACGTCAGATTGAAATTTAGCGTGGGATTTGAATGAGCGAGCGAAGAGTAGCGAGATTACCTCGCTCCGCCGGCTTGCTACTACTTCGACATACCTTCTTCCTGCAGCCGAGCGTTTTCCCCGTCCGACTTGGACATGGAAAAGCCGCTTCAACACCGATCGATCCCTTTTTCCCTACTGGCTGCATCGAGGAGGCAAACCCATCCTCCTACTACTCCTGGTGGAGGTGGAGGTGGGTGGAAGCAACTCACTCGGGCCTCGACTGCACACTCGCTTTTTTCTCGATTTGCCTCTCGATACTGCTCGGACCCGGAAGAAGCCATCGGCCGGCTTTACGTCTGCTATCACTCGGGTCACATGCTTCTCCTCTTCCTCACTTGCCTGCCAACCTTCCTTGCAATCTCTTTTTTTTTCACTCAGTCTCTCCTCCTGCAATCCTTTTCCATCGTTCAAGGAATACTCTAGACGATTCAAAACATTCCAATTGTCCTGACACCACTTAATTAGGAGTTCGAACTTTGCCCGGTTATTGTTGAATCATAACTATCGGTGCATCGCTCTAGCGTTACTTCGGGGAATCAATTTATTGATGGTTTTATTGATCCACGGGCATTGACGCTTTGGTACATAAATAGAAAGATAGGAAACTTTTAACACACAGTCAACCGACAGAGATTAGGTAATCATTGTAATGGATTTGTTTGAAATATTACAGATATCAATCGACGTATGAATTTTACGTCGAATCTTTTTAATGTAAAGAGCAAAGTTCGTTTGCTTGTATGTTTGCGATAAATTCGAACACGGCGGGAATGCTTTTAATCGAATTTTCTCTCGCGTATAGTGTTACGATTTAATCAAAATATAAACTATAAAATATTGGAATATTTATTTGTGAAAAGATATTCGCAACAAAGACAGTTACAATAACAGATTATTCTTTAAACAACATTTAACAGACACAGAGAATTTCACCCGGTTGAAGGAGACTATCTAGTACAGCTAGTCATGAATACTTGTTTGAAGCAGCTGTATCGGGGAGACTTTGGTGATTTAATTTGTCTCGACACAGCACTTGTCGACTACACTACCTTTCTAGAAAACCGATAGGCACGGTTAGGATTCGATGTTCCGGCTGGCGAGGGACTCCGGATAATCGGGAAAACTTATGTCGACCGATTAGTACTGCTTGCGGGAATAGGGTGGTAGAAGTTGTGAGACACCACCGGATGCCTTTTAAATCGCAAAGTCGAAGTCTCAAAGCGACGGAGACGTGGGAAAAGCGTGGGATGTCTTGTCGGAGAAACGCCCTCCGCGCCTAATCAGATCAATTTCTCGATAATGAACTGTTCGGTCCCATTTGTACCTTGGTTCGGCTCCAGTCAATGGGAAAAAGGGGGGTTGAGAGAGTTGTACAGGAGAAGCTCGTGTTTTAAAATGTGTCCACCGAAAAAGTCGGAGGGGCTTCCTCTTAGAGCGTAACCGTGTTTCCCGGATATCCGATGACCGAGTGGACCGAGGGTGTTTGCCCGGAGGGTGGGATCGAATGGGATCATTAACAGCCCTTACCAATCCCAGCGAACCCTCCAGCGTTCCCCTTCTGTACTAAAGACTCTAACACGACATCTAAATAGCCCAGTTTGCTTCAATGGATCAGCCAGAATTTCAAGTACCCGATTCTTAAACCCTCCGTCAAAACCGGTTGAAGAATCGTCGCGTTGCAAAACATGTTGGGGCTAATTTTAACCCAAATATTATCCATCTACGATTACATATCATTTGAATAAAAGTCGACTTTAAAATAAGCTCCCGGTTAATTGAACCCCATCTGGTTCACAGAGGGTTAACTCTCTCTGACTGCCGATGCGATAGAATACTACCTACAGGGTGATTAACTTCCCACTGAATTCCTACCATTGGGGGATATTCACTGCTGCGGAGTAATTACAAATTATTTAGTACTTTCAATTATACGCAAATGTTTCCCAAGTAATGTTTACATTGTGCATACAATATATTTACTACATATAACATATCAAATAAAAAGTGAGATATGACAATTCTGATTTAAATCCAACTGAATCACCCTGTACAAACTATACAATTACATCGACTCTAACAAGCTGCTCTAAAACTTGCCGTTTTATTACCGTACAACTTGCTTTTCCGTTCTCGGATCGGCCGAGTTACATCTCCGCCAGTTTTAATCCGACGATTACCATTCCATGTTACATCCGCTTTCGACACACCAGGCGCGCTTTCAATTCGCAGCTATCCCGATTGGGTGTTCGCTGGCGGGTTTAAGAACAATTCGTGCTCGGGGTTAATCGGGCGGGGTGTATGTGTGTGCATTAGAGAGTTTATCAGGAGTGAGCGACGTGCTCTGCCGAGGAGTATATCCGTCGGCCGATACTGGCGCATCATCGTTTTCTCGGTTTGTATAGGGTGAGAGAAGGGGGGTAGGGCGTCAGTCGGGCAAATGTCTCGCGGAGAAAAAGGGCTGTCTGTGAAAAGAGGCGGCAAGAGCGAGCGAGAGAGAGAGAGAAAGAGAGAAGGAGGGAGAAATATAAGTGATTTTTCAACGGAGCCATCGGAACGAGACTTCTCCCTTTGCGGCGCTGCGCTGCCGCAGCCGTAGCCGTGTTCGCGGCCCACTAAATAAATGCGCTGGAAGTTCTCTGGTATCAATCTCGAAAGCTACGATCGTGGATTCCTTCCTCCACCCACGCCACTCCACCCTCTTCTCTCCCTGGTGCCCTCCCCCCGCTCGCTTTCTCGCCGTGTTCGAGGGTTTAAGTGAGTTTCAACGACACCGCCCCCCCTGCCCCGCCGACCACCTAACGATCGACGGAGCTACGACTCTGAAATATTATCGGGACAGCCCTCATCCGAGAGGCATGGAAACACTTTGCGCGTTTACGCAGCCCGGCAAATGGCAAACTCGAGCCGGTCTCTCCGTCATGTTACTTTTGACTCGTCTCCGCTTTGCCCTATGATGCCCGATATATACTCGGATGACCCTTTGCCCTCTCTCAAACGACACGGATGGACTCCTCCAACTTTCCTCCTCTTCACGAAATTGATTTGAAATGATTGCCAATTGATAGTCGCAGTCTCGAGGGATACTTTATGAGAGGGCAAGCGGGGCAGCGACAGGTCTAAAAACAAACGTTTCGTTCGATTCGATGATCGAATTAGTCCTTTCACCGCTCGTCGAATTCAATTCCGGTCCTTGCTACTCTCGCCGGTGGCGAACCGAACGAACCCGTGAATCATAAATCGACGGGAGCTCGCGCTCGATGTATCTTAATCGGCAATCGATTGTATAAAACCAGTCCTGATTGACAGTTATATCCTGTCTCCCGGAATACTAGCCCTCGATAGATGCTACTTCCTGGCTGAAGGGAGGCTGGGTTCATTTTAGGGGGAGGGGATCAATCAGTGGCAGTGTATTTCGTTGGAGAATAATTTCTTCTTGGTTGGAGGTCGAAAGGAAGTTGCTAGCGAGAGGTGGAAAATGTTGGGTGAAATGTTCGATCAAGAGAGAAGAAGAAGAAGAAGAAGGAGGAGGAGGGTTATTGAGAGGGAGAAGGTGGAGCAGGAGAGTGCTCGCTTGGTTCCAAGTAGCAGGAGCCGTCGGTGTGTGTCTCGATCTAACGACTGGCTTGCTGCTTCTCTCTTGAGCACCGAGAAGTATGTATCTCGACGGCCACTGCAACAGCCGAGGACTTCTACCGTCTGTGGCGTCCTGTCTCTCCCTGAATTCGAGGCACCCGCTCACTAGCTCTCTCTCTGCACAACCGGCCGCCTTTGTAACGGCTTCGGGCCACCGTGCATGTAACGAGTTTCCAATAATGGCTCAGCTGCGTATACCACTCCCATTGGCCACCTTCCTTCCTTCCTCGACGACAGTTTGGCCAGGCTGCCTCGACACACACGAGCACCCGGAACGCCACGACTTTACCTAAGAATCTCCGCGTCTCCTTGTTGCAACCTCTCCCAGCAACCCCGGCTGCCACTCTCATAGCAGTGGCATCCACTTCTCGTACAAGTCAAAGCTCTCCCTCTCTCTCTCTGTCTCTCCTCGATCAAATTTCAACGCTAGGATCACTTTCCAGTGAGTCTCCTTCTATTTGAATTTGGACACCTTCTTAGTTGGCCAAGGCAATGAGCCTTCCGAGAAACCACTTCAAAAGTCTCGCCGAGAATCTCTCTCTCTCTCTTCGCCACGTTTACTTTCGCCAACTAGCTTTATCCGAGAGTGTGTTCCGCACTTCTAATCTCGCCGTGGCCCGCTTAATTGTTCCTCGGAGCGAGAGTGCTTTTGAGAACAAGGGATATGATGCCAGGAAGATCTTTGGGATCGAAGACCCCGGAGATGTCCGTGCGGAGTTCTAATGCCGGCATTCGGCGGAACCCACTCATACCTTTCCACTCCGGATCGATTTCCATCGAAGGGAATACTGCGATCGCAAATGTTTTCACTAAGTTTCCGCGATCCTCTTCGCCAACGATGATCATTCTATGGATGCAGGGTTGAATCGTCGCGGTTAAAATCATCTCCCGCTTGTGAGAGGAAACGCGACGGTAAGGAAAGTGCGCGGACAAGTTTCACGAGCCAATTCGGAAACAGTGTTTTCGGGCTAGTACATGTTCGAACTATGAGTCACGTATGTTGCCGGGCGTGCGATGGAGGTGTATGGTCGACGGCGATCGTGACATCGACGGGAATGCAGCGATCTCCCGTAGAATATCCTGGATTCCAGGAACACGACTACCACCCTCTCTCTCCCTCACCCTCTCTATCACCCTCTATCTCTGCCGCTCCCTCTGGCTGCGGGCAGTTCGAGCCCATATTCGCTGATTGCCACTCGCTGATCCGCGATTAATTTACTGTGTAAGCGTGTGTGAAACTGGACGAGCCGTTAATTGATGACAATTAATTGGCCCCCGGGCTCGGTGTGTCGCGCGGCGCGGCGCGGCGCGGTGGCCAGGCCGCCCGGATTTTCGCATATCCGTAGAAATATTCATATAGAGAACCCAAGCGATATCAGCCAGCGAACGATACACGTTTGAGAGGGAGGGAGAAAGAGTAGTCGGAGAGTGTTCTCGAGTGGACGATGAATCGATGGCGGGATCCATTCTGCATCGCCGTCGAAATAACACTCCCTAAGATCGAAATGATGCTGCATGGGCGGTTGCGAGCTTGTAGTAAGTGGTGAAGAGGGGCGGGTGGGGTTGGGGGGGTGGAAAGAGGGTGGTTTGTATGAAGCTACCTGGCCCACTTTCGACCGGGCTATTACCGCTCTTTCGCCGTCAGGGTATTTTCATTATATTTTTTTACGAGCACTCCGGCATTGATACTCCTTTTTTCCGAATGCTTCCTTTCTCTCTCTTTCTCGCGTGTGTGAAAGAGAGAGAGAAAGAGAGAAAGAGAGAAAGAGCGAGCGCTCGCGGTTCTTACTCCCGCTCGCTCCATCGCACTCTTTTTCTCGACTTCACTCGGTTGCACGGCGATAGAACGCCGCGGGTCGGCGTAACGATCCACTTATGGAAAATGCCACGGCAAAGGAAGAAAGGCTCTTGTCGCTTCTACTCGGACATCAGGCTGGCTGGCTGGCTGGCTCCATTCGCCTCGAACAGCCACCTCCCCCCGAGCCACCCGGCTCTCTTCTCCTTCCGTCTCTACTTCTCCTTCAACCCATCCCCCTTGCGTCTCCTTTCTCTCTCTCTCTCTCTTTCTCCTTCTCTCATTCCTCTCTATTCTCTATTCTACTTTTTTCGGAGGGAATCCTCTTAGTCTTCTAGTGGCTCCTCCCGGCGTCCTCGCTCCAGGAATATGCTTTGGGTTTATAAAATCGCGCCTATATATCGTTTCCTTTCGCTCTACAGCAAGAACACCACCACCACCACCACCATCACCATCGCCATCGCCATCGCCAGCCACTAGCTAGGAACGGTGAAAGCCAGTCTCCGCTAGTCTGCCGCTCCTCGTCTTATCAGGAGACGCGCATCGGGCCTTATCGATTGCCCATGGAAACTCGCTCGCCCCGCGAACGAAAAATCCTAGCAGACCACTGTCGTGTTACGCGTCTTCCTTCTTCGCAAGGGAAAGTCCCTTTATTTCAAGACGCCTGTCGCCGATCGCTCCCTCCTTCTTCATTAGCTTCCTCCACCGGCTGATTGTTCTCGCGCTTACGTAAACCGATACTATTATGTTTCCCTTAATTCGACCGGTCATGAAAAGAGCCGAAGACTTCCACCTTCCAGCTAACAAGGGGAACAGTTCCTCGTACACAATCGTCCCTCTCATCTGGACGCGCGCTCTTTCAGTCCTCCGGACTAACCCCGGAACTACCCTCCGCCTGGCCACACCACCACCCCCCCTTTTCCCCCTTATACCCATTCTATTCATCGGCTTCGAGCCGAACGCCAATTAATCCGCCGGTTAATTAAACATTTGGATGGCGTTGTTACGCGACGCTCGGCGCAAAATTTAATTCGCCCATTAATTAATACCGGGGCGCCGCCTCGAGCCGCCACCGTCGTCGTCGGCCCACTCGCCGCAACGGAAGAAACAGGACCGGTAGGAGTAGAGTTAGAGGGAGAGAGAAAGAGAGCGATGCAAGAAAAGGGGGTTGAACCGGATCCCCGTGAAAAGTGCATTATTACCGCGGGTCGGCTCGGTTGCAGCGCCATTCATATTCGGCCGGACAAAACCGATACTACGCTTATCGGCGATTTTTCCTAGAAAAAGAGAATCAGCAGTGCTCGCGCGCTGCCACACGCTTACGAGTTCTCTCTCTCCCTCTCTCTTTCTCTTTCTCTTTCTCTTTTGCTTCGACTGTATGTATTCTTCTAACGGGATACTGGCAGTGCGGGCAGGTGGGGCAAGAAAAAAAAAAAAAAGAAGAAGGAAAAACTCATTAACGGGCAGCGAACAAACGTTGGATTCGTTTCGGGCGACAGGAGCCCCACCGAGGACCGGTGTATACGTGTATATGTACGTGTATGCGCGCGTGCAGAGCTCGCACATATGTGCATAATGATCTGGCTGTCTCTGTCTCGGTCTGTCTCTCTGACTGCGCCGAGGCGATGTCGGGTGCGCGGGCCCGAAAGGTTGCCTTTAATTAGCATAACTACTGCGTACCGACGCGCTAGCCGGAACACGACGCTGCCGCTACCACTGCCGGCGCCGCCGCTGCCGCCGCCGCCGCCGCCGCGCGCGCGCTAATATGCGTCCCAACTAGTCCTTGAGTTATTGCCTGATCAATAATCTATATGTAGTACTAACACAGAGTACACCCCGTAGGCCGGCCGACCACCACAGAGCTCCTCTCGCCCGCTCTCTGTCCACCTCAGCCACCCCTTTCCACCGCTTACCCCCCCACCGCCCACCGACGCCTCCTCCTACCCCCGCCTTCCCTTTGCCATTCCAGGCATCGAGAGGAGAGAGAGCCACCCTTCTCGACGCCAGCAAGCACTAACGCCGAGGAGCACCAGAGAGAGAGAGAGAGAGAGAGAGGGAGAGCTTGCGAAGCTTACATTCCTGAATATTGCAGCTGGGTATCGCCTCGCTCGCCGATAAATCTTCCCTTCCGCCTCGGCTTCCGGCTGCTGCTACGCGAAAAAACTGGGCTAACTTCCGGACGCACAGTGGCTGATACAGTGAGAGAGAGAGAAAGAGAGAATGGGAGAGAGAGAGAGAGGGGAGGAAAGAAGCTGTGTGTTGTAGCGCACTAGTATAAGTATTAAGAGGTATTACGGGAATTTTTATATTCCCGATCGCTCTCGCCCTCTTTATCTCTGGCTCGTTGGTAGCCCCGTGCAACAACCGCCACCCCCTTCGATGCATGCTCTCTTCTCTCTCTCTCTCTCACACGGCCTTTTGAAATCGCCACCCACCGCCTATCTCACTCTATCGTGCTTCGGCTCGGGCTCGGCTCGACGACGCTCGAGTTTGGATCGGTCCTCGCTCTTCTCACGCTCCGCGAGTACCACGCAGCAGCAGCAGCAGCAGCAGCAACCCCCCAGTTGCCCGCGCCGATGCCACCGTTACTGCTGCTACTGCTACTGCTACTGCTACTGCTGCTGCTTTTTCCTGATGCTCTCTTTTGCTCGTTTTGCTTTTGAGTCGGCTAACAATGCTCCGCGGAGCACCGCCGCCGCTGGCACGAAGCGAACGGAAAAATGTTTCGACCGATCGAAGGGACCTGGGCTAGGTCTCCGCTTGGTTGCCTCCCGCTCGTTCGCTCACTCGCTCGTTCATTCCTCCTTCGCACATCTCCGCTCTTCTCGGTGAACAACTAGCCGAATTTCGAATGGCAAACTGGCACTCTTAGAAAAGATGCACCTGTTTTGACTTCTGTCATTATCGGTTGGGTATTGGTGAAGTATTTACAGAGTGTTAATCGTATAATTAAAGGGTTGAATATATTATAAGCTGTATTTCTTAGAGTTTCATAACTAGTTCGATTTAAACAAGGAACACCCGATGATGTCAAAAGACAGTCGACTAATCTTTAACGCAGAAGTGTTGTTCAATCATATTGGAGTGTTGTTGTTGGCGAGCATAGTGTTGTTGTTCACGGTGCGATGCAGAGTATGTTGGCCGTAAGATTGGAGCAGAACGCTATCGCTCGACAACGTGTTTTGAGAGGTCCTTGCAGACGGCTTGCATTGCGTACAATCTCAATGCTGTCTCGATAGAACAGTATAAATTCGGGGAGCACTAACATTCGGTGTGTTTCGAGCCATTATGCTGCGGAGCGCAAGATGCCGTCGGGAAACGCATACATTCGCTACACTATCATTACACTACAATGCTGTCCGTATTCGTATTGTGACTACATTACATTGGAAACACTTGTATCGGCAAAGTGTTCAGATGGTCAAGGTAATTCACTCAAATTTTGGTGTTACAAATAATTTCAAGTTGAATCTTTTAAATTTCACCCTGAATCGTCCATATTGTAAGAAATAGAAGAAAGTTTGACTGAAAATATTCAGGGTAAAAGTTTGAATGGCTGTCATTTTAAAACAAAAAGCGATATCCAAAATTGGCTACGACAAGTACCGGAAATTTTCATTACCTCTCAAATCCCGTTTTATATTATAATTAGATATGTCATTTGACTTCTATATCGATAACCGGCACATGGTATTTCGAAAATCGTGCCTCAAATTACTATGAATATCTCCTTCCTTTCTTAGAATTTTATAATAAAAATGTATAATAATATAACAGATGAATGAATCTTTCGATTGAAAAAACTTTTGTTTAGATATCGCGTGTGGATTAAAGAAGGTCCCACAAATCCCTTAAGGGTGCTCGAAGAAACTTTCGATTATTCTACTTACAGTTTTTATTCTACGGAGCTTCGTGCCACTTGTTTTCACTTCATCTCATACGCACTCGTTAAATCACGTCGAATGTTTAACGAAAATATCTCGATGAAAGCGCGGGAATTGTTGGCGCGCACAACTGTTGACTGGATAACTGTGGGCCGCGCGGCGTGCGCGTGGCACGTGGCCGACGACGTGGCGAATGGTGTTTCCGTGAAATTTTCAAACAGAGCGAGCGCAGAAAGAGAAAGAGGGAGAGAGAGAGAGAGAGAGGGAGCGAGCGAGAGTGGCATTGAAAGAACGAATGAAAGTGAGGTTCGCGTACTCGGCGATGAGTGTACGAGCGCATTAAGCGCGCAGAGTAGTTGGCTAAAAAAAGAGAAGAGAGAGAAAAAAAAAGAAAAAGGAGGAAGGAGAAGCAGAATTTGCCGAGTTTACATAGCCCGGACGGCAGATATCTCGGGTGGCGAGCCGAGTGCCAGAGCTGCGAGTGGGAAACGAGAATTCAC
Organism: Ectemnius cavifrons; assembly: GCA_964023945.1. Taxonomy (NCBI): domain Eukaryota; kingdom Metazoa; phylum Arthropoda; class Insecta; order Hymenoptera; family Crabronidae; genus Ectemnius; species Ectemnius cavifrons. The sequence continues at coordinate 7,694,668 of OZ030387.1, read as the reverse complement.
TTGTACGCGCCCACTAATCGGCGCCGGGGAAAAAAATTAATTGCGCGTGTCTTTTGTGCTCTCGACGAGTGAGAGTGAGAGAACCGGCTGCGCGCACCTATCGCAATTCCTATCAAAGTGGCCCACACACACCGAGAAAGGGAGAGAGAGGGAGAGAGTGCGAGCGAGAGTGTTACAAAAGTGCGAATGAAATTTCGTTCGAAGCAGAGAGGCAAAGATAGCCTGGCTAATTCCAAAAGAGTGCTGCTGTTTGAGGTATGCCTACTTGCGATGGGTAAGTGCAAACGAACTGGTTCGTTTATCTGGGACTCTTATCATTGCTGCAATGGGTAGCAAGAATTATCGGTGGGATTGAATGAAAAATGAAATTTGTTCATCAGCGTGAGAATGTCTGAGAGGGAAATGGGCGTGGGTGATAGCGGCAGAGGGAGATCATCAAAGGGAACGCGATAGCAGGAGGGGGTTGGTGGGAAGGTGGAGAGGGGGTGGAGGAGAGAGAGAGAGAGAGAGAAATGAAAGTAGGCGGGAAATCGAGAATGATGTGTCCTGGGAAATTGGGGCGCGCTTTCCTCCGCGTGTCTCTCGCGGCCCGAAGGCGGCCGGGAATTTAAAATGACCCGAAAACGTCGCAGTAAATCTGATTAAAAATTACTCATTACATCGTTAAACTTATTATTGGATTTACACGACCCCGAGTATCGGCCAAGGGGATGCGGGGGTGAGCTCGGTCAGGTAGCAGTCAAAGTTGGATATTTTAATATTCGACGGTAACTAATCCGGCGTAATGCAGACATCGATTTTCGAAGGGACCACCAGCCGATCCCGCGTTCACCGATGCACCTAAATGTTCACTCTTTAATTCGAGTCTGAGAGAGGGGAAGCCCGTTTAAATAATAGAGCCGATCGTCCTCGTCCTTAGCTGGCTGCCGATAATGGGACAAGCGATTCCCGGAGTTATTCCGGTGGCGCCAGACCTCATGTATGATCTAAGAGAGCGGCATCGATGATGATGGCGAGTGTCGATGTTAGAAGGACGATCGATTCCGGAGTGGGGGGAGGGAATTAATGAAGAGGCTGAGAGAAGCCGGGCTGGAAAGGAGCAGCAAGCAGCAGCAGCAACAGCAGCAGCAATAGTAGCAGTCGACGTCTACGGGTGCCTACGGAAACGGGGTTCACAAAACAGTAGCGGTGGCAGCCGATCACGCGGGCGCCTTAATTAAAAAGCAGGGAAGGGAAGGCCAGGCAGGCGATATACCGAGGGGGGGAGCGGATAGAGCGGGCTGCTGCTCTTCTCGCCAATGGAGCAGCAGCCAAGGATAGAAAGAAAGCTGGTGGATCGGCGGTGGCGAACGCTGGCGAACGATGGGGATGATGCTGCTGCTGCTGCTGTTGGCGGTGTTACTGTTGTCAGTGGTAGTGGTGGTTGCGATGGTGGTTGAGAAGCGGAGAGGAAGGCAGATTGCAATGTGCAGCGACGGAGAAGCAGTGGTGTGTGCGAGCTGCTGCTGCTGCTGCTGCTACTGCCGCTGCTACCGTCGACTCTGTCGCTGTGCCGAGCATCCGGTTCCTCCGGAAAAATTCATGTGTCTCTGAGAGTTCAGTCACCCCGGATCGACGTGTTATCATCCTTCGATTTCCCACGTGTGTGCCCGCGCGCACAGAGATGGGTGGCAGGCTGTGCCTGCCTGCCTGCCTGCCTGGCTCGTGGTGGGTGAAAGCCTCTCTCCCTCGAGCGAGGAGGATCGCGGATAGCCGAGAAGGAGACAAGAGAGAGAGACCGAGGGAAAACGGCGCAGCAGGCAAACGGCAAAAAGAGACGCCGAGGGAGGAGCAGGCAAGAGAAGCGAAGAGGCAGAGATAGCGGGATGGAAAAGACAAGCGAAACTGGGAAAGGGAAGAAAGAGGAGGAGAAGGAGGAGGGGGGGGGGGGCAGCTGTGCAAAAGAAATAGGGGTGGTTCGACAGGGTTTCCGAACGTCAGGTAGAGTCGTCGTCCCCATCGAGAATTTCCCTGTGTTTCGTAGGCGAGCTGTATATATGTAGAGCCTAATTTCGATAGCGACGTCGAAAATCGGCCGGATCGGCTTGGAGGCCTACGAAAGGGGCAGCCTGCGAGCATCGAGGAGTGTCAGGACTTGGGTGGAAAAGAGTAAGTGCAGTTGCGGGAGGGGCGGGCGCGGGATAGTGGGGATCGGGTCGTGGGGCGGGGGGACGATGAGGGTTGCAAGGTATGCGGACCAGTCCGGATCTGGTTCGACGCAGTTCGGTTCGGTTCCTAGCCAGTAAGCGGTAGATTAAAGAGAAATGGCTACACGTTCATATTGATTTTTGTCCTCAGTTCGCGGGTGGTTGCGAGGGTGAGGGTGGTGGCGAGGGTGGGTGGTCGAGGCTGAGGGTGAGGCGAGCTCGCTCAGGAGGTGGAGGAAGAGGCGAGGTGAGGTGCTCGTCCAGAGGGAGAGCGACTCTGTCGGTCTGTCTCTCTTTCTCTCCCTCTCCTTTTCTCCCTCGCTCTCCCCCTCGCTCTCATCCTGCTCTCACCTTTGCCACCCTCTCTCTTTTCACCTTTCCATCCCGATGGCTTCTCCCTCGCGCAGTTCGCCTTCTCTCCTTCCCACTTCAGGCGCTGCCGCTTTCGCTTCGGGCTTCTGCCTGCTGCCTATGCCTCTGTCTCCGACTAGCCTCTCGCTCATGCAGCCGCAGAGACCACATCGTGCGATGCCTCGTTCTCATCCTCCTTCCTCATACACGCCAACCTCATCGCTCCTGTCCTCCTCCGCCTCCAACTCCTCCATCGCCGCCACCTCCTCCTCCTCCTCCTATTCCTCCTCCTCTTACTATGTGTTTCCGTCTCACTCCGACTGGACTGGTCGCTTCACCTACACCACAGTCGGCTGGCTTTCAGCTTTCTCTCTTTGCTGCACCGAGCCCTCTTCCTACTCTCTTTCCGTCGCTGCTGCCGCCGCCGCCACCGCCGCCTCCCGCCCCTCGACTGATCGTACCTCCGCGCCACCCTCGAACGGTAGCGTGCCACCCCAGTGGCCCCCTCCCGCTCACCCGCCCGCCTCGCGTACCGCGCACTCACCCTCATCCTCCGCCTCATCCAGTGGGCTCCTCTTCCTCCTCTTCCTCCGCTTCATCCTCCACTAGTGCCGCCGGCCCTCCTTCCCTCTCGGACCACCACCGCTTCGCTTCTACGCCTCCCTTCCTCCCTCCCGCGGCCCTTGCACTCCTACCTCTCTGCCTCCGCTCCCCCCCTTCGCCCCCTCGTCTCTCATGGCCTGTCCTCCTCGTCTCCTCTCTCTATGCCACTAGCATCGGAGCGCAACGAAAGAGAGAAAGCAAAGGGAGAGTAAGAGAGAGAGAGAGAGAGGGGGCCGCTATTTCCAGCCCCCCGTTTTCTCTTCCTCTTTCGCTTCCTCGGAGTTCGTGCCGGCTGCCGCGCGCTGCCACCGTCCTCTTTCTCCTTCTTCCGGCGGCGTGCATTCACTCGCCACTCGCTTCATCCTTGTCACCCCGTTCGCCACCCATCTCGCCGGGGGGATGTGGTGGGTGGCTCCAATCCACCACCCATCGCCCACCGCGGACTGAAAACTCGTCAAAAAATATACATTCTACGAGGCGCGTGGCCGGGCAATACGTCGATGCTCTCTCGAGCTCTGGCGGAGAGGAGATCGTCAGCGAAAGGAGCGAGAGAGCGCTCGCGAGGGGGTGGACGCGGCGGGACGCCGATGCTCTCTCCGGGTACTGAGTGAGCGGGCTGCTCGAGCCGTGACAGCTCTAGTCCAACAGGAGCCGCAAGCCCAGCAAGGATTAATAGAGAAAAAGCGAGCGAGGAAAAGAGAGACAAGAAGAGAGAATGAGAGAGATAGAGAGAGAGAGAGAGAGAGAGAGGAGGAGAGAGCGCATGGAACGCGGGCGGCTCTCCTGATAACGATGCAAATTTTCCAGGTATCTGCCTTCCCTCTCGCCCGCCCTGTCACTTTGTACACTCTCTGCCGGAGCGGCAACCACCCCCTAGCATCACCCCTTCTCCACCACCCATCCTCACCAGCCACCACCCACCAGAGAGAGCTCACTCGCGGTCCTTCCTCTTTGTGGCCGCCGCCACTGCCGCCGTAGCCACCGCTCCAATGCTGCTGGATGCTGTGCCCGCTCTTTTCCGGCGGACCACCACCACCGCCGCCGCCGCCGCCGCTGCCGCCGCCGCCGGTTATTCTCTAGATCGTCGGTAAACGAAATTAACACTTCCGATGCACCGCCGTTATGTCGCGGCGCGCCCTTACACGTGTGTGCGGCCGCCAACCGCCTCCCTCCTTGTTGGTTTAGGGGAGAAAATGGGGAAGAGACAGAGAGAGAGAGAGAAAGAGAAAGAGAGCGTTTCTCTCCACGCGGACCACCTGTGCCAGAGCGTCGAAGGGGATGAGTATTTTGGAATCACTAATTTTCGGGTCACCGTGCGAGCAGCCACGCCAAATCCTCAACCGCCCCCTTTTGCCCCTCTTGCGTAATAATTCTCGAGAGCCAGCTCGGTCGAGAATCGAGAAAGTTTTCCCGTATCCCGAAAGGGCTTTCTTGCGGCGGCGACCCGTTCGGTAATCGATTGGCATTGTGTTTGGTCGCCTTCCTCAGCGATGAGGCAAGCTCTACGTCGTCGCGCACGTAAACACACCGTTCGAGCGACCTTGCGGTTGATATTCCAACTGCTGTCCTAGTGCTCCGCTAGTAATACAATTACCCTGTGGCGACCTCGGTGTATTCGCTACTCCTCCAAATTACGATCAACCCTTCTCCACTATTCTCTCCATGTCGACTTCTCACAAATGTGTCCCCTCTGCTTTCTCTTCGAGGGGTTGTCTGCGAAATCTCAAGACAGATGATATTCGGATGATCGATGGGTTATACTTGGAAGCTCGAATTTTAACGAGAGCCACCTAGAATTGAATTTATCTTGGCAATGGGGGTGAAGAGAGAATATAAGGAGGGGACGGGGTAATGAAGTCCGAGGACGTTGCCGGGTGCGAGAGGGATGAGTCCGTCGATAGGCCCTTGGGCTAAAAATCGGGGGTGGTGGGGAGAAGAGAGAAAGGCTGGCAGGATTGACCAGTGAATATAATTCGCGAGGGTGGCGGGTCCGGGAGGGGTGGACAGGCAAAGGAGAAGACGGAAAATCCGGCGAGAAATAATTTCTTCCTTGGTCGTAACTTGGAGCGGGCAGGCGGGCAGCAGTCTCTCCCTCGGATGGGTAGGACCCGGCCCCGGGTCTTCTCTAGCGGAACTTGACAAATTTTCAATAAGATCGCTAATTGGCCGGTTATTTCATCCGCCGCGAAAAAGAATTCAGCGACGACGCCGGACTTGGTACCCGCAGGCGTCTCTCTCCCATTCCCTCTCGTTTTGGCCCCCCCCCCCCCACCCCCTCCTCTCCTCTCCCATTCTCTCTCTCTCTTTCCTCTCTTTTTCCCGTTGGCGAGCTCTCTTCTTCCAGCTCCTGTCGGTGGTGGCCCGATATTCCTGTTCGTATCCCCTGGCTATCAATGTATAGCCCACCACCCTATCGATCGGGTCCGGCTTTCATTTTTTGCTTATTTGACTTTTCGGCCCGGGCTTTCGTTCGTTCGTTCACTCGCTCGCTCGTTCGTTCGTTCGTTCGTTCGTTGAATCGTTCGCTCGGCTCGCTCGTTCGCTCTCTTTTTCGCGAGCTCTCTCGTTCGTTAGCTCTCCTTCGAGGGCCATCGAACGACGCCCCACCGCAAATAATTTTCCAGATATCCCGGCGGCGGCGGCGGCGGCGGCGGTGGCCGGCAACCGGTGAAATCCCGAGAGCGAAGGCACCGAAAATTTCAAATCTTTCGCGCAGACCACTACCGTGTATCCTGCTGCAACCCACACATAGAAACATACATGCATACTCCCTCTCCTCGACTTTCGGTTCCATTTTTTCCCAGAGCACCGACACACGCCGTCCGCCCACCCCTCATACGCGTCTCCACCATCGGCGAATGACGCATGGCGAAATCGGCGAAGGAGAAATGTGTAACACACGTGCATGCGTAACACGTAGCCGGCAAAAATGATAACTATCCGGCTGGCCGGTGGTAGCGCGCGGGCCGATCGCAAGTGACATTAATTAAACGTGCGACGAGCACAGCTGGTCCACCGGTGCTCGAAGGACACCGGCCCCGCAAAAGGCAAAGGACCGTAGCTTAAATTAAAAATTCCCACCCCTCCCCTCCCATCCACCCACACCCACCTAACCGAGGGGGAACCAGCACTCTATGTGCCCTCGCCGCCGGGGGTTTTATCAGTGCCCGATAAAATGCGCTGTATCGATTCGGTGAGAAAAATTTTAATCTCCTACTAGAATTAACGTTGCGCCGGTATCGTATTATCTTAGCCCGGAGGCGCCGCCACCCGCGATGGGAATGCTTCTCCTACCATTTCAAATCCTTCCAATCCTTGCGAATCAAACTCTCTCGATGAATGGTCCGGACTACCTCCACGAAGATTCCGTGAAGTTCCCTCCGGTACAATTCTCAAAACATACATACCAGAGGAACCCTCCAATTTCTCCCTTAGCTATCGAACGATCCCTCCGGTGATAATTAAAATCGCTCGAGTATCGCTTTACTTCCCCGCGAAACATACACCCGGAATGTTCACTGACCCCACCCTCACCATCGCCATCACCACCGTCGCTGCTGGTTACCTAAGTCCAGGTGGCGTCGATTATATTCGTGGACGCCGGAGAGATTAAAAATTCCGAAAAAGCCCGCGAGGAATTCGGCGTGCAATCTTTTTTATCGGAGTGAGAATCGGGCGGGCGGGCGTGCTCTGGCTGGCATGTGTGTACGTGTCGACGGTGTTCCGTTGGAAATTCTCGATCGGCGGGGAAAAGCATCGGGCATAAACTGCGGAACAGGCTGGCCGGAGGGCGCAACGATAGGGGGGCGGAAGCAGAAGGTAACGTCGGAGGACGTGTGCGGCAGAGCTAGCTGGCTGGCTGGCTGGCTGGCCAGGCCGGTGTTCGCCGCGCCCGCCCGCTGCCGCCTCGCTCCTCACCGCAGCCTTCGAAAGTCCGCTCTCCGCTTCTCGTATTATTAATAGAATATTATATAACGCTTCATAAAAAGTAGGGGAGAGGAAGGAGAACGAGAGCGGGCAAGCGAGCTGCCGCGCGCCATCCTATAAACCGCAGATACGCGAGCGTCTACCACCATCCAACCATCGGCGAAAGCTTGTGTGGACCGAGCGAACCAGCGCGAACCACCAACAGAGAGCCAGCGGCCTACCTCTTCTCCCTCTCTCTCTCTCTCGCTCTCCCTTGGCGGTGGGCGCACACGGATGTTGCACGGCAAAAGCACAGAGGAAAGAGAGCAAACTGCCTAGCTAAAGCGCGAGCCTCATCGAGAGAGCAAGAGAGAGCAAGAGAGAAAAAGAGAGAGAGGGAGAGGACTGACGATATATTGCGACTAAACCAAACTGACGGAATGCCGAAACTTTTTTGTAATTAAATTTTTCAGCGCGCTAGGAACAGGCGTGCCAGCCTCTGCCGGCGATGGTCCATGCTTCGCGCGAAGGGGGTGGTGGTGGGGTGGAGAGAGGAGGAGGCGGGAAGGAGCTCGGTCTCCCGCGGTAGCACGATACTATGCAAACCCCTATAGCTTTTCGTGTATGTCCGGGGAACGTTAGCATTCCCTTTTAGCCCTCGTCAATCCCTCACATATGAGGCTGCCTTGTCCCTTGTTAAGGGCTTGCCGCATCATCCACCGCCAAAAGAACGGGCGCGCGCGCGCGCGCGTTGTCCGAGATTTCATCAGTGAGGGACACTTTCGCACGGGCCTTCGAAATTTAGGACTCTTCCAGGCAACAATGTTTCCCTTAATAACTTTGTCGCCTCACGATTTTACTAGCGAGTTGCTCGTTTCAAGTGAAAGAACAGCGCGCAAGTGATACAAGTCGACGCGTGGTCAGACGCGCGTGCTTGGTGAATATCTGTTCGGCTGTAAGTTGAGTTTTTTTTTGTTACTTTCCCGATGTTTCTTAGTCTTATTTCCCCTTTGTCGATTTATCTTTATCTTTATTGCAAAATTGAGTGACTTATTAATTTCATGAAACGCAGTATAATTGATGTTTCTCGCGGCTCGAATGGCAGGTGTGCCAGCGCAACAAATGTGCGACGCGCCGGCAATCGACACATTTAACCGAGTAACTCCTTGGAGCGTAGAAGCTCGGCGGTGATCGTTGTTGCGACAGGCGTGGAATTAATCGGGCTGGTGGTCGCTCAAAGAGAGAATGCCAGGCGAGGGTGGAATCGGTTGCTGCACCCTGATCCGCCAGGGCTCGCAGTCAGTTCTAATTAACATCTAATGAACTGCGTCTACAATCGGTGGAGGGCTTAGTCAAACACTTCCCACTAAGACAGACATCAGAGATCACAGAGAGAGAGAGAGAGTACAGTGGGCCAGAAGCCTAATCTACCCGAGGCATGCTTCCAAATCACTCGAGAGAGAGAAAGACAAGAAGAGAGAGAGGGAGAAAGAGATGGAAAAGCAGAGTCAAGTGAACCGAGAAAGCCGAGAGCATCGACGGAACCACGAGAAAAGGAGATGATGCTCGCAGCAGAGAGAAAGAGAGAAAAAGATAGATGCTAAATGTGTACAGGTGAATATCGGTGTAGAAAGGCAGGTGCAGGCCTGGCAGCCAAAGGCTAGGGAGAAAGAACCACCACCATTACCATCGCCCCTACCCTTGATGCATGAAAAATGTGTAATTTTTATTAATTGTACCTTTATTAATTCTCACTGGCGCAAAGCCTCTGCCGCAGCCGGGCGCCACCATCCCGCTCTCTCCCTCTTTCCACTCCTGGCTTATCTTCCCCGAGCGACGGGTTAGGCTGGAAGGAACTGGAAGTCCACGCACTCTCTGCCAGGCTTTAACTGCACACTCTTGCAGACACATACACAGAGAAAGAGGGACACGTGTCCCTGCATACGCAGTACTTTCACGGTTGCGTGCAGTTGCTCGGCAACAATAACGGCCTCTCGGATCCTATTCTTGCATCTCGAACTACGTGCTCCCTCTTCCACCATCGCTTATGTACTATATTCTCTTCTTGGCTGATGGTAGTGGTGGTGGTGGTGGTGGTGGTTCTCTTGCCTTTCTTATCGTTTCGGATTGTCGGGACGATTCCGTAGCGATCGCGGACGGATAGCCGAATGGTCGAAGTACATCGAATTACTTCATCGAAACGAGTGCCTTTTGTTCTTGAGTTGGAAGCTGCGCCATAGCCGGGGAAGAGAAACTTAGCGCGACGGCGGAGGAGAGCGAGGATATCATCTCGGGTTACCGAGAGATTCGAGGCTGTGCTCGATGAGAAAATCGCGAGCGCTCGCGCGGCGGCCCGGCATCGTCGAATAGAAAATTGCGCTGTAATCTGTCTGTCGCTGGCTCGCTTTCTCCCTCTTCCTTCTTTCTCTCGCTTTCTCTCGCTTCCTCTCCATCTAGCCACCGCGACAAGGATCCCTTTTAATCGAGTCATTAAGAAAAAACACAATGGAGCTTTTGGTCTCTCGGCTTTGAGCTTCATCTCGCATCAGCCCCGCCACAATCTCCTCCCTTATTTCACTGTTAATTAGCTCTCGGCTACCGGCGGCATTGCTCTTCTTCTCCGCCTCTACCGCTCTCTTCCTATCTAACTACGATACGTGCCGTATTCGCACTGGAAAGCGAGTTATAATAAAGGAAAGTGGGTCACCCTTATTTCCTGATCGGCCGGTAAAGTATTTGTTCGTGGCGGGTTGCTGCCGCCGCTAAGAAGATATCCAGACAACTGACCTGGCAAAGTGCAGCCCGGCAAGTTGCCGGTGCCTTTGTCGTGTGCGCCTAGAGTCGACCCATCGATAAGCTTCTCTCGATACGACCAACCCTCCTTCTACACCAGTCCCCTTTCCACCTAACTATACACAGAGATACGCACCCACACACAGCCACTACCAGAGGCGAATTCCAATCGATCTCGATCCAACTGATCTCTACCTCGGGCGATAATTAACCCGGTAATTGGCTGCTAACTGACTCCCGTGTGCCCCCGTGACAGGAATATTAACCTCCTCCTCCTCCTCCCCCACGCAACTGAATGCGTACGAAAAGCTGACACGCCAAGATGATGTGTCTGGCGTGGTAACAAATTAATCGAATGCACAATCGAGTTCAAGAGAGGACCCGGAGCGAACCCCTTTGTCAGCATCCAACCGCTTTACCAATTATTCCTACCTTTCATGAGAGTCAGAGAGAGTGAGAGAGCCTGTTCAAGCCCGAAGGGAAAGCGAACCCTCCAGCAGGACAAACCCGCTGGAAGTGCCTGTGTAATGTTACCGGTAATTCAATAACGATCGAACGACTGACCGGTAACCAAAACCGGAAGAGCAACCGAATGAGGAAACCCTGTAGAAGTGGTCGCGCGATACAAGAACTTCTAGCTTTCTCCAGCTATACAGCAATTCTTACCCAGATAGAACAAAATGTCCCAAAAATATCTCACGTACGCTTGATAATTCAAATTCGAAAAATTCCAAACGATTCTAACCAAGTTAGAAATATTCCTTTAACGACTTAATCTCATTCACAATGAAATCAGCCAATAATCTGAAAGTTAGCTCGAAACATTCGGCTAACGGAGGTTGTTTTCTATTGGAGGAGAGTTGGGCGTACGACTAGAAGTACACAGGAAAACAGGATACTAGTCCAAGGTCCTTTCGAAATCGGAATTTATCGACGTTTCACTTTCCTTACGATGACCCGGATACTCAGCGTACCTGTGTGCCCGGTGACATGCACGATCCAACCTCATCGATAAGACCAACTGTTCTCACCTCCTCCTCCTCTCTCTGGCTTCGTCTCTCTAACATATGTCGATTCCCTCTCTCTCTCTCCTTCTCTCTATAGCAGGCTGTAGCTTGTCAATTCCCGACTAATTATCAACCACAGCCTGGCGCGCCCAGCAGTGCGAAGTATTAATTTCGAGAGGCGCAAGCTCCCCGTCCCTCTCGACGCCGGCGCCGCTTCATTCGAGATGCCGCGGAAAGGTGTCAGTTCGCGCGGCGAGTTTAATTAGAGCGGCGCCAACGCGCGGCGCCCGGCGTTGGTATACTTGGCTCGCAAAGTGGATAGTTAGAAAGAGAGAAGCAAAGAGTAGAGAAAAGAGCCCGGTGGATCGAGAAGCGAGTGGTCAAAGCTGGTTCGACGCGAGTATCATGCTAGTTCTGCTTTGCTTTGATTATTCGTGACGCGCGCGCGTAAAAAGCAAAGCGGAGACGACGACGACGGCGGCGGCGCGGCGGCGCTCTGTTATCTTTTCGCGGGCGACGCGCAATGGTGATCTCGGCTAGCTCGGATATATCGAATCGATTGAGACGAGCACCGCGCCGGGTGAACTGCAGCCGAGCACGGAGATCCCGAATTTCGACGTCAGCCTCGCCAGCTACGGCAAGTCGTTTTCAATGCATATTAATCATACCGCGCTCACTCGCTCGCTCGCTCGCACGCTCGCACGCCACACCCCCTCTATATCGAGCCATTCATCAAATTGAGGGATTTCAAAATCTGCTACGCAGCAAACTGAAAACCTGCCTCTCTGGCGCTTCCATCCTCTCTCTCAGTCACTCATTGCCAGTTTCACTCAGGCTCGACGATGATGACGGAATCCTGTGGTAAACGCTACAAGCGCGCGAAACCTTGTGACACAATCGAGCTTATCGTATGGTGATTGGGAATCACAGGTGAAAATCAACTGGTAGAGTTCAAGCACGGCAGAAGTAGTGCGAGTTCGTTCGGATCAACCGATTGCCTGATTTTTTCGAGGATGGTATTAGTGTAGGGAAATTTTGTTGCAATGGGAACGTTCTTTATAAAATGAGAAAGATTTCAGTTCGATTCGATTATTCTTCTAAAAGTTACGCCAGAACAAACGAAAATATGGTAATTTAAAATAACAACGAGTTGTTTTAAACGAATTGGGAGATTTTTGTTAACCGCGCTATTCTCGAAGCTTTCCTCTACAAGATAGAAAAGGTTCCATCGCGATCGATTCAACCATCGCAGAGATAAGGCAGGAGAAACATAAAAGAACATATATACACGACAATTTAGAGATCTCCTTTTCGAAGTCGGTGGAAAAGTGAGAATTGTGAGGAAAAGTAGCGCCACTAATTGCAGAGGCATCCGGCGCGAGGTGCTCGCTTTCTTCCTTTTGCCTGATATTTTTATACGCATAATTAGACGGCCATCAATCCTGCCGATGACAGTTAGCGCCAGTCGACTCTGCCTCCTTCCATTCACACACACACACACACACACAACTTCCACCACTCCACTTCCCACCACTCTTCTACCTCGAGGAATTATAAATTATAAATGCACATCAAGAGACCAACGAATATTCATGCAACCATCCTTTTTTTTCCCACCCACTCTTCCATTCTCGCAACAATAATATTCCTGGATTAGCCTTGGGCGGTTCGATTTTCCCTTTGCACCTTTCGCTCGCCTCTAATCAACTTCCGATCGTTGGCCGCAGGGGTGGTGGTTGGATGGGCTGCTCTCCTCGTCAGAATTCAGCGTAAAATTCGTTCGCTCTTAGTTACATCAGAGTCCAGTTGGACTCGCAGACGTCAGGAACAAAAGTGGGATGTGGACGAATGGCAACACTCTCGGTAGATTAATCGCATAGAAATAATATTTCCGTCGAAAAGCGCCAATTATCCTGGTCGAAGGGGTGGTAGACGGTGATCAAGGGAAGAGGAGAGGCGGGTTATGTGAAAAGGGCAGCCGGCCAATTTGGAATTCGTAGCTCTGGTCGACGTTGTTCAGGGTTTTCGAAGGCGGATTCTGGGGGCGGGGGTGGAAGCGGCGAGAGGAGGGTACCGCTGGTAGTTAATGGCATAATATCGCCTTAATAAAAATCGGCCGAACATACTGGCTTTTTGGATTAGCCGACGTCGATGGGGAGAAACCGTGGCACAGTTGTCCTCTCTGCCTGTATTCTACCTTCCTCTCGTTTTACCCCCCTCGACGCTGCCGCCGCCGACGCCGCCGTCGTTCTCTCTGGCCAATATAAAATATACACGTCACTAGATATGCCGACTAGTCCGCGGAATTCGTGTGCGCCGGCATATTAAGAGCGGCGAGAGGGAACGCGCACGTGTAACCGTGTGTGTGTGTGTGTGTGTGTGTGGTGGATAGGTGGGGTTGGGTTGCGCGGGGGTGGCCGGTCGGCCCGCGAACCTATGTGCAGCTAGCCCGAAACCAGCAGGATTGGGGGAAGGGTATTGTGTTTATATGCATATCGGGGGAAGCCTCGGAGTCTCTCCCTTGTACTCGGACTCGACGTTTTCCAATATTCGAGAGCCGAAACTCTCGAGCGAAAAGCCCGGCCTTCGAATCGCGCCGCCGCCACCGCCGCCGACCAACCAACCCTTCCCGCTCCGCTAGTCAGGAACGCGTTCTTTCTCTCTCTCTTTCTCTCGCTCACTCTCTCGCGCTACATCGAACCGTCATATTTGGACAAAATCGAACCTATTCTACCTAAACGTTCCCCGACCCCTGCCCGCCTCCACCGTCGCATCGCGCGCACCGCCCCCGCGCGCGACTCAGACTCTCTTTCGGCCTGGCCGTTTCGTTTGGAGAGTCGAGTGTCCTATACTACCACCACCAACCACCCCCGAGCCAACCCCCGATTGCTAATGTCTTCGTTCCCGCTACACCACTTGCCGATCGCTACATTGCCAGGCCGAGCGCGGTGCATGCCTGCCAGCAGCCATTCTCCCGGGAACTTTATAAAACTCGTTCGATCCTCCGTTCACCCTCCTCCTCCTCCTCCACCCCCGCCCGCCCGCCTCCACCACCTTTTTCACCCTGCACTTCGTCTTTGGCCAAGCTCTTTCAAACGAGGATCGGTAAAACCACCGCCGCCGCCGTTTCGAGTCAACTGTCCTCATCCTCCCTTCGACCCCTTCAATCCTCTCTGACTCAAAGTCCACCGCCGCGTGTACTTGCACTCCTCCGCCTCGGGAGGACTAAAATACATGGTGCTCTATACTACGATGATGATCGGATCGCTTGAAAAAAATGTCCGCTATTTCTGGGCTCTCGTAGGAGGCGGTGTAGAAGGAGAAGGAGAAGTAGGAGGAAGCTGGCAGGTACTGGCACACGTTTAAATCCGCGGAACACGAGTGAAAGAGCTTGGATGAAGTCGAAGCGTGCTTGAAAGGCGAGGGAAGTAAGAGAGAGAGAGAAAGAGGAATAGTGAGGGTGATGCTGCGAGAGGCATCGAAGATCAATCGGCAATCGTTAAAGCCCGAAAAACAGAGGCTCCGCGACGTTGATGCTCGGATATCCAAAGATATTCGGGGTGACGGTAGAAAAAAGCTAGCGAGCGTACTCTCGGCCTCCGTTCTCCCCCGGGCCCCGCCACATCCGCCTCCGCCACCGTCGCCGCCTCCAAAGGCACAGAGGGATGGAAGAAAAAAAGAAATAGGAACGTCCCCAGTTGGAAGCAGTAGCAGCAGGCGTATGGATGTCCCGTGACTGGCGCGCTCGCTCGCTCGCTCGCTCCCATCAGCCCCTGATCCGCCGATCCGACTATCCGACGATCCCCCTCCTCGAGCAACCCTGGCAAAAGCTGTCCCCGCGTTTGTGCAAAGGATTTATCCGCGACCTCTCCACTAGGATTGAAATAGTAGTAATATGTTATTGGTAAGCTCTTCTTTTACATCGGCGGCAGCGCCAATAAATGCTGCAGACAGGTTAACGAACCGTCCTCTCTCGCGTCCACCTACGTCAGCTTTCTACTCGTCCTGCACCTCCTCCTCCTCCTCCGCTTGCTTCTACCCGCCGGGGGAAAAGAGTATTTGCGAGAGGATGCGAGCGATCGCGTTCCACTGTCCTCTCTCGAACGTCACCAGGAGAAGCGAGCGACAGAGAGAGAAAGAGAGAGAGTGAGAAACGGAAGGACAGACAGGTGGACGAACGTTTAAGAGGAAAAGGGCCGATGTGGATAGACAGATAGATGGATAGATAGGTAGATGGAGAGAGGATAGAGGCGGAGGTGGACCACTGGCCCCGCTGCCGATCCTCCGATGGAGGTGGCATCGCTAAACTGTCGACTTCAAGCTTTTAATTCGCGATCAAAGGCTCGTAACGATCCGCCAGCCGCGTGCTCTTTCTCGTTCGATTTCTCTTTCTCTCTTGCCTCACCCCGCTTGGCATCGCCACTCTTTCCGACGTCAAAATTACTTTTAAATTCCTCCCTACCAGGCGTTCATCGGCCCACTCCAATCTTCTCTGCTGTGCTATCTAGTCCTCTGCTCCTACGGCACGCTGCCATTGCAAGCAAGCCTCTGCGAGCTTTCTGCCACCTGCGAACCAACCCCCGTGGCCGATCAACCTTCCTCTCATCCTCTCTTTATCCCCCACCCCCTCCACTCCTTGCCCACCCACCACCTCTCTTGATCTCTCTTTCTCTCTTTACTCTGCGATCTAGCAACGACCACCACTTTGCCGCTTTATACCGTATGCGCGCCGGATACCAGCCATGAAACGAATTCGGGCGTCGCTTAAGGAAAAAAGAGAAAGGTCGAACAGGTGGTTCCGTCAAAGGTAATCGACTCTGCGGCCGATCGAATTCAATAACGGCGGAAGCGAAATTCCTGCCGATCGAACCTCGTGTGCTGCGACTCAGTCGCTCTCTGGAGCAGCGGCCAACCCCCAACCACCCCTTCTCACCGACTCATACCATTCTCTCTCTCTCTCTCTGTCTCTCTCTCTCGACTATCCGTCGATCTATCCCTCGCAGCCTCTCTCCCGTGGTCCTCTGGCTCGCGACACGATAATGACGCTGCCGCCGTAATTCTGCAACTTCTATCCCCGGTGACTAGCTTTCCCTCACTGTCTGTCTCTGCCTCTGCCAGCCCGCTTTGCCTGTCAGGCTACTTTTTCTCTGACCACTTCGACGTCCAGATATAATTGGAGAGGTGTCTTCTCTCTTCTCTGTCTCTGTGATGCTCTCTCTCTCTCTCTCTCTCTCTCTCTCACTCTCCTCTACAGATAGAGATAGAGAGAGAGAGAGAGTGGGTGGGTGAGCAGCGATTACACGCGACAATTGGTGAGCACTGTATTGTTGGGAGACGCGCGCACTGCCGTCTCCAGAAAGCAGTGCTTTTTGTCTCTGCCGGCTAAACTGGACAGGCGACATTCACGGATGTATCCATTGCAGCGTTGACACTCGAAGCTGAAGCGAGTCGGTGTAGCCCACTTTTTCGAGTAGATAAATATATATATATATATAAATGTATATGAAGATATATATATGTGTGTGTATCCAGATAGGACGCGCGGAAGAGGAATGTGAGAGGAGAGCGAAGGGTAGTAGTAGCATGCGAACGACAGACGACTCTCAATGCCCAATCTAATGACTTTCTTTACAGGACCCGATCATTCGAGCACCCTGCGAGCAATCGGTTTCGACGAGCTGCTTGAGATCAGCGTCGTCGTTTAGAAGCACACGCGCGCGCTAGATAGGCGCCGTGTATGTGTGTGTGCGTGTTGCATTGCTGCAGGGTGTCTCTGGATGACGAGTGAGAGGCAGGGTTGGATGTTCGATCCAGGCTCTGCCTACCGCTGGATGTAGGACGCCTACGAGTCGTCCTACCAACGAGATCAGAGAGCGCGTCCTCCTCTGTCTCTCCTCTGAAAGGAACAAAGAGACGCAGGCCGCCGCTCCTCCACGACTTTTGGCTCTCGCGTTTACGACTCCGAACCTTCCGTCTGTTGAGCCAATTTTTTTCTCAGACACAGATATAATTAATTGAGAAATTATCACGGTGATATCGATAGAGAGATCTCCGGGAGAGAAGACGACCACCCGCGCGTATAAGAGAGGGCGCATATGGTGAGGAAGAAATGGTAGGAAAAAAGTCTAGACAAGCTAGAGGAATATCAAATATCATACATGTATATAGAAAGATAGTAAAAGAGAGCGGCTCTCTCTCTCTCTTTGGTCGAGATTCTGCGGAACGCCAAGGGTGGTCGAACGATGATACACATCTCCAGGATCTATCTTGACCCGGTCGGTCTCTTTCTCTCTTTGCCGGGCTGCCGGGAATTCAAACCCGTTGATTTCGTTTCGAATTTAGAGTGGACTATTCTATAGATTCGTAGTTGGCACAGCCGTGAGTTACCGCCGAGCGACAGGCTGCTGCTGCTGCTGCTGCTGCCGCCGCCGTTGCTGCGACGAGGATGCCTACTTGATCTGCGTTCTCTCCCCCTGAGCGCGCCAAAACCAGAGAGGAAAAAGAAGGCAAAAGAGGAAAGTGGAGCACAGGGAAAGAGAGGAAACGAGGAGACGTGAGAAAAAAAAAGGGGGGAACACGAACGAGATACTTCGCTCCCGATACTGCTCCGCAGCCCCCATGAGCCGGCACGTGGTCTTCCGTTCTCTTCTTTCGTTCCCCGATATACCGCCGCACACACCCGGTCGAACTCTAATTCTCCAATTGGGCCTTTCTTTTTTTCTTCTTCTTCTTCTTTCATTCGCAAGGAGACAGTGAAAGCGTTGTACCATCGGTGTGTTACACTCAAAATTCCCGTGACTAGATAGAGTGGGAGGCACGCGATCGTGTCACGTCGAGCCAGCGGCGGAATTGCATTTCCACCGCGGGAATTCTAATGGGTGTACTGTTCAGGCTCGCCGTGACATACTGCTCGAATCCTCGCTCAAACTGCTCGCAGCCCCGAAGCGCATAGAGGCTAGAGAGAGTGAGAGAGAGAGAGTGATAGAGGGCGAGAGCAAGAGCGAGGGAATAAGAGGAGGGAGAGAACGGGGCTGGTGCATTGTGCGTGTGTCTACCTTGAAGGATGGTCGCGCGCCGTTAGAACAAGGACTAAAAGCAGAGAAAGAGCGAGGGCACAGACGAGAAAGGAAATCGGGGGCTCGCGATTCCGATCGGCACGCGTTTCCGCGCGCTACGAGACAGAGATCGAGCGAGTGATAGATGCGACGATAGACGACGCGCATTGAGACGCTAAACCGGACCAAGCACGGAGCGGAGCGCAAGTGCTAACGAATATACCTGCATACATGCATATATGTATTATCTAGAATACGTAGAGTGCGAGGAGAGGAGAGAGCCTGCCGACAGAGCGAGCTGCTCTCGAGAAAGCAGCAGCACCGGCTCTGTCGGCCCCCGGCACTAGCCGAGAAACAAGGGCGAAAAGAGAATCCAGCTCGCAAAGAGAAGAAGAGGCGCGCAAAGGCGCCCGATAGAATCAGAGAACGAACGAAAAGCGAAATAAAACAAATAAAAATACCAAACAAAAAAATAAAAAAAAATACGGCAGAAAAGCAACAGAGACACGAGTTACTTTTCGTTTCTCGTCACCTCGAAAGGCCGTCGTCCGTCCCTGACCCTACCAAAGTGTGTTTTGCATTGCAGACTACCAGATGCGCAATGTTAACGTGAGATCGGTCAACTCTAAACGAAGGAAAACACCCTCCTCCTCCTGCTTGTGAGTCTCTCAGTTTCGGTGTTTCGTAACTAATTCCACCTAATGATAACCACACTCTTGTTACTATTGATACCATTGCCAGAACCAACCAAGTAATTAATTGACATTGTTGTAATGGATCGAGACCGTATTATACCGTATACGACCTTTGACCTTGCCTTTATATATACCCATCTATATATTATCTATCTCTACTACAGACATCCATACACACATGCCTATATCTCTCTCTATCTCTCTCTCTCTCTCTTTCTCTCGCTATAAACTATATATACTCTGTATATTAGATGTACATTGACTCTCACTATACCACCCATACAACTCGCGAATCAGAGAATCATCCAGTGAGATCACTGGCCCGATCTTTCACACCGGGACACCGTTTGCCTCCTGGCTTTTTCCTTCAGTTTCGTCATCACCATCCACTCTCTCTCTCTCTCTTTCTCTCTTTCTCTCTTCCCCTCCGCCACTTCCACTCGGTTCAGTTCAGCTCGATCGAAGCCCGCCGCCCCTCTACCCGCCCCGCCCCGCCCCCCAAGCCGCCTGCCCGAGCTACTTCTATCAGTTTCAGATTAATACGCCGCTCTTTTTATCGATACCGACGCGCTCCCGTTTCGTTCAGGCTTCCACGCTCTTTTCAGTTTGGCCATTCTTGGCTGTGCGCTCTTCTTTCCTCCCTCACGCGACATCCTTCTTTCTTCCTTCGCTACGTTCTGTTCCTCCTGGCAAATCCTGGATTCCTGGCTTTAAGCTCGTTGAGAACGATGCAGTCGTCGCTCGAAAATTTCGTGTTTCGACCGATGGAGTGTCGATGGCTCTCAGCGGCTGAGAAGGATAGTTAAAATTTAAAAGATGAAATGTCTAATGAGATCGTGGTGAGACGAGGCAGACGTACGCTGCCTTTGTCTTATCGACGGTCGGCCCCTCCCAATTACGAGAGGATCCGACGATGAAGATCTCGTGCTCGCCCGTGCTCGAAAGTACGGATGTCCTGCGATTGCAGGCCTCGGTCACAGGACATCTTCCTTCGGCACGACGCGACACCTGATCCTCATCTTCGGTTCGCCAAAAGCCACAATTCGAAAGCACTGATCCCCCCGATTGGCGAGAGAGTGATCGACGCCCCCCGTGAATTGGCCTACGACAAACTCTGCTCGCGCGAAATTCACTGGTTTACTTTTCACGCGGACTTCTCTCACGATCCGCTTTTCCCAATCCGCTCGAATCTCTTCCATCTGATTGCTGCCGGGCGCTTGTTAATCAGATCGCGGCACCTTTTTCTCTCGAATGTTTTTGCTTGCCCGGCTCGCGCTGGGAACTTGCCACGCTAAAGTGGAAACAAACTCGGAGAGAAAGAGCGAGGGAGTTCTACTAAATCGATACCGCTCGAATCACCGATCGAACAACGCCAACGCGCGCGCGTTAACGATTGACAGCGGACTGCATCCACCTTGCATTAACTTTCCATTCCTTCATTTGGCGTGTCGCGTCTGTTGCGTACCGCGGACAGCTCGAAAACGCACACGGTACACATCGAGACAACAACAAGAACAAAAAAAAAACAATGCCGAAAAGGGCAGAGAGGGGCTCGCCCCCTCTCCGCTTGACGCACCGACAAATCGAACGAGAGAGAACGAAAGAAGCACAATGACAACAACCACAACAACAGCAACAACGACAACAACATGACAGTAGCAGCACGTGAAACAGTCGGCAGATGAAAAACAGAGACCAAAACAGTTCCATGCACGCTCGCTGTTCCTTGTATGAACCGTAACCCATGATATATATATAGTATATATACAACACTTATACATATATATATATCTATCTATATATCTCCCTATACATACATATATCTAGATATATATTTATTACACGTGAATACTTGTGCATTTTGCCTTATATTCTATATTGACCCACTCTCGCCTCCCCCACGTACGACATATACCATCACCACCAATCCACCACCACCACCACCATCATCATCATCATCATCATCACCACACGACAGACAACAACTCTCCGCATATACAGAGAACCGTATTGTATCCCTGCTGAGCTGCTTCTTTAAACGTAAGCTTTAGATATACCCGTGCCGAGAGAGCACACCAGCCAGAGGCACCGCCGGCCGAACAACAACAGCGAGACACACATACACACACACACACACACACACACACACACACACACACACATATACACATACTCAAACAGAAACCTCGGCGACAGAGCAATCCCAACACAGCCGGTGTAACGACACTGACCAGTCTCCGTGCTGGACACACACACACACACAGAGGACACGCGCATATTAAACAATGTACCCACTGACTCGAGAGAGCAAAGAGAGAAGCGAAGGAAGGAGAGCAGAGCGAAGCAGCAAGGCCTGCGACACCGTGCGCACGCCAGAAGCGAGTGCACGTGTCTCCTCTTCTCTGCCACACCGCACACACCGAGGCATTTTATTGAGAAGCCATTCTCTCTCTCTCTCGGACCCGCCACACACCACTACACCACTCGTCCTCTCGCGTGCGTACTCTCCTGCTCTGTTGGGAGAGAGAAAGAGAGAGAGAGAGGGAGAGAGAGAAAGAGAGCTGTAGAGCACAGGCGCAGATGGGTACGGACAAGAGTATGGTAGAGAGAGAACGCACACTACCCACTGCAAGACACAACATAAGTAGCATCGAAAGAGAGTGAGTGAGTGAGAGAGAGAATTGGAAGGGGTGGAGAATAGAATCCGACACGATCGGTGCGAGATGCAAAGTGACCATCGAAGAGAGAAAGCGAGATAGTAATGTGGAGCGGAGAGGGTGAGGGAGTGGCAGATATGTGAGAGGGAAAGGTGAAATAAGAGTGTCTCTTGAGGAATTGTTTACAAGAAATTTCTCGTAGATGAGAGAACCTCGAGGTGGGAATGAACGAGCCGAACTGACTGATTGTTCAGTGGTGTCTCTGGCAAGGAGGCGATATAGTTTCGCTTGGAACGGCTGCTAGAGGTGCGAGCTAATTGCCTTAGATGCTAGGAAATCCCGGAGTAAGGTCGATCCGATCGATCTGATCGTTGGGGCGCTAAAGGCTAGAGGCCTTGACCTCCTTGCAGAGACAGAAACTGGGTAATCTCGATCCCCGTGCGGCTCGTTCACTCCCTCTCCTGTGACTTTCCTGCGCTTCTCGTACTCGGCATCCTGCTCCGAAGAGAGAAAAAGAGGAAATAACTCGCAATTCCTCTCGGTCAAAGGAGAAACGAGCGAGCGTGCGCCCAGTTTATCGGCGCGCCAACTTTCGAGGGTGTTTCGTGGCTCGGCTGGAACTGAAGAAAGCCGTTGAGAGAACAAATCCCTTTCTCGGACTGTGCGTTTCATTAACTGGGAAACAATTACTCGAGAGTGGGTGTTAGGTAGCTCCGATAGCTGACAGTCTCAAAGAATCACGGCACTCGAGAGCAGGATACCGAGGGACGAGTTAATTCGGCCCATCTTTCAATTGGCACGGAACACCATCCCGCGATCGAGGGACGAATGATTGATTGAAAAGGGGAGCTCGAAGAACTCATGGAAACAGAGAGTACCGAAGAATCGAAGAGAGGAGAAGTTACGAGCGAAATGAGTCGCGTATACCGGCCACTCGAATACCAGCACAAGTAGCCACACTCTAAATTCGAAACCCAGAGTCTGTCAATTGAAGCAGAGAGAACCGTAAGACTAGCAAGCGATTCTCGAGAGGTGGAGGTGTCTCGCATGGAGGAGAGCGTGTACGATTATTCGGGACGAGGATCACTCGGCAGTGCGCTCGTATCCACGTGGATACGCCAGAGTTCTTCTTGCTCGATTCCAACGAATATGATAGACACATAGACGCGCTACCGGTAGCTCTCACGAAATTTGCGGCTTCCCCGGGAATTCGATAATTAATGGCCGCGTGATTTTTGCGAGCTAACGAACCCCACTTTTAACCCTGTACTCTCTATCTCTCCGCTCTCTTTCTCTCTTCTCTTTCTCCTTCTTTCTTGGATGGGGGAGCCGGTGCGCGCGTGCTCTTTCTCTTCCTCCGGTAAGCGAGCGTATGCGCCACTCCATCACGATCCTCCGGGCTTAAAAGCTACACTAAACGAGTTAAAGCCTCGAGTGTTTATTCGCTCAAATTGGCCTACCTACGAGGAACACCACTTACCGCTGTTCCCCGGCGCCCCGTCATTAGTGGCGCCAAACAGTTTCCGATAGATGATGCGCCGCCGCATATTTGTACAAGCTGCTTCGATGAGCCTCGCGAATCAATCCGTCCCTTTGACGATACCTGATTGCTACCGGGAAAAAACTACCATCGTTTTTTCGTCTGTAAACTCGAGAGCTCTAAGAAATATACGCTTCGAGCAAGAATAACTCGGTTCTCGGAAAGCTAATCTCGAAATTGAAGAACAAATGTATACAGGGCAGGTACACTTGGTACTCTGACTGAAGCGTGACAAAAATCGGGAAGCCCTAATTCGAAGCTTCCTGCTGTTTGAACGACAGGAGGAAAAGATTGGCGAGGATACTCAACTGCCGATGCATTTCAGGCGTAGTCCGCAGTGGCATTAGCAGGGCGTAAAAAGTCTGATCCGAGAGACAGTATCTTTCAACGGCGCGCTCTCTTCGCCAGTTTCCGGTTTCCATTAGCGGTCTCATTTCCGCCGATTTCGCGTGGCACCGAGAGTCAGATCACATCAAGCGTGTATGTATTTTTACTTGGCTCGGCACCGTCCAACATACGGTATGCACTGACGGCCGGCCTGATAAGCGTGACATGCGCTTAAGTGAAAGAAGAGAGAACTCGCTTTAAATTTTAAAATAATCCCGTCAGCTGGGCTAATCGGCATAATTGATAGAGGTTCAACCTGCACTGTCCTCCGCCGGGTTGTGTCTATTACACGCGATCACCCCCAGCAACAAAGTGAGATCTCGAAATTGATCGGTTCACTTGTCGTCCTCCAGCATCTTCCAAGTTTCCAGTATACCCCCGGTCCTCCCTTACGGTGGTTCGTTCGGTCAGTCCATTAAAATCCCGAGAGCGTGTCTTTATTGCAATTTAGAGAATAAATGCTAATCGCATTAGCGACGCGCGCCTGAAATACATCAGCAGTGCGATGGCGCGTTGAGAGAGAGAGCGCCGTTTGCCTGGCAGGAAGAAGCCCGAGTGGTCGAGGTCTACACGTTCCCGATGGTTGGTGGCCATCGAGACCACAGTGGCACAGACTAATTGGTAGAAAGCAGGCAAGACAGAAGGAACTGACAGAAGGAATGGGAGAGCAAACGTGAGAGAAAAAAGGGCCGTGAGAGGAAGACGGAACGACTCGGAGGAATCTGCGAGGAGCAGAGACAGTGGAGGAAAAGGAGAGCTCGAAGCATAAAGAGAGAAGGGGGGTTGTAGTGGTGGTGGTGGTGGTGGATGTTACGACGAAACGATTGAGAAAAGGATTTATTCCTCAATAAAACACCATTGGGCTCTGTACTCCGAAAGCATCTCTCTCTCTTTCTCTCTCTCTACTATTCTACCAGCATTTACTGCATGTTGCTAACATATAGCAAACCATTCTACATACTCTTCCCTTTCTACATACTCTAACACGCACATATACCCACAGAAATACTGACAATCTGAAACGAGAGTGACTCTAACGAAAGTTTTCCCCGTCAGTCTTGCGTCTTCGAGTCTGTTCGAGACGAGAGAGCAGAACACAGTGGCATATAAAGCACGATGGGCGTCCATGCAAGTGACGTGGACGTCTACTGGCCCCTCGATTTTCGTTCACTCATCTCGTGAATAACGAGTATGCCTACCAACCGGCCGCCAATTAGACGTCTACCCAGTAGAAACTAGCGGCAATTACTCAGTGCGAAACACGGGTGGCACACAGGGCGAGCCTTTCTCGTGCGTATAATTCGAGACACGAGTGGTGGAAAGCCGACGAGAGGACGAAAAAAGTGTTCGTTCGCGCGCTCGCTCGCTCGTAGTCGACGATGTCCGTATATAATTGCACGATGGATTGGAACACGAGGCCGAGGAAAAGATTGCGGGCCCACGTTTCCGGCTTCTCTGTCTCTCGCGTCTTGGTCCTTGGAAAGCACGACACGAAGACGTACATACACCGGGGAGAAGTGATCCTTAGACGAACTGGCGGCGAGCCGAACGTCCGAGAAACACTCCTCCTGCACCTGTAGAGCGGGTGATGGGGGAGGGTGGGGAGGGAGCAAAGCAAAAGGAAAGAAAGAGAAGGATGATGTTTCGCTGGCGTTCGCTTGCCCGATGATAAACGCGAGCATTTTGCAGGCGTGCCGATATCCAACCCCCGCCAGACAACTCCTAGTCTATTTAGTCTCCATTATCAACCTACTTTATTGCCCGTATATTCTAGCTATGTTGATTTTGAGGTACTCTCGCAGCTAGCACTTGCCCAGCCCCTTGCCCGAAACCTCTGTCAGATGTGTATCAGTATTATTAGATGACCGATATATAACCTGCAAGACCAAAGCATGAATGTTCTCAGCCCAACTTCTCGACGCAGATCTCCCCGCCACTGGAGGAGCCCCACTTTACACTCTATGCCCGCTTCAACCAACGGGCTCTCCGAGTGTTACTACACATTTCCAGATCACAGGACATTCGATTCGCATTCGCCAATCCTAAGATTGGATGCTAGGGGAATCCTGAAAGCTCCGAGCTTGTTTAATGCTCATCAGTAGTATGATTGCGCGCACTAAGAAGATTAATATTTCAACATCCTCCGCTGATGAACCCTGGAGATTGAATCGCAACGATAGGGCCGAGCGATATTATTCTTCCTTTCATTCTATTTACCATTTTCTTTCCTTTCAGCCCGCCGATTAATTGTTTCCGTCGCTCGGGCGGATAAGCATGTGTGTGGTCAGAGCCGACGAAGACAAGGAAATGGGAAGGAGTGGATACCTTCGATTCCAGCGCTCGCAACCTCTTTCTTTTTTACCCGGCTCTTCTCGTCGCGAGCGTTAATGCGCCGAGCAATGGAAATAACTGGCGGTATTGCATTGTGAAATTATTTCGCAAAGAAAAAAAAAACCAGTGCGCGTCTCTATCTGTCTCTCTCTCTTTCTTTCTCACTCTCTGTCCCTCGCTCTTCGATGGAGATCGGGAGCGCGGCCCCTAATTGGCACGACGCCCGAAACTTCCTTTTAATTCGCATATTGCATTTTCATTTCTCGGTGAATTCGCCGACACAATTAGAGTCCGTTGTTAACACGAAATTGGCTGGTCGAGCGAGGCGGAGAGCGAGCGAGCGAGAGAGGAAGAGAACAGATTGCGGTATGCCGATTAGCGGGACAAATGGAATCGATGCCGCATCAGTCGGGTATATTATTCTAATTGGGATTTAACGACATAGAATTTTCAGTTTCGTTAAGTAGAGAGCCGAATCGAACGCGGTGGATGAACGCGGATCGTTCATTTTAGATCGGCTACTCTCCCGGATGCCCGAGTTAGTCCACTTAGGAAAAAGAGAGGAGGTTCCCGTTTATCGGGGGATTGCGGGGATCGAATCAATCGGCATAGAGAGAGATCGATAGGGATCGTGAGCGCGACGAATTGGGAAAAGGATAATCGAATTATATAGGAGGCCAACACACGACGGACGGAGATCACCGTGACCTCGATTCCAAGACCGAAATAGAGGTCCCGCTTTTCGTGTCCAATTAATGGTGGTTCGCAAACCTTTCTTTCAGGCTGGCTCCCCTTAAATACCCGACGCGAGAATGCCGCTTAACTAATTGCCAGGTAAACGAGCGAGGGAAGCTGGCGCCGCCCATTTAGCCCGAGGCATGCATTAATACACCCCAATTCAGTGGGCTACGCTTTTCCAATATGAAAGCCCCCGGCATTCGCTATTGATACTTCAAAATGGTCACTAATCGCCCGAATCATCTCGAGTCGGCCAAAAGCTCGCGCCTCCCGGAATGCCGCGAATATCGTCGACGCCGCAGCCGCCACCGTCGCCGTCGCCGTCGCCGCTTTCCTCGGCCAATAGCCAATAAAACCGAATCGACCCCCATAACTCTTCCACTCCCTTACCCTCTCCCTTCAACTTCTACGTTCTCTTCCACCGCACCCGACCACCTCCTTTTCTTCCTCTCTCCCTCTCCCAAGAAAAGAAGGAAAGAACCCGTCCACGGAAGGAGACGGTCGCGGACTTGCACGGAATACATCCCATCCCTCACTCTCTCATGTACCGCGTGTGTCCTGTCATGACCTGTACCCGAATAGCCAACATACCAGAAGTGCAATCCATCGATTGGTTCCGAAGGAAAATCTAGCGCATCGCTATTTAAAGATCGAAGTTTCTTTGGAGAAGTAGACGGAAACGAGGGTGGTGGTCGGCACGAGGGGGTTGAATTGTTGGGGCGATTGTTTGGGGGCAAGGAAGGAGCGATCGGTGGAGGACACAGCCGGTAGACACTGTCGTGGAAAAGGTCGTAGGACAGGGAATCGAGATCACGTGGCCCATGTAAATGCCGTTGGCCTCCTCCAACCTGGCACTCGGTGGCTGTATTATTTTATTACATCGCAGCGGCTATTGGATCCACGTGACGCCAGACTCGCGCGCTCGCTCCTTCGTCCGGGAGACGCAATCATTCCTGAGTTATTCGAAAGGGTGGCTCCTGCAACTGAATACCGGCGGCACGCTCCTCTCCTTCATATATCCCCCTCCCCTCTTCTTGATC
Source organism: Ectemnius cavifrons (assembly GCA_964023945.1). NCBI lineage: Eukaryota > Metazoa > Arthropoda > Insecta > Hymenoptera > Crabronidae > Ectemnius > Ectemnius cavifrons. Next base: position 7,667,379 of record OZ030387.1, on the reverse strand, counting down.
CTCCTGCCCGTTGGGGAACATACGCGGAGACTCCCTATACCGGAGAACGTGCTACCTCCACCCACCGTCCTGACAAACTTCATTTTGATTGGCCAGGAGGAGCACCTGGCTATAAAGAGATCTCCGGACTAAGCGATCGCGCGATCGCAACCTGCATCGCCATTCCTTCTGATTTATATCCTCACATCCAACCGGATACTTATGCTCTGATTCATGGGAAATGTCGTTCCCTCGGATTTACTTCGACATTGTTTTTTCTTCTCTCTCTCTTTTTATTCAACTATATTCGTTGGAAGAATGATAGGCAGAAGAAGTTGCCGTTCCTGCCGTTTACATTTTTAAGGGCCGCGATCTAATTATCCTAGTCCCTTTGAGAAGAGAATAGGCCGCTATTTCTGGCGCGCGTCTGTATCAGGCAATTCTTCCGCCCCACCTCACCGTCTTTTCCTCGCTGTACTCGTCAAAGTGTCGCAACCGGAGTACACTTTTCACCGGTGCTCTCTTGTCCTTCTCTTTCTCGGACGACCAACACACAAAGTGTCGACCAGCCGTCACCTCAATATTCGCCGAAAAGTTCGTCGGACACGTGCTCCTTCTCTCTCTCTTCTTTAACTATTCATACACACACACTCTCTCTTTCTATCTCTATCTCTCTGGTACACCTGTACTCCGCGTCAGATTTTCTAGCTGCTGGATATTCCATTAATGCTTTATCGCGACGTATACTCCACTGGATTTGTGCCACTTAAGAGTCGAGTCTCTCTCTCTCTCTCTCTCTCTCTCTCTCTTTCTCTCTTAGAATCAGTAATCGATGTGAGTGACGTTCCGTCGCGTCTTACATCTTATTCCGAAGTCGCGCTTACCGATGGCTACCGTCGCGGCGCCGGCAAGTAACACACGGCTGACAAGACACCTCCGCAAATTCGCTCGCTTGACAATTCTGTCAGAGCCGTTCTCTGGCCGCAACCCTCCTCCTGCCAAACTGTCGCTCCTTCTATCTGACCTCACCGACCTCCCGCGCTCGTAAATACGTGATACAGCCGGTGAATCCACTTCCGGCCGATCACATTCCTCCTCCCCCGGCACCCCCCGGCTAATTGATCGCTAGGATCTGTCGATCCCGAAACGTTGAATGCGAATGAAAAGTCAGAGTCGGCCCATTCGCCGAGATGAAAGCGGCTGGGAAACGATCCCGGCCGCCGCAAAGTGCGCCGCTCTCGTCGACGACTCGATCGCGACGTCGATTCACCTGGCCTTTGTTCCTTCTACAAAAAGAGAAAGAGAGAGGAATGGAGAAGAGTGCGAGAAAGAGAACCGGTACGCGAGGGGCAATAATGAACGCGTCAATTTTATTTTCCATCTCGGAATAAGGTGGGTTGGGAGAGAAGAGAATAGTGGGGGAGAGGCGCGTGTTCTCCTGGCGGGCATGTGGGGTGGTTGCGCGAGCGGCAGCGGGGGGCGGAGAACGGCGGGCGACGTGTCCCCGGCGCGTGGCACTTTTTCGCTGGCCGGCACACAGCCTCCTTTCATTCGTTATCGGCCCGTTTGCTAATGGCATGCGATTGCCTTTCACGTTCTCCAACCGTCCACCACCGGCTCCACTGCGTCCTCCTCCACTCTGTCTCACCGGCAACTATATATATATCCTTTCCAACTGTCCCCGCCGCCGCCCCTTTCGCCTCGACGTCGCGCTCTGACCCTTGCGGCCAGGCCGCACTCCATTTCGAGATATCCGAGGGAAAAGCGAATAAAACCACGGAGGACACTAGCAAGCCCAGGCCGACATGGAGGTCGATGGAAATTTTAATTAATACCACCGAGTCTATCTCTCTCGCTTCGTCTCCTCGTCGCTCCTCGTCCCTCGCTCATCCAATGCTACTGGTAGGAGAGGCTGTCTCTCCTCTCTCCGCCCTACTCTATCTTTTCTGATCACGGATTCGCCCGGATTTCGAAATTGAGATCGCAGGCGGACGATGAAAAATTAATTGGGTATTACTACCGAGCGCTAATGCCTTGCCGACGAGAGAAAGACAGCACGCGGAAGAGAGAGAGAGAGAGGGAGAGAGTCTCGTTCCTGGGAAACTCGGTGATCGAGAGTGGCGCGAGCACTCCGGCCCTTTTCCACTTTTTCTCCGGCGATGAAAGGCACTCCGCACTCGATGCTGGAAGCCACCTGATACCAAGCTCCAAGAAAATGCGTTCCACCATCCACGCGCGTTATTCCTCACGATTCCTCGGTACTTTGTCATTCCTGCTAGTCCACCGCTGGAAGGGGGGAAAAAAAGTAGGACATGTTTCGCTTCGAATCCCACTTGGGAGTAGAAGGGAAGAAGCGCCCTCCGCGCGGCTCGGTTCCATTCGCTTTTCGGTGTAGCCCTCAAGAGAGAGAGAGAGGGGGGGGGAGAGAAAGAGAATATCTTTAGTTCGGGTTTCGTTTTGCATGGGTATTTATAGCGCCGGGCCGATGAATAAGATTTCGCTGTACTTCTGATGCACCACCGACATTAAGAATCCAATGGGCGAAGGAATCGTAGAGAGGGTTGGGGGTTGGGGGTTGGGTGGGCGGCGATATTCGAGGCGATATTCGAGGCGAAGCCAATTCAGCCAATTTTCCCGAACGGATTTCAGCTTAATACCGCTGAAAGCCAGTCTCGCCGGTTACTAATTTACAATAAACGCGTAATCGAATATAACTCTCTGTCTGCCGTTATTAGCCGCGATATTTGAACAGGGCGTGCGCGAGCGCGTGATTCCAAGAGGAGCGGGAAAAGCAGAGCGAATGGAAAACCGTCGGAGAGAACGAAAGAGAAAGAGGGGAAGAGTTTACCCGCGTCACGAATCCCGCCGATATCCATCAGCAGAGAAAATTGCTAAGTTTTTTTTCTGCTATTTCGCCGATTCTTCCTGTTTGCGTAATGCAACGAGGGCGAGCGGACGGGCGGGCGGGCGGGGTGGCAGGAGAGAAAAAGGGCCGATCGAGAGCCCAATCGTTAATTGAACCCTGGGAAGGAGCGGAGTTTTTTGCGGGGCCGGCCGACAATTATGCGGCGATAAAATTAAAAAGTTTGCGCCCACAAAGGACCGCGACGACGCGCGCGCGGGGCGCCGGGGCCCGCCGAGCGTGATTACATCCAATTTGGAGCTAATTTTATGGTCAAATTGAAAGCGCAATCGTTATTATTATTTCAGCGGAGACGCCGCCATCAATCGGTCCTCGTTCCCTTCGCCGACTACCTCGCTCGTCCCCCCCCCCCTCCTCTCTTTCTCTCTTTCTCTTTCCTGCTGGCATCGGCTTTCGAATCGCCGTGGCCATTAAAATCGAAATGGCGATACAGTCACTTCATAGGAAAATGAACCTATTGAAAATGGCCATTCCATTTGTGCGCTTTCTAGCAATTGCTTTTACCCTGATCGCACACCTCCCCCCGCCCCCTTCCATCGCTCGGTTCGGCCCGGCCCGGCCCGGCCCGGCCACGCGTACTTCTCGCACCGGAATGCGTATGTAACATTCATTAGAGAGACTGGAAAAAAGAGAGCACTTTGCCCGCCGCAAATACTCGATCGCTAATCCACACTGAACGTACCTAATTCACTGCGATACAGCCTTTGTGCTTGAATATCAAAAGGGAATCATTTTATAGCGGCTACTAATCCACCACCGTCGCAGGACGAACGTCCTCGGCAAAGGTTTGGCCACATTGGCCTGCTCGGAGCTTTCAGGATTGCAAAAAGTGTACTATTCCTCTCCGCGATCTCTGACGACGTTGCGAACTAATGACCAGAGAGACTGGAAGAATGTAATGGAAATGTCAGAGGTGATGCGAAGCGAACTCACACGGAACTCTCACACACTATCAACGAAACTCAACCCTGCCAAGAACTACTCTCTCGCTTCTATGGAACTCTTGCATCCGAGACACCTGCATTATACACGTGATACAACATCGAATGGATTCCCCCCAGACTACTATTACTACTCTGTCCCCCTTGCCAGACCCCCCCAACTACCCCCAACTACCCCCCCTTTTTTGCCCAGCCCTTTAGTGAGATGTTATACCAGTAGTTTTAAGTTTGCGATCTAGGTGTATGCTAGCGATTATACTAGGTGGAAACCCCCTTTTGGAAACTGCCCCCAGTGACTTGTGGTACATGTTTACCTTTCTTTTTTTTATTTATTGTCTTATCATTACCATGTTACATTATTATTATTGTTATTATTAGTATTGCGTATATATATATATATATATATACTCTTGGCATCTCGATGTATGTGTGTCTCTGGCAGAGTGCGAATGCCAAAAGGGAGAACCCTGCAAGCCGAGCAAGAGAGAATATGTGGGAATGCGTAAAATGTAAACAAACAAGCGACACGCACATGCCCAATACGACCCATATACGCACACACATACACACACAGGCAGACAGACATATGTTCACAGTATACTACACAGTCGAACAGAAAGAAAGAGCGACGACACCGAGAGAGGTCGTCCCGACTAACTGGTTCACCCTTTATTCACATTGGTCTTTTTTTCTGCTTTCAGCTGCACAGATTCCACAACGCGGAAGTAAGTACACACGATATATATATATTCACACACTTTCTATGCTACCTGTTTTCACTTTCCATCTCGCGTATACTAGTTCTTATTCTGCTGCGATTGGTGGCGCGTTAGACGTTGAATTCGCGAGGATGAGACTCTACTTTCGTTTTTCGATGGATTGATTGATTGATCTATATTGATTGTCTCTTTGTATTCTATGATGTTTGGAGGGCGCTGTTGAGTGGGATTAACGAGAATGACTTTAATTGTAGCATGCAAGAGGAAAGACGAGATGGCGAGCCAGGCAGAACATCAGCAGCCCGCCCCCAAGAAACCGCGCCTGGTTTTCACAGACCTTCAGCGCCGTACTCTACAGGCTATTTTTAAAGTGAGTCCCTCTCTCTCTCTCTCTCTCTCTCTTTCTTTCTCTCTTCGAACATCGCTTTGCCTTTTGATCGATAGCCACCGCCTTCTCCTCCTCCACCTGTCCACCACCTCGCGTGCACAGGAGCCACGCCATCGGACGCCTAGGCAACTCGCAAAAACTACCCCCTTAATTCTCTCCAGCCCAATTCTTAAGGGCTCTTCTCTTAACCTCACCGATCCCGATAATACGTTTATATTTCATCGAGTCAACTTTATAAGTGGACAAACACCATTTCAGGATATATTTCCTTTCAAATGGAGTCTCGCGTACTTTCAGTACTATCGTCTTTCTCTGACTGTGTGGAAAGAGACGAAATGGAAGGGACTAGGGAAATGTGACTTTCTACTTTCTACGAAATAAAAACAATTTCTCTTGAAAAGAAATGATTAAGAGAAGATCTTTTACGGATATTCAATTATTACAATCTAAAACTCTTACAATTAGACATTCCATTGCCACTGAAGTGCAAAGGATAAACATATCGTAGATGTAACTTGAACCCATTTGCATGGCAAAGTTATGGAGGGTTAATTAGGAATCCTTGTGAGCCATTCGCCAGTCGGACATCCAAGTCATTAGTGAGGACAGAGTGTACTTGGCATGAGAGCCTTGTAATCGGCCGATTGCACTCTCTTTCTCTCTCTTTCTCTCTCTCTCTTTTCCATGAGCGAAACGGTTGGCGAATCGCAAAATGTCAGGCGCTGCTGGGTGCTTTTCGCGTGTAAGCCGCACGGAAAAGCAGTGGTGTGCCGACGCGACGTAGCCCATCGATGTGTGCTGGCACACACTTGGCCAAGAGAGAAAGATAGGAGGAATCCAGTTGCGCGTCAAGCAGCGGCGGAGCACACCGGCTATCGATCGCTCTTGAATAATTTCGCGGCCCGCTCTTTACCCATACGCGCCCATAAACCTCCTTCTCCGCGCCGATCCTCCCCGCTCGCCCTATCTTTTCTAGGAGTGGCCATCGGTACCTACCAATCCTGCTTTTCGTTCATCCATGGCAAAAGTCCTGGATTTAGTAGAGCTTCGATTATCAGAATTAATCAGGGACATGTCTATTCGGATGAAGGAATTTTTTTCGATTTCCTAGTTCGCTCGGAACTTTTCTGATTTCGTTATATCCGTATGTCTGCCTGTCATAGTCGGAATATACTTTGTTCTCATTTTGTAATCCCTTTATCTAATAATAATTTAGTAATATAATATAATATATATATACAATATACAAGTCTGATAATAATTCGATTACGATTATAACATGTCAAAGGCAAATGAATCACCCTGTACGTATATACGAAACGTGTTCGGATAATTGAGCGTTCAAAGCTCGTCTCAGTACCATGGACCCTCAGTGGCCTTTTTGTCGGTTAGTTTGTTCAATATAAATTCTTATTTTCTAGTTGATTCATCTTTTAGTCATTCATATTTGGTACTGCATAAAAATACATACTGAATATTCCCCGAGAGAAAATAGTCGATCACCGACACAGTCTCTGGTTCCCGGTAACCCTAACAGAATATTCGAATAACAGGGATTTGGATAAAGGAAACCTCGAATAAAAGCAAATCTACTCTATCATTATCTTAACAGTCGACTTCTCGGATTATAGTTTTGAAGCGCTCGACTGATGAAGATTCAGCGGATGCCTAGAAGCTTGTTGCACATGGCATGAATTCCTTGACAACTCTTCTTCTGGCCGACTCCGCTCGGTTGCGCGCACGTGACTCATTTCAGGCTGAATGCCTGCGCCGGCGTTGTTTCGCCTTCCGAGAAAGCGAGTTCTCGGCAAGAGCTCGCTTGTATACTTCGCACGGACTATCGATTGTGCCAACCGGATCGCGAGGGCCTCTTGGGTTGTTTTTTATTTGGCGTTCCAACATATACACCGCGTGCCCGACTGACCAGCTGATATATTCGTGTCGTCATGGGAAATTCAGGGGGATCGATCATGCTCGCGCTCGCCAACCAGACCGAGAGGGAAAGAGAGAGGATAGTAATCGTGAAAAGAAAGGGTAACTGAGGATCGGAACATCGTTGGGAGCTGTGCCAAATAGCTGAGGAATTGGCTGGAAGCGAGTGAGGTATCATTGAAGGGGGACATAAAGAGGCGAAGGAACCCGACGATCATCACAAGATCCACTGTTCCGCCTCTCCAACCCCTCCGTTCCGTACACCAATAGAAGAAAGCACTCTGATTGCGCGCACTGTCTTTCCCGAATAAACCTGCTTCCCCGAATTCCTTGAAAATGTTGCTCCACTTCAACCCTGCACCCTTTCAATATTCTTGATGCGCGAGTACCACGTCCAGCCCTTCTCCACCGGTAATTACCGCTGCTTTCGTAATGTTCCCCGAATTGCAAAGTAAACGGCGCGACGGGCCGATGAGAAAGGTGATGGCTTTTGCGATCTAAAATTCAATCAAACGGGAAGGAAGAAGGGGCGGCGATCACGCGCGTCGTCTTTGCTTGGCCCAAGAAAATATGAGAGAATAATGAGGCCGCGTGTTCGGAAAGAGGTTGGCGAGTGGCAACGGGAAGGGGTAAAGAAAAAATGCTCAGCGCTAGTAGGTACTAGTACGCCCTCGTGTGCCACCTCCTTTGGAAGTATGCCAAATAGTTGGTGAATTGACCTTAGCCCAGTTAACACCCAGCCACCACTCGAACCTTCCCGCCCGTTTTCTGCTTGATTATTCGCCTTCAAACTTGTTCGAACTCTTCGCTGGCCCGCTTTCCTAGCAGCAGCGAGAAGCTTCTGCCGAGCCTGCTTCACAGCGCGTTATGAATTCGGTATCGAGCAGTTGCCAAAGAACGAGCTAGGAAGAAGGAACATTCGAGGGAAAGGCTTAACTCTCATTGCCAGATCGTTAATGAACTTTATCGAAAAGTAGCTGTTCTAGTCGGTTTTACCCGAGTGGCATTTCGTGGGCTTGAGGTGAGCTTTAATGGTGGTTCAGGGATGAGAACTCTAACAGTATTTGTTTTAGGATATCGAAAAATATCCGTGCCAATGATATAGGAACTTTTACGGAACATACACACATATTTTGACTTTTATATATTAAGAAGATTAAGCTGCGAAAATGATCGTAAGAAAATGATCTAGCTTCGTGAGAACCCTCATCGTTCAGACGCACGCACGAATCCTCGACCTAGGCTGATTTCTTTCGAAGAGTACAGCAATATCTGCACGCCGGAGCGGAAAAAACACTTCGTCTTTATCGTTGTGCAACCACGCATGTTTAGCAAATTACACACACTAATCCCCGCGTGGCCACTCGAAGTAATTAAATACTTCGCGCGGTGCTCCGACATGTAGTGGCGTAATTAAATTCCCCCTTTCTTGTACCGGTGCGATTTTCTTTTTCCAAACACCCTCAAGTCCATCACTTACGGCGTCGATTTGCCACTTTGCTTTCTCGCGCGCGCGCTCCATTCTTCCTGGCGCATGCCTGCTCGATATTTGCCAGATCCTACATTTACTCGAATTATAGTAAATAGGAGAGTATTCGCCAAGACGGAAATCCCAAGAATAATTATACATAAAGTCGTATATATTGCTCGATTAGCATTGATTAAAACGTTTCCAGAAATGAGATATTTTCTGCTATATTATAATTTCAAGATTAAGAGAATTACAGACTTGACGTGGCTTTTTTCAGAAGCATTCATTCTTGCCAACTTCATATATCCCTAATGGAATAATACGAGACCGTTAACGTCGAATAAAACATACAATTTCTCTAAAATTAGGTCAATTTTAGAAAAATTTGGAAATTTCGGTTCTCTCGATACAGTTAATTATCCGCGTTCTTTTCCCTACAGTAACACCATTCATTCTCTCTCGCTCTGACGCGTTCACGTGGAAACTGCAATACCTACAGTTGTTTATACAGAATGTTATCCCGTCTTGGCCCGCATTCGCCTAATTACGAAAATTGGCGCACGCCCCTTGCCACGGCTATCGGATTGTGGATGGAAAAGTACTTGGTGCCAGGGTTAAGTCCTTGGAGAATCGTAGAGGGTAAACCCCGGCCAGTACTCTGGCAGCGAGTGCATGCAACATTGTGGGTAGAGTTGAGGAGTGGCGAGGGTTGCCCGATGCAGAAGTGATACTGCCAGCACGATATCTAGGCGTCCGCCCCGACGAAACCCGAATAAATAATTCAACCAGCGATTCATAGAGTGGCGTCGGCTACGGCGGCTTGTTGAAAGCAGCCCTCGTTATATACGGCCAGAATTAAATGGCCCGATTCCTCAAGTCGGACGACCACCGGTATAGAGCGACGCCTTTCTATCGATGTATCCTACAATTGAAATTAAAGGCTGCTAACAGTTAGACGTTTGCTAGATAAAAAAAGGAGGGCGAACGTACGCGCATCCTACGTGGATGAGCAGGTGGAGAAGGAGGAGTAGGAGGAGGAGACTGTCGGGTTCCGAATTACTTTTATTCTAATGTACGTTCATTAGTAGCGCTCGCTCGTATCTCGAGGGGCTGCATTAATTACTGCGCTGGCCTATGTACACCTATATAGATAGATCCGCACGCACGCACACTCCCTGCCTGAGGGGTTCGCGTCTGTGTATGTGTGTGTGTGTGTGTGTGTCTATACGGGGAATATTGGTTTGTAATAATTGTTGCTCTGGCAATCGATACCCTCTCTCTCGCTCTCCATACCCCGTTCGCTATTGATCGCGCAAGCTACAAACCGAGTAAGAAACGTCGCGTGGGCAAGAAAGCGTGTCGGCCCAGTCGCCACATGTGCACGGAAATGTTTACCCTACAATTCACAGGACCAATGAGCGTCCTTTCTTTTCCTTTCCAATGGCGATTCCCTTTTTTCATCACTTTTTTTCTTCTCCCCAAGGTAATATCGAACGGTTTATTAATGAAGGATTATGTTATTACAGGAGACCAAGAGGCCGTCGAAGGAGATGCAGGTGACAATCGCTAGGCAGTTGGGCCTGGAGCCGACGACGGTCGGCAACTTCTTCATGAATGCTCGACGCCGCTCGATGGACAAGTGGAAGGACGAGGATCCGAAGACGGTGAACGTTGAGGAGGGACAACTATCGCCTACAATAGGCATCGGACAGCGCCAGCCAAGCGACGTTTTGTGACACACGTCCGACCACGAGGAGTACCACGACGAGTCGCCCGAGGAAGACCTGACATTCTCGTAAGGAGAAGTGTCAGGTCCTTCCAAGGACGATCCGCGTAAGAGGCGCTCGATAACACGGCCGAACTACTAACCCTCCTCAGACATTTACCCAATCCTACCTTCCCTGCGTCGAAGGTGCTTCTTATCCCCCAATTCTTCACTCTACGTTTCTTTTAATTCGACGAACTATTCTGTCTACCTGGGTCAACCCACACAGTATTCTTTTTTTTAAAATAATTCTCTCAGGCTGATTTGTATCCGTGGAAGAAACGGTGCTTCCATACCGTTTCAAACACGCGCCAGTCGTGCGCGCTCCAACTCTCAACAATTATCTTATAGGCGGCCTCGAGTAGCCAGCAGTTAAAAGGCGGAAAGACAGATGGATAATTTTTTAACGACAACCTCCCGCTTTGGTCCCTTGAATATTTTAACCCGAGTCCAGACCGATCCACCCAGAGCTACCCTCGACGCCATGTCATTCCTAGCCTCCTTTACCTCCGTGTGGCCGTGCGCTCGAGTAGCGTCGAACAGGATCGTCCTGGTCACCCCCTTTGCCTTAGAGATGTCGACTTACGCTCTCCCGATCGAGAACACATTTTTCTACCTTGTCTAAAAGAAGCCAGACTAGAGGAACTGGCGTTTAACAGCGGCTCGCGACCGCGGGCTCGACTAAGCGATACCTAACACCATCGTGTGCAACATCGTGTGCCATAGTTTGCCATATTTAGGGTAAGGTCCTTTTCCTCTCGTCACTTGGATTCGCACCCTTCTAGTCGACGTAGGCTCTAAGGCCGCACTCACTCGGGCGGCCCGAGCATATCCTAAAGAGCATCCTCCACTATCTAGTCAAAATTGCGAGGCGCTGCCAGTAGCCCGGTCGGCGAGGCTCAACGGACAACCTCGTATGAGGAATGCGCCGTACTCGGGTGAAAGCACTTTTAGTTGATAACGATGCTTAAAGTCAATTCGGGAAGCCCGCGCTCGTAAGAGCACTCCTTTTAAGGCTGGTTCATTAAGTGCTATTATTAAGATGCTAGTACTCCACGTGGGGAAAGAATGCGAACGAATTTGCGTGTACTTGCGTGTGTGTATGCGAGAGCGAGCGAGTGAGAAAGAGAGAGAGATAGGCAGAATGTTTTGAACGAAAAGAATTAAACTAGAAGGGAGAGAGTAAGTGACATCGAAGGGCCGAGCGGGTGGCCGTGGGGTGTAAGTCCAGCGCGAGAGCTGGCTGGACTCGTCGTGTCCTCGTTGGTCGTTCCAAGAGACATGTAAACCGAAAATCAGATACTTAAAAGTGGCATCGTGCGCCAAGGATGTGCACGTGCCAAGTGATATATTATATATATGTATGTATAAACCTGTATATCAGAGTGGACGCTCTTTTTCTGCGAGAACCGAAGGTTCCGGGGAGAGACGCCTGCGAGAAGAGACACACAGTGCGACGAGGAATACGTAGATAACGAATGCGAGGATCCCATCAGGATGGAAATACGCTGGTCGGGATCGATGTCTTTCTACGACTTTAATTCTTATTTATTATCGAGCGAGAAGGGGTGCCGAGTATTTCTCTACGTTTCTAATCAGCCCTGTAGTCACTCGCGAAGCGGACGGACATTTATCGATGCGAACTGTCCTGTGATTTATGTTTTACTCTAAGTGAAAAAGATAGTAGTCCTTTTTAAGGTTGCTTCTTGTGAGAGAGGAAGCAGTCGTAGCCAGACTCGATCCTTGCGTTGAGCGACCGTAAGAATGCGAGCGAATTAAAGATCAAGTGTTGTAGATGGAGGGATAGAGAATGAGATAGAAAGCGAGAGCGAGAGAGAGAGAGAGAGAGAGCACTGTATAAACTCACGGTACCAAAGCAGCAGGTCGGGGGCGAAGGTCCTTCCCGGCCGTTGATTTAAGATCATATATAGTACAAAGTAAACATATATTATTGTAATAACGGTTTAATTAAGTCTAAGAGGAGCGTCGCTCCCCCGCAATGCGGGGCGAGGGCAGGCGCGTCCGAGAGCAAGAGACAAAGGAACAAACAAACGAAACTGGTGATACCGATGGAGGAGGTGGGCGAAGCCGAGGAAAAGTCACTTGGCGGTGCGCGCGCGCGCGCTCTTAAGAATCAGGTTCGAGGGAAGGCAGAGATAGAAAGAGAGAGAGAGAATCGTCGAGTTTTCACGGGAGAGTTACCTCGTCCGGCGTGTGGTTGTGCCTCGTTGTGTCAGTCGCCATTGCTTAGCGGCTGAGCAAACATAAACTTCGCGGTGGTCTCTCCGCGATACGAGACGACGTATCGCAGCCCGCCCGAGACATCCGCCTGCCCTCCGCAACCAACTCTTTTCGACACGCGTGCGAGTATACGCAAATGCGTTGAGAATCCAGAAATCGAGCAAGCCGGCCGATCGAGTGAAAAGGGTTGATGGGAGAGAGGCAGAGCGGTGCAAGGGGCGGCCTGGCCGCAGGCGCGCGAGAGCTAGACTTATGGTAAAAGACACACACACAGCAACCTTGTATGATACACCTGTAAATAACTAACTGCGAGCTAGCCGCGAGACTCAGAGGTTACTTATTATGATTATCGATTGATTGATCGATTGATTAATTACCTATTATTGCTATTATTATTGCGATTATTGTCCCACCGCCACCGATTATCGCGATCCTCGCATTGGTCGGATAGCGCGCGAGTGTGTCGGCTAAGATTAATAAGCAGCCCATCTCTCGTCGTTCCTCGCGTACAAAATCGTCGCCGTCGCCGTGGCGTCCGCGTTCAATCGTCGTCGTCGTTGTCGTCCCTTGCTCGCCTCCTCGATAAACGCCCACCTTTCATTCTCCCACCACTCGGTCAAGCCGAATTCCTCGTGAAATTGGCGCGAGCACCAGGGAAAAACATGGGGAAACATAGGAGGGTCGTCGACGGGGGGGTGGAGCTCGGGTTTGGGGTAAGGAAAGGTTCTTTCGTTCTTTTTGTCCGTGGCATTTTCGAGGGCTGTTTCACTGCACGGGGAACATCACGCTGACAAGCGCCGGCGGAACACCGATGGACACACGTAGACGCAAAACCACTAAAGGTGAAGCAAGAACATAGTATATATATATTATATATATGGAGTATATATATAAATATAAATATGAACATAAATATATATATATATAAATGAATGATATATTATATATATATATATATATATTATATAAATATAAATATAAATATAAATGCCACTTTCAGGCAGGGGTAGTTGCGGGGATACCGGGGGACGGGTTATATAAATTATTAAGCGGGTGTTGTAGAAACTTTACCGTGTGTGCGTGCGTGAGTGCGTGTGTGTGCGCGTGTGTGTGCAAAGGGGCGCGCGATTGCGCGAGTGAGGATCTCTGCGAGCCCGATTGTCGGCCGAACCTACCGCAAAAGATCGCTCGGCAATCTCGCTCCTATCAAGCTACTGTCGAGGCCGTCAAAGCGTGGAATGAAAAATTCGATGATCTATTTATATATTCGTCGTGTGGCTGGCGCGTGGTGTGTGTGCTCGGGCGGCGCATCGCCGGGCCGAGCGACAACCCGAGCAGCGCAGCTCGCACCTCTGCGACGACACCGGGGCACGTGCGTGCGTGCGTGCGTGCGTGACTGTCCCGAGCGGCACGTAGAACTTAAGAGAATATATTTCGGGCGGCGGGTGAGTGTGTGTATACGCGTTTTTTTATATTGCAACGAGACGGCGCCCGACGCAACAAGGCAGAGTGTGTTTTTCTGCGCACTGCGAGCGTGAGTGAGGCGGAAGGAGGAGGCGTAGTGAAAGAGGGCGGTAGAGAGTAAGGGGTTCGGGAAAGCGGAGAGCTGGTGGTCGGCGAGGACCACCCACCGAGAACGTTCGACGAATGTTGAGTAATATATTATATTATATGAATATATTGTATCATAACACACATAGTAACCGCGAGGGTTGGACTACAGTTGGCCGATTTGGGGGGGAGGATCAATTGCGCGCTCGCTCGATCGCTTACTTCTTTTCCCCGCCCCGCCCACTTGATCGCAGCTCGTCGCACGCTATTCATTAATTACTTTATCCCGAGGCTCGTCGCGGCGGCGATGCTTCGTCGACGAGCCCACTCGAGCAGGTACGATCAGGTGGGTTTGCTGCGCGTAAATACATACATTCCCAGTCTCGTTTGCAGCCGTACTGTGGGAGTGTCGGCTCTCAACCGATATTCCCGACATTCCTTTTCTTAACATTCCTATCAGCGTAGCTTATACCGTGAGAGAAACATTCCTTTTATTTATTCGTACTAGTATTTGGCGGAAGGCGACGGGCGAAGCTCCGAGCGAGTGAATATCGAATTATACCCGCGCGGCGCGGGGGGGGGGGGGGTTGCGCGTGCGAGCGAGGTTATGTGCGCTTTGTAAAAAGGAAGGTGTAAGATGTAGTTGAACATTGTTATTTAACACATATCTCCAGTGGATTGGGAACTAGCGACGACCAAGAGGAAGCACAATATAGGCGTCCGTTAATCATGAGATTTCTTCTTCGGGGTACATGCACACACACTACACTCCACTCACACACACAATCACAGAGACACAAATTCGAATAGTCAGAGAGAGCCACACATCTTTTCTCAATATCGAAAATGCCTTCGGACGTGACACCCGCTTTTTTACTGCGCGATAATCTAGTGTGATAAGGGGACACTCCAGGACGGCCTATATTGTGCGGATTATCGTGTCGTCGATTTTTAATCCGCTCGACGCGAGCCAGTCAAAGCGAATGCCGGGAACGAACTAGGGGTATACGTAGTGCAGAGACGCAGGAAGGTTGGGTTCATATCCCGAAAGAGAAAGAGAGACTGCGAGATTCCGGTGAGTCGAGACGTACGTCGAAGGAGATGGAACAAGTCCACGGAGCTATACCGCGTTTCGCATAAGGGGGGTTTCCACTGACTGTTTCATCAGCGAAAGTGAGCGACCACCATTGATTAGAGCAAGACGATCAGAGATAGGGAAAGTAAGAGAGACGGTAGCTAACCGTGATACGCAGCTAGGGGATATAGAGTGAGAGAAAAAGAGAGCGAGAGAGAGAGAGAGTGAGAGAGGAAGGACGGAACAGGTGAACGGTTCGTACGACAATAAGGTATCGATTAGTTTAATCAGAGGTGAAATAATGTAAAATACAAGTGCAAAAGCAAGTATACATTATTATATTTATTATAATACACGAGGCAAGCAAGCGGTTGACATCGCGTCGGCATCCCGTGACAGTAAATGCGGATCATCTCCGGGTGACGCGAAGCAACCTTCTCTCGTTGTCGAGAGCTCGGTAAAAGATGTGCGTGAAGAGAGGGAAGAATACTCGAGGCGCGCGCCGGCCCTCGAAGCACCCCGTGCAGTTTTACGGGATAAGTCCGACACGGGCGAAGGGGAGAAAGTGCGACCTCGAGAATTGATCGGAATCCGCGGCGGACATACCAAAGGAACGTAGATTAACGCGAGTAAGAGAAGTCATTATTTATTGTTTACACTTATTGCGTATTCATTAGACGGCAGGGTAGAGAGCGGTGAGGGGGTGAGGGGGAGGTGGGGACGAGGCGACATTGTACACGTACACTTGACTCGTGAAAGAACCGAACGCGGGGGATGGGTTTGCTGGGCGATAATGAGAACGGACACTCACGAAGGCGGAGAGAGAAAGAGAGAGAAAGATGCGCTTATGAAGTCAGAAATTTATCATGTGCGTTTTCCAGTTGAAGAGCCGAGAAAGTGATAGGGCAGAGTTGTTGGAAAGGATCGATGTTTGTAAATGCTGGAATCGAATTCGTTTCGGGTGCTCGTTAAAAGGAGAGGTTAAGGAAGATTGTTGGCTGATTTTTTTCTGGCTCACAGCCGAGACCCACGATGGTGGATCGATCCAGCTGGTGGATCTAAGAATTCGATTCCAGCATGCGATGTGTAACTATGTAATAGACACATTGGCCATCGAGGAAGGGGTACCGCGCGCGACTTTTCGGGGAGGGGCAATTGTAAACTACTGTAAACTACGATGTTACTACGTTTTACCAAGAGCTTATTGTAGTCGAGAATCATTAAACACAGTCACACATACACACATCCACACACACAGAGGACACACGAGTACACATACACGTACCACCGAGACACACAACTTAAGTCGTAACGACCCAAAAAAAAATACAACAAAAAACAACAATGGTATTGAGTGTAGCACGAAACAAAAAACTTCTTTACACTTTTGCACGAGACGTGTGTTGTACTTAAATTAATTATCATTGACCATATGTAATTAACGTTTTATTACATTAGCAATTAAACTTAATTTATTTATGATTAATACGAGTCGCTTGAGTTGACGAGTCCCTTGTTAAAAAGAATCTAGCCCGTGTGTATTGACACGATCTCTCTTAAAACACGTGAAAATATGTGCAATCGACATTGTCGAAATAAACCGACTTCTATGACTGAGAAGCACGAGCATCTTCATTCTCTCCGACTGTCTTTTGGCACTCTTTGACAGCTGAGATTATGTTATTTTGCTATTTCAATCAAGAGGAACGCCAGGTATATGCCTTCTAATGAATATCAATAAAATGCAAACCTTATATAATAATTGACATCTTTTTTCTAGGCTCTATCGACAATCCTCAGGAGAAAGAGAGAAGGATCGATGTAGGATTGTGAATTCCAGACACCTTTGTCAAATGTATTTTATTCTTAACATGTCCGTAAAAATAACAGTTGTAAAAAAATGTGTAGAAAGAGGAGCGTTTTGGAAAATAGTGTAATTTCTTTAAGGTTCATTCAGGTGTAGTTCATGCACTGAAAGCTGGAATCCCAGTGATAGCTCGCCCGAGAATCAACGTGTGAATGTCGTTCGTACCTGCGAGTAATAAAGTGTATAACAATCAATGAATGTAATAATGCGATTACCTTGCGTGGACTTGATAAGTTAGACTGATATACCTTCGTATGTAACAACACTCTCCAGGTTCATAACGTGTCTAATTACGTGATACTCATCCGATATACCATTGCCACCTAGCATCTCTCTCGCAGTTCTAGCGATTTCCAAGGCTTTCAACGCCGAATTCTTCTTTATCATTGAGATCATCTCGGGTGTCGCTCTAATTAACAGTATCAATGTGAGAATAATCGTTTCTGAGACAAGAGAAGTATGTGATAATCAAAAATATTGATTATTCGAGAACTAAATCTATCATTTTTACTTATTTTCATCCTTCAAACGACCAACTCTTAAGCAGGCCTCGAGACCGAATGCAATATCGCACATCATGTCGGCCAGCTTCTTCTGGACCAATTGATTGGCAGCCAAGGGCCTTTTAAATTGATTTCTCTCCAGGGTATATGACCTAGCTACTTTGAAACATGCCTCTGCTGCACCCAGAGCACCCCACGCTATACCATATCGGGCATTGTTCAAGCAGGAGAATGGACCCTGCTCGAGAATTACTTGTTAAACGATTTTCTTCTGGGAAAGCTTTACAACATTCGAGGAAAACTTACTTTCAAGCCTGTGACATTCGGTAACATATTCTCTGCCGGTACCCTAACGTTATCCATTAGAATCATACCAGTGGTCGATGCTCTCAGTGAGAATTTCCCTTCGATTTTCGGTGTGGACAAATGATTCTCGTTACCCTTTCTCTCGACAATGAATCCTCGAATCAGATTGTCCTCGCACTTGGCCCATACTATCAAAAGGTCGGCAACGGGTGCATTCGTAATCCTGAGTCAATTATTATTTTTAATATAACCATAAAATCATATCAAATGTAAAGCAATTATTACTAACCATGTCTTACTACCATTCAACTTGTAAACCTTTTGCTGTGGATCGAAAACAGCTTTAGTTTCCATGCTCCCAGCATCACTGCCGTGATTGGGCTCGGTCAAGCCGAAACATCCAATCATCTCCCCAGAAACTGTAATGTCACTTTCCATCATCGACTGTCAAAATAGACCCTTTTATATACTTGTCAATTGTAAACTTACCCAACTTGGGGAGAAATCGTTCTTTCTGTGCCTCGTCGCCGTGTGTGTAAATAGCGCCAGCTGCCAACGAGGACTGCACGGAAAGGGTAGATCGGTAACCGCTGTCAACGGCTTCGATTTCTTTAGCGAGAAGACCATAAGCCACGGAGGACACACCGGCGGCACCATAACCTTTTATGGTGGATCCAAGGACTCCCAATTCGCCCAATTCTCGCATGATCCCTTTGTCGAAGGTTTCAGTACGATTTGCTTGGATGACGCGCGGCATCAACTTTTCCTGGCAGTAAGTGCGGAACTGGTCTCGTATGATAATCTCATCCTGAGTTAATTGAGCCTCGAGGTTGAGTGGATCCTCCCAATTGAACACCGCTGTTCAATACAATACTTTTTCAGAAACAATGTGAGTGTAAACTTCTGTTGCGGACAAACAATAGAACTATTGGATAACTACTATTACACATACTGGGTGATTCACTTGGATATAAGTAAGCATTATCGAACACTACTTTTTATTACATTTAAATTACTTAACGTACATTGTGTATATAATATAATGTTACGTATAATATATACAATGTAAAGAAAACTTAGGAGACATCCAAGGATAATTAAGATTGATGATCTAAGTGAATGTCCCTGTAATAGCCCTAGTCACAGTATTGACTATAATATCGACTGACAATCACTGATTTCTTAGCACTACCTAACTTATCGACATTTACTGCTAACCGCGTTGTGAACGAGTACGTGCTTCCACCTATCGGCTACGAACGCCAGTAGTCTGGCCTCGTTCGCGAAGTATTACAACTGTGCGCTTGTTGCTATTGCAATCGATCCTATTTTTACCGGAGCTACCAATGAAAATAAGTGTGCTGGTGACGCGGGATATAAAAAGAACTTACGCTTTGTTGCGAGGCAGGGTGAGCATGATATGTCTGATTGAATATGCAATTAAGAAAAATACTTTTGTCGATTCAAGACCCGTACGAGTGCTCTTGAGAGTACACAGTGAATAATACCGACTAAAGAATCAGTATTGAATTCCGATCGGCATTCACAGCTGATCGAACTTTTCAAAGGATACGTCTGGTTAAGTTAGCCCTGTAGGAACGTCCACACTGTGAGAGTAACTTTTGCGAGAGGCACGCCATCTTGCCTAGGCAGCTGACAGAAAACTGACTTGTTGACCCGACAGTAGCACTTTGTGTTATCACTTCGAACTGCCCCACCTAAGGATAAGTCCCCCGAGGATGCCCGTGCCGAGTATTTGCACTGAAATTCGTGGTGCTTCGCTATCGAATGACTTTCGACCTCGCTGTCGTGAGCAAGGAAGATAGAGAGATAGAAATACGTAATCGCGATGTCAAAAAAAGAGAAGCAAGCCTGACTCGTAGCGAGCGGCAAAATTCAACAGTTTGTCGAATGGTGGCATCGTTATCTCGGAGATCGGGTCGGCCTGGCTCCAGCTGCTCTCCTTAATCAACAAAGGCCAGACTGATATGGTCACTGCCCATAAATAATAAAACTCGAGATTTATTACTCTTTAACATACAATCTTGGTACTGTAGGTACATTGGTGGACGCACAGTAGTACTCCTAAGTCTACGGTGGTGAAGGACTTAACCTCGATTTCGTTAGCCATCTTACAGTTTATTAACCTTCTCCGGTCACTTTAACTTTAAAGGAAATGTTGGAGAATAATTGTCAGATTGTCGGGGTAAACTCGACAAAGGACAGCAGAAGGTTAAGATTTGTTTATGTTTACAGAGATCAAATGTAGCGTGGCAGACATGACAAATATTTTCTAATACGTACTAAATGCCATCATATTCTTATTTAGCGTAACGTACATATGCATACATTAAGAGAGCAAATCTTTATGAGTCTTTAATTTAAACAATCCATTCTTGAAGTTGAGATGTCAATATAGTTGTTGATTATAATAACAATTTACACAGTCTGTGTACTTGAGAAGACTAATAAGCAAATCCGTTTGCATTTAATTTGTTATTCTTTTACTGATTCATGATCAAAAGGAACCGACGAATGGACCATGGGAATAACAAATTACTATGAGAATTACTGATTTAAATTAATGGCACATGAAAGTTTACGCACTATACTATGCATTAAGAAATACTTGTACCTGCCAGGCAACGTTCCATGCCTGTAAATATAAATGGAGTTTTATCTGAGATGAAATGCTTCCTCGAATGAAATGCATACAACTTGGCGTCACGCACTTTGATAGAAAGTAGGAGTGCACCGCATTACTGCATGTTTTACAAACTGCAGGACTCTAGGAGACTATAAGTAACAAACGGTTCGGCGCAAGGTTAAACCACCACCGTCAACCTTTACACTTTGTAACACTCGTAACAGGCGTAAAAATAAGAAAACAAGTGTTGGAGCGTCTGGCACCCCGTGACTTCTCAGTGGACAGTGGAACAAGTCTACTTCGAATCGATCCGGCCACGAAACAAGTTACTATAGTCTGGCGTAAGAATGTAGTCTGTCACCGAATAAGCAAAATAGATTTGACCAATTCTATTAACACTTTATCTACCGGTAGTCTAATAATGGCCTCTTTGATGTTAACGCTTATTGACCACTGAACCTATTAATCAATTTTTAATTGCCAACGCATTCAACTGAGTCGATCGTTGGTAAGTGGCAAGTTGAATAATGACCGGTAGATAATGTGTTAAGGGGAGAAAAAGATTTAGACGACAAGAATATCGTCATTTCGATCGGGGCCGTCCGGCAGGTTCTGATTGCGAACTCGAATATTGTTGAAGAGGTAACCGACGGCGTCCATGACCGGCCGGATGATTGCCTGCGTCACCGCTGCGAAGAAGTTCCTCGTAGCGGCGCAGGTGATTTTCCACACACGCAGGCAAGGCGCCACGCACCATATGTGCTGCAAAAAATACCCGGAGATCGCTGTTACTGCAACGCACCCTCATGAAATATTCATCGCCCACCCGAGAACTATCAACCGCCCCGAGACTCATTATTATACTTGTGGCGATTGCAATGATTTATCGCGGAGACTTGAACTAAACTAGAGTTAGTTGATTAACGATTCCCCACGATATTCTAACAGAAATAGATCAATTGAACGAGTAATAAAGGACGACCATAGGTCTGACCGAGCAATCGTTTATTCCATTTACAATGCGGAACACCTGGTCGGAATATCGATCGAGAGAAAAGGCGGAAAATCTTGATGAGACTCACCTGAAAGGCCAGGCAGGCGAAGGTGAATCCAAGGCAAAGGGCGAGAACCGGCGCCACCAGGACGGAGAGAAGGATGTAGCAGCATCCGCGCGACAATCGGAAACAATGACCGCTCAGCCGCCAAGCGCATTCAGGACTTCGAATCCCTTCCGGTTCTCCAATCACGTCATCCCACATTACCTGACAGTCAGTTCATAAGGGTTCGCACTGTGTTGCGCACGGTACATCGATGGCACAACAACCATGCGTAGGATCGAGCGCAGAATATATAAACGAAACCCTTGAAAGCGAGAAGAGCAACCAAGGAAGTGTGAAGAAAAATTGTGCGGAGGAGTAACATTGAATATTAAACGAAGTTGACCAAGGTGCGAAGAGTGTACTGGGAAGATCACGTGTCGGACTAACAGGTGTCTATCCGATATACCTGCAGGTGTTGATTCAAGCTATTGGGGTCCCTGTCCTCCAAATCAGCGGCGCTCTCACCGCCACTCGCCGAGGACTCCGGCTTCTCCATCCCTGGAATTTTCAAATGGCAAGTTGGACACCTTGGCAGTCGAATACTGTTCCTCACTCTCGACCACATATTTCTATGAAATCACTCCTTCCTCGTCCCCTTTAAAATCGCCGCTTGCCAACTTGAGCTAACTTTAAGTAGTGCTTGACCATCGCAAACTCAGCATTCGCAGGACACTGATAATATCCGATGAATAAATGAAACGTTGGTAACCAGGCGACTGGTTCGCGATTGGAATTAATACAGTTGGGATACTCAATGCTGATGGATCCAGGCTCATCGAATTGACTCTGGGTCATTGGATTGATTGTTGAGAGTAACTACTTGCTAGAGGACTTGTCGAAGGTTCGCGCGTGAATGCTTGAGGAAAGTACTTTTTCCAGCTGGTCACTAGACGTCGCAACCAAGCCTTACGTGTTCTCCTGTACACCTACCCTGCCCCTTAAGGCCATAATCGCACTATCGATCTTAATGCGAGCGAGCTTGCTTTCCCGCGACGCGATTTCAACTCTTTTCCCCGTCTCTGCCAATAGTTCCACCCTGCCACTGATTCTCTTCAGTCCTTGACTTTCACGGGCTCTCTTTCCAAGCTTGGATCTTTCCGATCCTCGTCTACGACACGTGCGAAGCGCTGTCTCTAACACAGGTGGTAATGCTAAAGTTCCGGGCCGGACACTATCGAGCGAAAAGTTTCGATTCCAGCCGAGATTATAGTAGGACTTTCATTATTCAAGGGACGCCTAATCCTTTAGCTGCACCTGCTTACTCCTTCGTGTTAGGCCTTCTGCTCTGTTCATGGAACTCCACTTCCACTTTCTCAATCGAGACACTAACTTTTTTAACGAAACAATCGATCCCTTTAACTTCACCGACGACTTCTACATCGTCGCTTAAAGAGAAACATGGGTGCACGTTGGAACTATCCAATTAAAGGATCAGATTAGTTTATTAGAAGAATGAACTTAATACCTCCGAAGAGTCGATAAATTCAAGATAGAAGAATCGTTTCAGGGGAATTTTATGTTTCTTTAGGACGATACTTACTGGGTTCCCCGTTAGCCACGCGTGTCCCCGGTATTTTGTCGGTTGTGGTGTTGACTTGCCAGTGATTGCAGGTGGGTTGCCGCAGGAATCGCGACGGCAATGACTGGAGAAGCGCGGTTAGGAGTGTTCGCCGCAGGAGAAGTATTCAGGTGCGAGCAGGTGTAGAATGATATGGTGGTTGTGGTATAGTGAGTGGACAGCGGCCAGTCTAGGGCTGTGCCAAGCTCCTTTTCCTCCCCTCGGGGAAACACTCCGATTTCCACCCCCTTCTCCATCTCAACCTCGACTTCCTGACACTTTGTCGATCATGTAATCATTTCAAACCTTACCACCAACTTTATTATCTTTATTCGAATAAGCGTTGGAAGATTATCGTTGTACAATTAATAGTAGAATTATTCAATATAGCTTACACTTATCATAAGTCAATTTATAATAGATGTCGCGTTTCATCATATTTTTAAGGAATTGTTAAGGCTTTTAAAAACTATATCTTTCAGACGGTACAATTTTAATTTTAGTATCTAAATAGATATTAGAATTTCGATAAAATGTGAAAGGCTTATAAAAGAGCGTGATATGAATAATAGAAACCATTTTATGAGAAAAAAATCTAGCAACGTAAAGACTATTATTTTCTTATGAATGAAGTTACGACATTGCTACCATTGCAGCCACACTCAGTTTATGTTGTAACTGTGCATTCATATATATATGCAAGAGTTCGAAATCTAATCTTAGACAATGGTTGAGACATTACTTTCTTATACTTCCCGTTGCGATTCTATACAGTGCGAATATTATCGTAACACAGAAGAAGGACCTTAAATAAATCAATCTTCTGAATTTCGTACTCCCTGTCAGCTTGTTGCTCTCTCAGTAAAAGGGCTCGTTTCGCTCGACGGCACTGCGTTGGAACGCGGCTGCGCCATACAATGAGCCTCATGATTTCAACCACCACTCCCGCGCGTGCAGGACACAGGACTCTCCACCGGAGGGTGTAAGTACTAGAGTACCGTAGGAGTACAACCACCCCAGCGGAGAACGAAAGTGAATCGGCTGCAACCCTCGACCGAACTATCGATCGAAATTCCGGCGCTCGATCGAGCCATTCCGTGTGCCATTTACAAATATATTTATATTGTAATAAAAAAAATATTTGCATTCACTATTTATTGAGAATATCAAGATAAAATTTCGATTGACCGCCATTCAAGCGAAATCCTGAAAAAATAATGTGCAGCGTATAAAAGAAGTATTCACACGCAGCCCCTTTCGAGAAAATAAATGCTTTCAAAGTAGAATGGGTTCTTCTTTGAGAAGATTAACTTGAGAAATTCTGGTTGTGCTGATACTTTTTTATTCACTGTGTGTACGTGTCCATGTATGAGTATAATGCTGGCCTCGGCTAATTGGCTGATTAATGCTGCGCCGCCGAAAGCAATTGGAATGAGTCTACGTGCATTGTATATGGGCGGGCGCCCGTTGACAATTGCGTGAAGCGAGGAAGTGGGAAAACAGCTGTATAAGCCAATTAATGCAAGTGCCTTGCTCCTTGGGGGTCAACGACCTCGTCGATTATTACCTTAATGCCCTGCTGGGGGTTGACGCACCATCGATCGAATGTATTTCGATTCTGCTAACCTGGTGGAACCTGGTAATTCAAATATAAGCGAGGATAAATATGGATAAACTGATTGATGAATTAGTAATCATTACATTTAAATGATTGATTAATGTAGTATCAATAATGTGAGAACTATTACTGTGACAATGACTGGATAATAAATGAACGAGAGTAACAAGCTGCTGACAGAAAGTGTTTGTTTGCCATCAAGTCTCGTTTGCTGAAGATAAAAATAATTATGCGCTGTTGCATGTTTATCAGATTTGTTCCTATCAGACTTTCGATATCAGTGCTGCGCGAAGGAAACTTGTTTCCAACGACTTTATCGGGGCAAAGAGAATCTAAGATGAATTAGTTCAGTACGCGATCCATAGATGGCGGTTGCATGAACTCGACATGCTCTTCCTTGCATTATCGGTCGTGTGCAAGAGTGTTCGTACGGAGTTGCGGCAGATAGCACCGGGCGTTGGCGAGCGTCCAACTCTGATGTTACATTTTAAACTCAATCACTCATATGTGAAGAAAGATGAATGATAAATGTAAAATTGAAACTCGCATCATTGCGAATAATACTACTAATCATACGTAATATGAATCGCCGACCAATCGAATGCGTCTTCGCGATACTATTAAAATGAATAATCGTCAATTTCTCGGAAAACTTACGTCACGTAGACTTGAGGAATCAATAATGAGTCAACTTTAAGGATACCCTAGACACATAAAGCACATACGTTTAGTCGACGTATGTCAAAAGGTCCCCGAACTTTTATCAAACGACTTCTACTAAAATCACTTATACCGTCATTATCAATCCCTCGGTACAAGTACGCGTATCACTCATCCCCCCTCTCGCTCTTTCTCTCTCTCTCTATCTCTCTCTCGCCGACTAAGTGGGCCTTTGTCCCTCTTTCTCTATATTTAAACGGACGAGGTGGCGAGCGCGCTGTATTCCCGATATTATTGCTAACGGGAAGCGTAAACAATGATTGCGCAACGTGACGCAACCGTTATCATCGGTGTCTGAGAGAACTGTGCGGTGCGGGCAAGCACGAGCGAGAGGGAAGAAAGAGCAAGAAAAAGGACATGTATGCAGATATGTATATATTATACAGATGGGGCGAACGGGATGCGACGGTTGGTGGATGGCTGGCCGACACCGTCTCTCTGATTAAGAGAAAGAGGCATCCCTTTGCCCCTCTGCCATCCCACCAAGGGTTCAATGTACTCGGCGCGCAATCATTCGGCCGCCGCGCTGTGCCGCGCGCCGACGAGATTCCGCGCCGATTTTCGCCACTGTCGCACGCAAGGTCGACACTATCTCAATGACATCTCTGCATAAATATACCCGCAGCGCTCTCTCTTGTTTTGAAAACAGGAGGATCGCATGTCCGTAAACAGAGACTCTCGCCGATCGGCCGATCGGACCGCCGCGTTGCCCGGAATTGGAGCAATCTTGCTCGTTGAAGAGTGCATCGCCAATTGGTGCCCGCTCGACTACCAGTTGGACCACTCTTCACTCCGTTTGCTCAAGTAAAGAATCGAAGTGCATGATAGATTCTTTTGGATAGCCTGTAATTTATATATCGTTCCTAGTGCTATCCGGCACCCGTTGAAAGGAATTTAATTCATATAATAATAGATTATTATAAATATCTATATATTATAACTTATAGTTTGACTGAATCCTAATTTAGTAAAGTAAGAAAAATCGTATAGAAATCGGCTTTAGCCATTTTCTGAAAAGAAGTAGAATCTTGTTTAGAAAAGATAGAGAAGAGGAGAAGAAAATAAATAATATTCATGCGTTGCTTTTCTAATTGGAGGGTGTCGAATTGTTGAATGCATCACAATTGATATTACTGTCTTCCAATATTATTGTTAGTTAGAGTGCATGATCATTGCGATGAAATAAAGGAGAGCAGTGCACGCTTATACTGTACATTATGTACATAACCTTAACGAGCGTCAGGGCGGTAAGTGACGCTGCGATAACGCAGCCGAGATAGGTGATTTCTCGAATTTCTCCTGAGCCGCGAAGCGCGAAACGTGTCGTTCCGCGAAAAGAAAGACTTATTTGCTCGAGGCTTGATCCTCTTATCCGGCGAGGAAAATATTGGCAGGCTCTGACTGGGAAAATATCGTGCCGGATGCATCGGTGTCGAGTGAACGAGCGAGCGAGCGCGCGTGCACTCGGCTGCCGGCGAGAGCAATCGGCAGAAAAATATTTAACCGCCGGCTTTCTCTGCTTCAGTGAAATCGGCCGGCCCTATCGAATTTTCCTCGCTCTTATCGCTCGCTTTCTATGTACACTGGCGCAGCTTGTTTTAATCCTACCACCCTGAGATAACGTTTGTTTTGCCTCCGGCATTATGGTTATCCAGACTTCTCTTGCTCCGCAGTACTCGTGTCAGCTATTACTCCTCCACTTTCATAAGGCACATTAAACCCTCTAGTCATATATTTCATCAGAGAAAATATTGTTAACTTGTGTTTGGAAGCATCGATTTCAAGTAATAAGGATTTGCTCAAAGGAGAACGAATGACTGAAACTGCAATACAGTTTAATACATACTAATATGCGATATTTGTCTTGAAAATTATAACTTGCCAGATAAAATATTACGTAAGTTATAAGAAGAATTCGTATAAAAAAAGGAAAGAGTCAAACTTAACGAAATAGAGTCAAACGTATATAACGCGTAACCTCAAAATGATATGCTACTGCGACGCGCCAAGCTTCATTATAACCTAACAGTTACTAGCTTGGATAATGGTGCCTGTGAATCACGATAGCCGCAAAGAAATAGAGAGTGCCGGAGAATGTAACGATTCGCAAAAACAAGGAGGTGTGCGTACGTATTCTCACGCGGCGACCGTGGCGCGGTGGGCTGCAGTCTAGACTTTTATTAAACAAACGGCCGCGGGGGAAAGCGGCCGGGACAAATTGCGCGCAAACCGCTGAATGCACCGCATTCATCCAAGGGCGAAAATATTGCAAACTGGCGAGCAGAGAGAAAGAGAGACTGAGAGAAAGAGGGAGAGAGAAAAGAGGTGTGGGGGATTCCAGTACGAAATGTGATAATTATTTCTGGTGAGGGAGCCTTCTCGACCCAGACATTCCAATGACAAGACTGACTCACTTGGAATCATCTCATTGGATCAATCCACACCGATCTAATTATTGCTCATACAACATCGCTCCACGCTATCAATTCTATCACTTTCTCGGAAGAAAGTGCATAAACAGCCGAGTATTTTTCCGCGCCGAGCCAGCGAAAATATGTGACGAGTCGGCCTTATCTCTCGGGCGTTTTCATTTTCAGGAAAATCGAGCACGAGCTCGTCCGATGCACCGAGCAACACACAAATCTCCCAAGTGCAAGGCGATTGTCCTCTAGATGTCTTAAAATACATTTGTCAGGATTCTTTTTTCAGAGGAATGTGCCGTGGCTGATTCTGAAGGCGGTGACTTCGGGTGGGGTTTTATATCCGATTCCTTGGTACATAAATGCATGGCAAGAAGTTTCATTAATCTTGCGGGCTCCCTGGCGAGTGTTGGCGCGCGGCGGATCCCCCGTCGATATTTCTATTGGCCGACTATATTTAACTTTCTCACTATTATGCGCGCGGGGTTACATCACGTTTGCCGATTAAAATAGCAAAAGTGCGCGAGCGGAGTGCCGCTGAAGCGTGCGCGAGGTGGTTCCCTCTGCTCTCTCGAAAGGCAGAGGAATCATCGATAAGCATTGAACCGAGAGAGGATCGTTCGATTGTCCTCGGCCGGGCGCGGACCATTGCCAACATCTTCCTCCGCGGGTGCAGCTGCATCGTAACCGCGCACGATAACCCCTATCAATCGGCACGGCATGCCTGCAAATATGTTTGTGTTCATCACTGTCAGCAGTCCATTATTATCCGCCTTATTATTCGGCCTTCTCCTATCTGCTCCCCCCTGCTGCCTGATTCACTCACCCTCCCACTTCTTTCTTCCTCCCGATCACCGATAACAGAGAATGCACCGCATTCTTCGAAAATAACCGATAAATCGGCTGCTCAATTGATTCGTAGGAAAACGAGTGAACGATAATTCATTTAACCCTGCGTCAACCAGATCGCCAGTTGAATTAACTCCAGTGATTTATTTCAGATTCCATTTCTATTCAAACCATATATATTTCTACATAAATAACGTTAAAGTCAAACAAAGCTCGGGGGATTCATAGAAATAGAGATTTTCAATTGGCGACTTTCCTCGAAGTATAGCTCGCAGAGATGTATCTTCCGAAATGTAGCTCACTCGGCCTGTTTGCGCTCCCTCGCTCGTAACAATGAAGCGCGTGCTCGGCTTGCGTAATTGAATTATATTTACAGAGGCTGCAATCGAGGGCAACCGAGGGATAAGACCGACGTAGACGACAGTAACTAATTCTATATACATGTATTCGCCCGATTCTCTATTCCCTCCGAGAAAATTCCGATGTAACTGACCTTGCGGGTTCGCAAATTGCCTGCGTAATTCTGCTGGATCATTTACAACATCTCTCTCTCTCTCTCTTTCTCTCACTGTGTTTTTAAGGTGTCGCGACGCAACGACGCGGGTGATAAAACTGCTCGTTCTTATTTTTTGCCGGTGGCCTGGCAGCGATTATTCGCTGTCGGCACGAAAAAAAGCGAGCGGTGAGATAATCGGGCCAAGAGAGACAAAGAGAGAGAGAGAGAGAAAGAGAGGCAACTCGGAGCAATTTCTTGATGATAAAGTGCGCAGATCATTCCTGGCGGGCTCGACATCGTCGATATATTATTCGGCCTATCATTCACCAACGTAATACACTCCAAGTTCCAGCTTGTGCGGTAATCCCGCGAATACTTAATGCTGCTGGTTCGACTGCGCCTTATCTGTTAGCGGGCATTCCATTTCGGCGTGTCGGCGCCGCCGTCGCCGCCGCCGTCGCCGCCGCCGTCGTCGCCTGTTATTACACTGGCAATTGAGCCAACAGCCGGGCGCAATTGCATAATTTATGAGCTATCGAAAACTTGACTCGCGCCTTGCTTCGCCGCCCGGAGAAAGAGAGTAGCGGCTTCGGCTTCGGCTTCGGCGGTGCGCAACTCCCCTAACTAAAGTCGATTAATTGCGATAATATTTGCCCGGCGCAAACAGGGACGCGCCCGGAATTACAGCGCGGAGTAATTACGGCCGAGGTTAATTGGCCCAGGCATTGTTCGCCGAAGAGTCCGAGATTTATGTCGGAAACTTAGCCGGCCGTCGATGGGAGCAGGAAGGCGCATACATGCCCCCCCCTACTGGCGTTATTTTCATCCTCGATCGATGCACGGTGGTCAGGGTCCGATCGGAAATAGATCGGCCCTCGTAACATTGAGTCACTACTTAACTCCATACATATACACTTGTTCTCTTTCCCCCTCTCCCTTTCTCTCTCTCTCTCTTTCTTCTTAGGCTCTTTTGAATAGAAGCACACCGTCGAGTAATATAAATAACGCGCTGCAATAAGGCTGTTCATGTTGCGTGGAGCGAACGAGCGCCAGTCAACGTATACTATAATATATCGGGATCTTTCTCTCGAGAAAGAGAGCCGCCAATCCCGAAATAGGAGGGCGACAAAACATAAACGATCATCGGATATGCCATCTCCAGCAATAAGAGAAGCCGCCGCCAGGCAGATGCGGTAGAGCTACGAACGGATAGAAATTGATAGAAATGCGCTCAACGAAACTCGCTGAGTCAGTGAGTCAGTCAGTCGATCGGGCAAACAAACAGTGGTACGCTCTCTCGCGCGCGCACTGAATTCACAAGTGATCCTCCTTACTCTCGTAAAATACATATTTCTCGTACAAACATCTCCAAGAAAGAAAGAGATCAAAAGAGAGTACGTGTGAGAGAGAGAGAAAGAGAGAAAGAAAGGCAGATAAAAAGAGAGTATACACTTTAACGATTCGCAGTGCGTTACAAAACTGTTATAAATATTTTCACCGAGCTCTCATAATAGTCAACGGCGATGCAAGCCATTCTTGGTTCTCTAAGTCACTCGTGTTATGAGTCTCCCGCGATAAATAAAAAATACGAATCATTCTAAATGAATGACTGTGACTATTTGAAGGATTGAGTGGGGACTTGGTGTAGGTAATTATCCTAGTAAAGGATATGATAGATGAGGTTATCGGTAATTGGTGGGGATTGCGTATGTAGGCGGTAGGATGTTTTGGCAAGAAGCACTCGGTGCATCCTGGAAGTATAGCGAGCCTTTTAAGTATTGGCGGTCCGGGCCAGTCGGCTTTGGTCCCGAGTGCACTCGGTTTGTAAGCCCCCATTATCTTGGCCGGTCGATCGACCTCGACGTCGGCGACGCGCAAAAAAGCGACGAGTTTTCGAGTGAAACGCGTGATCCGGCGAAGTCATTCGAAATCTGACGGGGGGAGGAAGAAGGTAGCCGCCGCCGGCGTGCTGTGTTTTCGAAGCGAGCGTAGCTCGGTGACACGCCGATGATGTAATGCGCTAAATTCGTAGGCCTGACCTAACTTAACGTTGTGACGAGGAGGAGGTTATCTGTCGGCCTGCCGCCGTTCGCCCTCGTCTTTTACGTCTCTTCTTTCCTCATCACCCGTATTCCAACTCGCTGCAATATAAAAAAAAAAAACTCACCGCGTGATCTCTCGAAATTCCAAGTTCGATCAAACCTCGCCTTAAAAAAACTTATTCCCCTAAGATCGATATATTTTCTACGCAGTCATATTTTAGTCCCTCTAACGCTATTATTAAATATTGATTACATGCGCGGAGAGGATGTTGGTGCCAGGTTAAGTGAGATGTCCATTTATCAGGAGGATTTATATGAGAAACTGGCGATCTTTCAAGAATGCCCGTAAATTCTCGTCATGAGAGGAGCAGCGCACTTGTACTCGGAGAAGTCAAAGTCGGGGGCTGCGTTTTGCTTTAATAGAGCCATTATCGTATCGGTCCACGTAGTGGAGCGGCAAACAAGTACTCGGTGGGCCGGCTTAAAATTCATTCAATCGCTCCTGGACGTGTGTCCTCTCTCGGGGAGGGAGGTCGTTTCTGTTAAAGCAGACTTCCGTCCCGAGTGTCCGAGAATTTTGCGCGCCAACTGCCTTCCCAACTCCTCGGACCGCCTTCAATGCGCTTCGTTGAGAAACGATGCGATGAGATGCGATATGTTTTACGAAAATCTCGTGATGCGATCGACAAAGGATGTTTTGCCGCCCGATGCATTCCACGCCGGCCAAATATTGTGCGTACGTGAGACAATAACCGAGGAAACAGAGACGAAATATTACCATACGTATGCATTAGGAGTAATATTGTCCGTAGGATCTTTTAAATCGAGTCAGACGGAGTTAGCTATATTTAATTGGATCAATCTGATATTACTGCTCTTTCAGGCATGCCGCACCGTTTAACACTTGCTACACATGCTAATACTGCATTGTATTGTATCAGCTGGTGAAATCAATTTATTACTATCTTAATTAATGCCGCTTTTAGAATGAAGTCTATACTTGGAAAAAGTCGGGAGTGAGCCGGATTTGAAAGTGCTATAAAACTTGGTGATTTCGAGCCTAATTTCCAAGTTGCTCGTTAAATGTTGGCTAGGTAAGAGGTTCGCGGGAAAGTCTGGCGGTGAATGGTGACGAACGACATTCGAAATCCTTCAGCGACCTTCTATCACGCTGGTTGCATCCCGTAGCGCATTCTCGTTGGCGTGCTGGCCGAAAGTCTAACCTGACCTAAGCAGGCGCGAAACTCGAAAACACGATGACGCCGGTAAAAAAAACTTATTAACATTGTTTCGTCCTCGCGCGCGGTCAAAATACGACGGAGTTTCTCCCGGCATCGTTACAAGCACGTAATCTGCCGGATTGGAGGGGTGGGAGAACGCCAGTGTGTAAACAGGTGGCCGAACTGTTTACGGGCAAGTCACTTTTGCGAAATGCTCCGCTCTCTTTCACCCTCGGCTTATACCACCCCCTCATTTTCCTTTTGACCCATTTTCACGCTAGCAGCCACTTTTCACCGAAACGAGTTTCTCCCGAAAGTTTTCGGTCAGCAAATCGATTAATTTTCATCACCGTACCTAATCAACTCGACACCCACTCATCAGTGTTTCGTGCTAGCTCCGAGTAATTCGCACGATTCATTAACATCTTCTTATCGCTTCGTTTAAAAGCAGCAGTGTGACACGTATCTGTCGACATCTGTCGCCGCGAAACCTGTCGCGTTCTACTAGATAATTAGTCCGACGTGTTTGATTAATGATCGGTGTGTCTGACTGGCTGTATTGGCTTTGCGTAACTTCTCCGTGGACTAATGAGCCGGTGATTTGATTGCTCCTATCTTCCTTTCCCATGCATGCTTCCGATTATTCCGCACCAGTGAAGCAGTCTGTCTTACCAGCTTGGACGCTGATTTTTTCTGCCCCGTTGGCAACTTCTAATATTATCGCTCGCTAATCGCATTCGCCTTCTCCTTTTATCCTCAGCGCCCGCGCGCCAGCAAAGATGTTTTCATTCCTCCGCGAGATTACTCTTGAATTATTCATGCGGCATCGCCGATGCTTATCTATTGCACGCGACTTATAACGACGATTTCTTATTACTACGACACCCATTCAATCTAGCAAAAGAGTGCGGGCGTATGGATAATTGAGAAAATTATACGATTTACTGCCTTTCGGGCTAAGGAAAAAGATGGATTTTATTGAGAATATCGTTGGAGTTATGAAATAATTTGAACTAGACGCTTCCAACTAGACGGAAGTATGTAAATAATTTGTCATCAATTGATATTGACAATATAACACTTTTATAAACTAGAAAGATATTATTAACATTGTACATACAGCACGTCATAGTTGCTGTTGGCTCATTACATAAAATTCAAGAGATTTCACACCGAGTGCAGCACTCTGGTTAACACAGACTCGATTGGCAGCTTATGGCAAGGGTTACGTAAAGTTAGTCAGCAGTGCTTGACATAATAGTCGCGTGCATGCGTGTACGCGTGCCTCTTGCTGTTTAACCCACGTGCACTTAAGAAATGGGCAGCGTTCGCGGAGTCTTGCAAGTCGATCTAGTTTGGTATGCCGCTTGGTACCGTTGCACATGCTAATCCTATCGTTATTCTCCTCTTGGCTATACAATTACCATTTCATTTCTACAGAATGGCGAACAACTACCTCTTTCGGGCAACATTTTTGTCAATGAGTCAGCCGGTACTACCAATACTATTGTCCTACAAATTCCTTATGATTTTAACCCTCCGGGAACTTGCTAATGAATCATACCCTGAATTTCGGTTGAGTAATGATAATGTTGGTTGGTAATAATATTATAAATATAGTTAATAAATGTTATCCATCCAGAAATGTATATTACTCGAATAAGAGCAAACCATTTGCTGTTTCAAAACCACTTAATTCAAGCCCAGCTGGTCGACAGTGAATTAAGTTAAATGGACCTGTTGAAAACTAGAAAGATATTTGTCGCCGTGGACATAATGGATGTCGCGCAACAGAAAGAATAAAAACTACGTGGTTTATATGTTTTCCTGGAGAATCGAGGACAGCGAGACCGGGAGCGAGGCTACGCGATGGCGCTACTTAGCGCGAGGAAGCCATTCTTAATTACCGATAACGCTGAGAGCTCTCTTGTATAAATGAACTTCTTCTCTTGGGAGTTCCTATCGGCGACGATAGCGCGGCCACCGTTGCCCGCTCTCTTTTCGCTGGTGCGAGAAGAAGCGCGCCAGATAAGATTGAGAATTCGAAGGAAGAAGCGCGCGTCACGCTCAACCTTGTTACATCAACCTTTCGCTGCACGAGTAGACGCATTACTCGCTGGATTTGTTGTTGCCCAATTCATTGATAAATAGACGACGCTTCACCAAGCAGAGTCTGTCTTAATCTGTTTGTTAGCTCGCAGTCTCGCGGTTTGTTTTCCACTCGCTAATGATATTCACGCCGACGGTACTTTATAATGCCCACATTATGCAATCGCAGTCGGAGCAATCCGCCAATAAATAGACGTACGTCTGGAATTCAACGGTTTGCTTGTGTGCAACTTGTCTTTTTAATGACAGAGATTTCTCCCCTGGTGGAAATGAAGTCGAGCACGATCCCGGTTAGTCAACTATTTTAAAATAATTTCGACAAAGGAAGATGCCAATTCCAAATTTCTCCAAAATCGATGGTTTAAATTACTGGCATACGAATATTAACAACTTGTATATCACTATACACAAGATACGGTTAAATCGAGAAGTAAACACAGCTCGAAATGACGAGGAAGCCTCGGTCAGCGGCGCCATTTGGTAAGTACATATGCAAGCATGCAAGCAAGCAAACGGTGATGGTTCCAGGCGTGCTCCAGAAACCCAGTTTCCCTCTGTCGGCGGTGGCAATATGCCGTGGAAGCGGGAGCAGCAACAGCCTCCGTTTTCTCGGCTATCTTCTCGCGTGTCACGGGCCGTGTTACGTCAACGGCGGCCGGGCGGAGAGGATATCGCTGTGAAGCGGGCGAAGTGGCAGCATGCCTTGCACACACACCGGTTTCCACCGCTAGCAAGTAGGCCAAGCGGTGTGTAGCCTCGCGTTACCACTAAATCTCACCACGCTTTTGTTCTCCGTCAACCTTCCTTCGCCTTCTTTTTCGCCTTCTTCTTCTTCCACCCTCTGCTCTACTTGCTCGCAGCCACATTTCCTTGGCGCCTCATCCTCCGATCATCTTTTTTCTTTCTCCCCCGCCTGTTGGCTCTCGACGCTTGGCTTGGCGCGCCAGCCCGTGAACAGCGAAAGTTGGTCAAAGTCGAAGGAGTACACCACTAATTCGCACTAATTGTTCGGAGTAATCCATGAAGCATCTTGTAATTATTATTCTTACTCTTTCGGATTCCGGACAAATTTCAATATGGCAAGATGTAGTAATAATAGATGTTCATTCAGTAGACATTATTTATTATTATTATTGAAATATCTCTCTTTTTGTAGGTTGAATGTTAATATCAGAAATATTCGGTTTTGAAAATAGATTAACTAGACTGTTGTCAATATAAAATAGCAATATAATGACAGTAAGTATCAGTGGAGAGAGATGGTAGCTATTGAAAGCTACGGTTGCGGGCCTGGTATTACGCAAAGGATGCTCGGCAGCGGTAATCGTGATCGTGTAACGACATCCGCGTACCGTTAGGTGGACCAGGAGTGTCAATTCGTCCGTCTCCTTTCCTTAGCGCCGGGGAAATGTGGTACATTAAACGGTACCGTTCCCCTCGGGGAGGAGGGCCGTCACCGGAGCCGCTGCATTTACACATCTATTCAAGTATCACGGCCGAGAGAAGAGAGAATCACCACCTTGCACTCTTCACTCATCCTGGTACACGCTTACTAGAATGTCTGGCATTCATACAGTTCGTAACTGTATAGTGCGCATATTTCTTTATGGCTAAATTCACTGTGATTTGTGTATGTCATTCTATTCTTTTTTAAAAGACCGTTATTCCTCATAAAATCGAAAACGATTGAATCGATCTCATTATCATATTCTCTCACGTATAAATGTACACTTAT
Organism: Ectemnius cavifrons; assembly: GCA_964023945.1. Taxonomy (NCBI): domain Eukaryota; kingdom Metazoa; phylum Arthropoda; class Insecta; order Hymenoptera; family Crabronidae; genus Ectemnius; species Ectemnius cavifrons. The sequence continues at coordinate 7,631,204 of OZ030387.1, read as the reverse complement.
ACAGGACCTTCCAAAGTAATTGCAATGATCAAAAAGAAATGTAAGATATACAATGGCAATGCACTTTTAGTGCACCCATAGGCGCCAACAGTAGCGTGGATACCAGATGAATCTTGAAGAAGGCTTTCTGTATACATTGATCGTAGTACTCCGGAGAGTATCAGCTTTAGAGTAGGCTTGAAGAATATTGACTTAGGAGTTGATTAACTCTGTCGTGGATGGAGAGGATACTCAGGGTAGCACGTGTGGTCAGGAAAGATCGAGAGCGGTGTCACGTGTTAGGGAAGTTATTCTCGCAAGAGTCAGAGGTGACGCGCATGCACGTTAGGCCAGGTTCACCTGCAGCGAGGTGTGCGTCTCGTGTGTCCGACTGCGTCGCTTTGTTACGACAGAGGATAAAGAATTACGTGGCCGCCTTATGACCGAGATGAATCGGTCGATCATCCGGCAACACGCTCGTGACACTCCAGTCACGTTACTCACTTCAAGAGCCGAGTCGTTCCTGGTTTCGTTTCGTGACACGCGCCTCCTGATACCAACACGTAACACCAGCATTCTCTGCGCAATGCTCTTTTCCCCTCTCTCTCTCTCTCTCTCCCTGTCGCGCGCGCACTTAGCACCGATGCGCAATGCGCTGATAAATGCATCACCGATCCCGCGTGTCAACTACACGTTAGTCATGAGTACAGAATGACTGAGTGCGAGGAAAAAGCCTGATTGATCTAATCGAATACCCGCACTCCCAGTCTTTCCTCGTAATGACGGAGGCGCGATCGAGGTCTCGATAATCGTTTCCAATTTTAACTTCTCTTAGAGATATACAAGCATCCCTGTGTTCTGATACATTGTTAGATAGTTACGGATTTTGTAATATCGATAGTGATATAGACGTTACAAGTAACGTAGAGAAACGTATTTGATTAACACACTGTATTATCTATACTGATGCAAATAATTATTATTACATTAATAATATTGTCCAAACATAAATATAGTGTGTCGCGGTTTACTGTGCATGCAAGGATTATCATAAATGTGTAAATAGAGTGCAAATAACAATAATTTAGAATGTACAAATATTGTTTGATAACGATATTAACTATACACATATAATAATCGATTTTCAGTTGTTTGGTTGAACAAAAAAAAAACGGTTATTGACAAATACTTGGTGATAGTAAGCAGTAATGTCATATAACGAATTACAATAAGTCTTGATTTTATTAATATATTTACAATGCCCTTCCTGTGCATGTTGCAACTGGAATAATTAAGAATTCCAAAGATAGCGTAAAATTGGGATTGATATGATATAGATGAAGCGGGAAAGTAATAGTTGAGCAGCAGAATGTGCGAGATTCAACTGAGCTTGGCTGTGGTAGCTCTCTCTTACGTAAGAATCTCGCGGCGGGTACACGTGCTCGTGAGCACATGGACGCCGCTCACGTTATAAAGGGCGACCTCCGCAAATGGAATTATTCTTAGGGCTTTTGTGCTACGCTCGCCAAGCACACGTCATTCTGTCTATGCCTACTCTCTTCCCACCCTTCCCCTCTTCCTTCTTTACTTACCACCCCCACTCTCGCCGAGGTTCCCTGCTACGTGTGATTATCGAATTGTTTACGCGCCGAGCGCTCTAACGCTTATTATGTAAGGGACTGGCTTCATTTTAATTGCGATCGACTAATGAACGTGACGCGTTATAAGCCGGCCACGAGTCATGTTTCTCTTCTCGAGGCTCGAGCACGTGGCACCGACCCTATTATCCCTCTTCTTTTACTACTTAAGAATCCATCCTCTAAATTCACTACACATTTACTAGATTTTCAATTCCACTACGCGAGGTATACTATGCACTCGCAAAACTACTATGTGTCATATGAACGATTCATTATCAAACAGTATTACACAGTGGTGACGTTGCTATTAGCAAGTCCAATACGATTGGATGTAGGAACGCCCGGAATCCAGCTGATTCAGGCAACGCTGGCGATTGCTGAAATCTCGTTCCGTTCGACTTGCATAAACGTTACGATGGCAGCACAGCGGCGGCGGTGGTGAGTTAATTGGGCAAGCAAGGTGGTCTAATGAGCGGAGCGAGCGCAGGGGAGAAAGATCTCGGAGCAGTGATCGGCCTCGTTTACTCGCTATTCACGGAGCGCGCGCGGAGACAAAGAATAGTATATCATAGCGTAACTAAGGCACTAATTATACAGTGGAGGGGCTAGTGGCATTAGCCAAGCGCGCGCGCGCGCGTTCGAGGGTACAGCAATGTCCTCCCACTCGGACCGAGGACAATGTGACTGTGACTGGACCCCAAGACCTTTCCTTCGAGGAGAGTTTATCTCACCGGTAACACGCAGCTGCTCTCCTCTTGCTGTCGCAAGCCTTATTTCTCCGACTCGGTGCAATAGTCGGCACTGAATTATCGCTAACGGTACACCAACCAACCGGCACCGTCCCCCTATTATTTACCTGCAAACTTACCGCTCGAATTATTCCTCACCGAGCCGTATTCATTCTTGGCGCGCGCGCTCGCGATTCTATGCAATTGGTAAAATAATGAGCTCTGGTGTGTGTATGTATGCGTACATTGTGATTCACTTGGCTTTGACTCTGACTGTCGTATCCTACTTTTTATCATGTATGTATGTGACAGTATGTATATCTGCCACATTGTATACTCTAATGTTTGTAATAGTAGATTTTTCCTGTAAAGAGTTAACATCCACGTGAATTTTCAGTTATGCATTATTGTAATATTTATTATTTATAGAAGATGTTTCAAAAATAACTCTGCTATTTCAAATGGAATGGTATGCCATATTACGCATCGTTAAAAGATACGTGCAACAATCTAATCACTTGTTAGGACAGCTAATATGTAATGCTTGTATAAGATGTAGAGAAGAATTGAGCAAGATTCGAGTATAATTAAAACTGTTGGATAATTTATAATCGTCTTATATATATATAGGATCATACATTTGAAGCACATGCAAGTGAATCAGCGTGTACTATGCAGTTCGACCGTCTTACGAAAGTTCGTTCTCGGCCAGCGAGAGCCTCCGATATCACTGGCTTCCACCGAGAGCAGCGATTGCAAGAGCACTTACTTGCCCGTTCCAATTGCGCGCGCTAATAAATATTACCTAACCAATAGACTCGGTAATCAAGTGGGCCTCTTACGATGGTGGCGATTAGTCCTGCAATTGCATAAAGCAATCCCGAGCGCCACTTAAATCTTCCGAGGCCTTACTATCTACTACGTTATCCTGCTTCGTGATTCCCTCGGGGAAAAAAAAAATTAATCGCGCAATAATCAAGAAACGCTCGGTAACAACGAAACATTCATTAATGCAATATAAAACAGAAGATATGGTATTACAAGTTCAATGTACAATGCAGAATTATAAGATGAATATACAATCTATGCAAATGCGATCGCTAAGATGTTGACGAGTTCTGACATAAAGAGAGAGAGAAAAAAAACAGGGGAGTAGTCAATGAGAAGAGCGATTCTATTGGAGGTGAAATCGAATATATGAATGACGATGATTGTGGAAGAGGGTCAAGCGGATGCAGGAGGGGGAATTCGAAGTTTTCCTTGTTGCCGTGGTAGATCGATGCAGATAGACGTAAGAAAAGGCAGAGCTCCGGAGGTTCTGGCGCGAGGAGAGGCAATGCGCCGGCCGTCGGCCACCGGCATAGGTAAGTGCATGCGAGGCTTGGCAGTGGCGCGCAGCAGGCTATTATGTCACAACTGGTAGTTACAGTGGCAAGGTAGAGCGAGTCGGGCCGTGAACCCGAGCCGAGCCGAGGAGCCGAGCGAGCATGGTGTACGCTGCGTGGCGGGTGCCTTCGCCTTCGGCACGTTGCTCGAGCGCACGTGACTCCTTCTAGCGACGCACCGACACACCGCCCAGACAGATCAACTAGGAGAACACAGAGTCTAGCGCCGCGGTATCTCTCTCTTTCTTCTCTTCTCCTTCGTCTACACTTGAACACGTGCATATGTACGCTCCACCTATGCTCACCGAGGAAGTATCATTAGTCAGTGAAACTGCCGTTCGGCCAACTAGCTTCTCGCACTGCCGTTCATCCTGCCAGACATCAGAGTGCTTCGTGCAAACTCTTGTCAGATGGATTGTCTTAGGAATTGCGAATGACTGTTATTGATCGGTGGATAGTTGGAGCGAGTAGTAGTTGCCCCGGGGGTGAGATGGTAGAGAATGAGGATTCTCTAGTATGGAATGGAACGGCAATCGGTTGGGTCGATGCTCGAGTGATAAGAGGCTCTCCCGCTCGTACAACAGCCAGTCCGGCACCGTTACACCGGCCACAGTTAATCTTATCTAAATATTTGCATGTCATTGCGAGCGAGCTGCCCGTCAGGCGGCCGCCGCCGCCGCTCATCCGCTAAGGAATCTCCCGTTTCAATTTTATCTCCCTGCCCGTTATGTAATCGCATTCCAGTCCCATCACTGTCGAGCCTATAAATACGTATTAAGGCTAGTTGCAAGTAACAACTCAAAGAAATTGATTAAAGCAGTTGTGCTATTCCTCTTCTTTAAGAATTTCCTGAAAATTGTATAAGCCATAGAGGAGATTATTAAAATGTTTGAATGAAAAAATATTGAGAATTATTCATTGTTACAGCAGCATTCCAATTTATATTATATCATATGGCACTTGTTACGCGCAGGCTTGAAAGTATAATAAACCTAACTAAAAGTTTGGATCACGTAATATGTGTAAGATACTCATTTCTTATGTTAGACATTTCGATAGAATACAACGCGATAACTACCTAAATCCGTAGAAAAGTCTTTCAAGCAACATCCAAGTGAGAAATAACCTTCCACCGTTCTTTTACCACTGTAATATCAGTTATCCTATCTTCCGACTCCTAATCGCAGAATCAAATTCGTGAGAGAGTGCCACAAGAATCCTGGGAACAGTCGGATACTTATCTCTATTGCTAACGCGGACCTAGTTGCGCGCAAACAACTCACCGGTATAGCGAATTAAGAATTACTGATGTGATTCCATGTCGGTCGCCTTTTGGGATTAGAGTTGTTGGAGGGAGTTGCGTATACCGTGAGCGAAGAGAGAGCCGCCGCCCTATGGAATTGCGAGGGGCCATGAAATCTTCCACCCTTAAATCCAATTAAGAGTAAAGCCCGCTTGCAAAACGCGCTCTTCTCCTACAAGTATAAAGCGCGCCTGCAGTCAAAGCCAGGCACGAATAAATCAGCCGGCTAGCACACCCCTGAGAATTAAACAGCGTGCTGCTGCCGCCGCTGGAATCCGTTTCCAGGCATGCTTATATCCTTCACACGTGTCCTCTTCTTTCCAAATACATTTCCTCTCTCTCTCTTTCTCTCCCTCTAGACAGGATTTCCTTGATGTTTCCATCCCCTTGGCCTTTCCTTTATTACTTCGCCCGGAATCGTTATTTATCGCTAGTGCTTTTATTAGTTCCTTCGATTAGTCCTGGCATCGCCTCGCATCCCTTGTCCTTTATCCTTCCGGTTCTAGGAGGGGAACTTCAGGATATCTTGTGTTAGTTGAGATAATTGAACGAACGAAATAATATAGAGTAAAAATTAGGTTCCACTTTATTTCCATATAATCGTACAATCTTCTTGGTTCGCGTATAGTGTTCGAATTTTCATTAAGCGTGATTGACACTTTTGCTTGCAAGCTATCGAAGTGCAATCGAAATAATATTGCCGGCAATAACTTAATTATCATAACTTACAATCTAGCAGCGGTAATAAATAAATAGATGAATGATTGTCAGAGCGTAGGCTCGAAGTTTAGCGTCTGGTCTTGCGACGGGGCTTGCTTGGAGCGAAGCTATAGCAGTCGTCGCTACTATAACAATCGCAATCGGTGCAGCCACACGCAGATGAGGATGAACGACCTGGAAATGAAGTAATATCACTTTATACAGAGAGATTTCTTGTTAGGAAATTTGTTAGAAAATCTGCCCTTCCGTTCTTTTTAAAATGTTGCAGATACTTTTGAAACATACACCGTATAAGTAATAAATATCTATACAGAAGAGAAAACCAAATGCGTTCAATGACCCTCGACATTATATAATGCTTTCTGTACGTAAGAAGCCCTTTCAATTTGTTTTGTAGCACATTTGCATTCACTGATTGGTTCCCTGGGGAGTAAATTTAATCAAATCTAGCCTATGTCCATCTGGAGGAAATCCTACTTTCCAACGGTGAAAGAATTATCCAAGTTGATTCAGTAGTTTCTGAAATTACTTCCAACATACAGACATCACAACTTTCTCTCTTGATATATTAGTATAGATACATATTAATGTGAGAAAGAAGACGCGTGAGATGGAAGACGTAACGAAAGGAGCGAAATCAACGAACATTCCAAACGAAGAGTCGAAGTATTCGCACTAGCAATAATTTTCCTAAACTTACGCGAACGTCGCGATGACTTCTTCGAGTCCTTTTTGCTGCTACGCGGCACTAAACTTTTTTTGGACTTGGTCTGCCTGGAACCTTTCGCCTTTGCTTTTCCCTTCCCTCGGCGACGATGAGGCTCGTCCTCGTCATCAAAGTCCGAGGAATCGCTATCACTCATATCCGACGACGAACTGCTACTTGAATCGGTGAAGCTCGAGTCCGTAGAGTCGCTAGAACTTCCACTGGAACTCGAACTCGAACTCTCATCTTCCGATTCGCAGCATCCCTTGCTAATGCGTGTTGGTTTGAAGCTACGCTTCCTTCGTGCTGGCTTTCCACAGCAACTACCAGATTATCATTATTACAGAGATTAACATTCGAATCGATTGGACGGTAAATCTCAGTATCGAGAAATCAATATTCAAATTGAAGCAACGGTTCGTTCTGTTGATCGATCAGTGACTAGCAGCTGCGTGTTGACAGAGGCTTTTCAACCGTTACCGCCTGCCAATTGCAAGTTCTCATAATCCAATGATCATTTTGAATATGAGCTACATTTTAATTAAGTCATTTACATTCCCGGTAAGCGGTATACTTGATTGCGCGTTACGTAATTAACCGTACCGGAGAAATATTCATTATTCCTTGTTTATAAATGATTGAACTGCAATAAACAATTCAATTTGAATGATACTGCCAGTGAAGGAAGTCCGCTTACCTCATTGTTCTGCCAGCGATTTCTCAACCGATTTATCCAATTACAAGAGATTCTCACCGTTCTCTATCGCAATATGTCGAGCACCGAATCGCCGAAGACTTTACATACACTCGCTGGGAAACTAGACGAGACAATGATGATGATAAACACTCGCTCTCTTATATAGGTCGTGCTTCGAACCTTCGAATTTCACCTTCTAACTGAATGCTGGAATAACGTCATCCACGAAACTTCGAAACGGTTGTCATTCGCCTATCAATATCAATATTAATCAAAATTAAAGTGTAAAAATGTAAAATTTGGTCCAAAGGGAGCATAAAGATAACGTCAAGAAACAGACTGGGCTATAATTAAAGCTACTGGATAATTTATAACGATTTCATAAACAACAATATACATTCGAAGTGCACACAATTGAATCACCTGCAAGTACTATAATAATACAATAATGATTTGTGGATTAGTATCGAGAAAGGATATGCTTCGAAAGCAGGAGTGGGTTAAAGGATAAAGCGCACGTAAGCGCCGCGGCGGTGTGTTCGATGGGCGGAGCGCGATGCAGGTAAAGTTATGCCATATTACAAGTCATTATGCAACGAGAATATTGACGCAATTGAGATCGGATCGCAGTGCACGGAGCAAGGCCCTGGCGATCGGGATCGAGCGTGGCAGCGAGTCCTGGGAAATCTTGAATTACACGTTCTGTGTGTACGCCGATATCGGGGACCGGTCGAATTGAAAGGGCGCCGTGACTGCTATTACGTTATAAACCTCTCTCGTTTACGATAATCAAGCGCGCGCCGCCGTTGCCGTTGCCGTTGCCGTTGCTGCCCGGCACCCGCAACTTCAGCCTTCCTGCCGGCCAATTTCCGTTTCATAATGCATAATCGTCGATTCATACTTTCTAAACCAATCCAGCGCTAACCTATTGCACTTCCAGTGTCAACCTGTTTCTCTCTTCTGTGTAATTAATTGGATATGCTTTTCAAAAGCATACAATGCCTTAAATGTCTAAGACGTCGGTCAAAAGACGTTTTAACAATTTAACCAAAAAAGATATTGAAATATCACAGCAAATGTAGAGAATATCAGAGATAAAGTTCGCAATATTCTAAGATATTTATAACAAAGTGAATAAATGAAAGAGCAGGGAAGGTGGAGCCGAGACGGGTGTCCAGTGTTTATGGCGTCCCATGGAGCGAGGGAGGATGTGAGTCAGCATTTCGGATGACGTAAGAAAGCGTGGAGACCACTGAGAGGGACGAAAAGTGGCTATTCCCGTGTGTAGGGTGTGAGCAACGGAAGGGCACACCCTTAATAACGGCGTTCTAGGAGTATTCTTTTTTGACTATCTTGTCCCTTGTTAGTCACCCTTCGGATTACATCGGCTCTCGATCGTTCGATAAGACCTATTCACTCCGCATTACGAATTTCCAAGAAGGAATGACTGCGAGAGTTCCGAAGCTCATTATAGATTCTCACTGGATATTGTGGACAGTTCTTACGCAACTTTTTATCTTTCTCTCTCTCTCTCTCTCTCTCTCTCTCTCTCTCTCTCTCTCTCTCTCTCTCTCTCTCTCTCTCTCTCTCTTCTGTCTTGGCGGAGATCCTCCGGTTTAAGCTGGATCGACAATAACTATTATAATAGTGTACCGATCAGAGTAGTCGTCCATTCATGTATTTGGATTTATCCTGAAAGCATAAAATACTAGGTATTTGACAGAGAGCATTGTTTTTATTTCTCTATTATTGTGTATAATGATGAATATGAAACTGAAGATAAAAAAGAACATTTTCGCGATTGCAAAATCGCTCGCAGCGGTTTGTTGTGTTTGCAATAATAATATAAGCGTTCTACATCAATAATAATAAAGAAGAAAATAAATGTTTTCTGTCAAATGTCTAGTATTTTATGATGTCGATCGACTGTGCGTCGCGGCGCTTTGTCTAGGGGCGGCGCGACTCGATTTTATATGATAGAATGAAGATCGATGCGACAATGGGTGCCACGTCGCGTACCACCATTGTTCGAATAGTCTACGCGCGACACACCTTTCTCTCTTTCAATTAATCGTATTTCATCTATCATTATATGTGTTTGTCAGTGCGAATACATTGGAAAATCTATTTGTCCGTCGTGAAAAATTAACACGAGTCAAAGTTAATGGCAAAGAGACAGAGAAAGAGAGCCTGTGTCGACAAATCAGTCACGGATCATCCAACTTCCCGAAAGTCATAAGATAGCAATCCCTACTTTACTATTCCACAGCATGAACGTTCAAGGGTGGGTCGACTTGTTATTCCTCCTACATTTCAAGGATGTAATATCGCGCGCCCTTTTTCGACCGGATAGCGTTTATTGGCTGGTGGAATTCCTCTTAAGCATCCTAGAGTAAACTAGGGTGGATATTCGAGAGTTGAAGAGCTATGGTTTTCGACATCTACAGGGTGCAACGGTGCTTTTACATTTAGACGATGCTTCCCAAATTGCATATAATAGCCATATTAAATACCAAAATAAAGAAAAACTAGATTTCCCAACATACAATCAATCACATGTTACAATAAGTCAAATACAAGCCAACAACAAATTTCAATCCAAGTGCAACGGGTATCCGTAGTCCGACGGTTAATAAAAGCGACAGTGGTGTCCCGTTGAGTATGCTTACTGGCCGATCTTACCTAATAGACGCATATCAGGCCGGCCGGGCTAGCCAGCGATAGGAGCGGCTTGTGTTAATCTATTAATACGAGAGAAGCCCGTTCGAATAGAACCGCGGGCACCGATCCGTGAATTTGCCTTGGGCGAGCGCGGTGCGAACGATAGGTGGATTGCGACTTGCGCAAGCGGCAAGCGATCACGGGGGTTATGACACCCCGAAGCTCGCCCGCCTCTCTCACTCTCTTTCTCTCTCTCTTTCTCTCTGGTTGCTCGTGTGAAGCAATCTATGGAGCAACGAAACGATTTGCCTGCAGTTATTGTCACAGCGAGCACGGCGCACGTGGCGATCCTATCCCGGCGTGATCGAGTGGCGCAATGCACCGGTGCACCTACACGCTCCTTCATTCCTCCCGTCAGACATGCAAAGCCACAGAGACGCGGACTGACGATTTCAAAGGCATTCGCGTGCCAGGTATTAGGGGTAGCCATAAGTAAGCGGAGAATGCGAATTGCCGAGTGGCGGTGAGCAACCAACTCGCTCGTTGTTACCTGACAGTAAAGTACAGTCGTTCCGAGTCCTTAACTCAACGGGGGAGCTCACTCATTTGTTCCTATTCAGCCAGTATTCATGACAGATCGCAATTTGTGGTGTATCTCGAGTATTCCAAAGGGATAGAAGGCGAAGCGAATCTTTTGTTGGAGAGGGGTAACCCTGACACTCTGAATTACAGGAGGATCGGTAGTCTCGCGAGTTTAGTGTTGTTATGCAACTGGTGTCTTGAGATAAGAGGCGACGGTAACGGCAAGAAATTCACTTGAAAGCCGAGGGGGGGTTCGTCAGGCGTGTTTCACTCAAAGGACTTTCTATGCTTGGGTACTTACGTGGAAGTAGCGTAATAGGAAAGCGGCGTTTACGAGCTCGGCATATGGCAACAAGAAATCCCCCTGGCTATCTTTATCCCCTGAGACACAGAGAGAGGAGCATCGCGCATCCGGTCGTGCTCCTCTTTTCACTCCCTTTTCGTCATTCCTCATTCCTCTCGCGGCTTCTTCCCTCGCCTCGCATACCCTTCTCTCACCGACACACCCAACCAGCGCTACAATCTCGTGAATTCCTCGCCTTTCTCACTTGGAGCGCTCGTCGCGATTCATTTGCATTCCTCTTGGAAGCGCGGCTTCTCTGAAGTCCTCCCAGTCCCGAGCGAAGTCTCCACTCTTTCCCAGCATCCCGAAAATAAAACTTTTCTCACTTAGCCCGCGCTCTTAATCCGATCGTTATTTCACCAAGTCGTACTACCTTTTGAAGATAGTCTCGTTGAAGTTCCGACCATTTTTCACAACCTTTTCATCTGCTTCTTTTTTCGCCACGATTAAATTTGGATGAAGAGATTGCACTCATGATACGAATGAGAGAATTCGGAGACAATTGTCGGCCAGGAAAATTAGAGCTGACGTAACTCTATGTGTGCTTTGCGTGGCTGATGGTGGCGAACAACAGGTAGCTTGTAAGAAAAGTTGGCAAATATTGTTTCAGCCTTAAGAACAACAAGTATCTGGCACAACGCGTCATCGTTCCTTCTTACATGCAAGAGTATTTGCCGAGAGCGAATTCGGAGCTAATTCGATAATAATTCGATAATCAAGCTTTCCAATCGATCTCGAAATGCTCCTCGACTTCGATCGTGATCGCATCTCTCAGATAAAGTATCCGCAAACAATAAATCGTTACAATAAATCGAATTTTATCGAGTTCGATGGATTAACTTGCTTTTATCGACGCGCGCCACCGTTGAATCTGCGACGCAAAGTATTCAGCACCTGGTGTTACACTCGATCTTGCAATACGTTGCGCAGCTCGCAAATGATCGATTATAAATCCGTCATAACGCGAGCAGAACAATGGCGGAGACTGAGCCAACGATCTGACGTCTCCTGGAATCATGCATACTAAGTGTTTACCACTCGGTGGACGATCTTTCCTACCAAGGCTTCTAGGAAAAATCCGAGAGAACGCGGACTAGTCCACTTTCGATCCTCGGTTCAGACTGAAAAACATCCAAATCCTGGCAAAGGCCTCGAAAAGACATTGCTGTGCGTCTGGAATCGAGAATGCGGCTAGCTGACGAAAATCATCGTCGATCGCGGAATATTAGCCTGACTTAAACAATTTCTGGCTGATTCATTCCTTCCAGCGATCTTCCCGACGATATTCGACCGATTCAAGAGCAAGACGCAATTCAGTAGTAAATTGCGATTGGGAATCAAGTGGCTGGAGTGAGTGTTGGACGGGCGGCCCTCTCAAGAGACAAGTTCAACTTGTCCTCGCAGTCAAAGAGACAGCTTTGTTCAGCTCAGAGAGAAAGAGCGAGAGGAGAGTGAGTGTCGTCGGCGACGCGTCCCGACGTCGCCCAAGTCTGCGGCTCGCTATCACGTGCTCCTTGCGACCTTGGATGCGCCGGCTATACAGCCGGGAAGTTCGATGCCCTCCAGCCGGAGCCAAGGTCACGCATGATGCAAGATTAACCGAGCCGCCCGCTTCTTTTCCTGCCTGGTTTGCTCGCTGCCACCGAGAACAAACCGGCCCAGATTCTTCGCATGTGCATATTCCATTATACCGCTCGCCACCGGATAATACTCTGCTTGATAACACAGAGAGAAAGATAAAGAAGAAGACAAAGACAGAGCTAGCTACATTTTCGAGGTTGAAATTGTAGCGAAAACACCTGCCGTGAACTGTTCTATCTCGGTGAAATGTGAGACGCCCTTATCGAGTTGATATCGTGCCAAGAAAATTCTAGGATCACCTGCTGCACTTCAAAGAAAGAAAGAGAACAAGATAGCTAATGAGAGAGAGAGGAGGAATCGCACAAGATTGCAGATAGAGAGTCGTGAGATAAATTGCGATCGGTGCCCGAGAGATGGAGAATTCTGTTGGCTCGTGCTTTGAATAAAGCTGGATCGATCGGAAGTTTCACACACGAGACACGCTCGTGGACGGCAACGGGATTTTCTCATTGCGACGAAGGGCAGATTAACCGCCCCATTTGAGCGGCGTTTTTTCCTTTCCCCTGGTTAATTATAAAGCTCTCCCGTTCTCCGAACCGCCCCCCGCCTAACCACCCCGACACCCTGCTTTTCTTCGCTACAGCATTTCCCCCGGCCACCCTTCGCATCGATTACTCACGCGACCGGAATAAAGTGGCAGCGCGTTCGCGCGGACTTCTTTAGTTCGACTATTCTTCGTGCCCTCCACTCGACACCAACCTCTCTTCTCTCTAATCGCACTTACCACTGGACCTTGCCGTTTATCTGTAAGTGCGTATCTTTCTTGAAAAGTTGAGCGGCTTTCAAGATCGATATCGACTGGATGAAGATGAAGCACTTGTTCGATGAGGAGGCGAGCCGGTGGAGTCGCGTGCATTGATTTACCGCTATTGATGGATATTTCTTTTATAGTATAAATAAAATCGCTTTATGAAAAAATTATTTTGCCTTTCTTAAAGGGCATAGTTTCAAGTAAGTGATGTATAATTATTGTTTATATATTTGCGATGGCAGCGTTGTTGCACGGTAATCGCTCGTATTCCGTTAATTCTAAATTTTTTAAAAGTAACAGAGTTCTGAGTAGTGTTCTTAGTTCTTCTGTACAGACAGAGAAAGAGGAAGAAAAAGAGGTGAGAGCTCGTCGAATTTTATCAGTCGATTATTGATTCGCTTCTGCTGCTATTTCTGGCGACGTTGGCAATGACGAGAGTGGAGGATCGCTGATAACGGACTCATCGTTGTTGTCTTCTTCGATTTCCGGTGGTCGCGTTGCTCACACGCTCGCGAGTTATGTAAGAAGAGCAACCGGCCAACCAGCCGCAGAAAGACAGAGAAAGAGGGCGAGTGAGGGGTGGGGGAAAGTGAGTTTTCATTGGACTTGGGGCTAAAGTTCACTAGTACGATAGTACGCTGCCACGTAAGCCACGTTCAGTGACCCTTGCCGCTCCCCCTTCCCCCGGCAAGGTGCTCTTACCCAAATAGCATACAACGTCTTAAAGACATCTTCTTTATGTGATTTTCACATCTGCGCACAGATTTTTTTATACATTGTTTTTTTTATTTGTAAAACGACTCCGATGCATCTTTGCGTTTGCCTTTTTGTGGTATTCTTAAAGCGTCTTAAAGACGATGTCCAAAGGACGTTTGAATGTTTTATTAAAGAGTATAATAAATATAAAAATACGAAATGTATTTGAGAGGAATGTCAAACAGTGACTAGCACGGCAACTCCGTGTCGGGAACGCCTTCGCCAGCATGACCTGCCATTCTCATATTTATGGGAGGCTGCGTGCCCCCGAGAGTTTTCTCAGAAGGGGAAAGGAGTGTCTTGACAGAAAGCACGTTGCCCATTCTTGACTTCTTCGTTCTTCGCTCGCATTAACAATCCCAATTTGTTAACATAACTGATGATTAGTTGCTTTAAGAATTATGGAAACCTTGGATGAAAGCGACCCTTGCACTATCAATCAATATAATTGATGACGCACCCTTTCACGTTTACAGTGATTGTGCTTGCGCTTCTATCGATCAAGATATTCTCACGGGCAAAGTACAGAAGAGAATCGTGACGAGTGCGCTCGAATATATGTGTATATGTGTCTGTATGAGAAGGGAGCACGTGACAGAACTATTACACTTGGCTCGTAGCGAGCAGCCACCCGCGTTCTAAATTTATATTCGAGCCGGGATTATTTGTATTACGATTACGAGCAACGATAACGGCGATTATGCAATTGGCAGGGTTGTGGCATACGGGCAAGGCTTCTTGGCCAAGCAAAGCCGCAGAAGCGTAGAGCGCTGCTCTGATCTTTCCTTCATTCGGGTCAAATTGTCCGTCGCGTGATAAGGGAAGTCGAAGTTCGGCCGGTCCCTCTCCTAGCACAATAGACATTGTTTCTTTTGTCTTTTTGCTTGCGCGCTATCTCGTGCGGAACATACATACGCCGTCATTCCTGATAAGCGTGCGCGGCGGCGGTTGCTAGATAACGCGGCGAGTAATGCTCGTGAAAAAAAGCGATCGATACTAATTGAATCCCTGGAATTCAATGCGTAAGCGGACAACGTAGGATTCAGTATATGTTATTGTTATTACCTAGTGTTGCCTTGACGAGATGAGACATCATTAATCTTTTGGAGTACATTTGTTCGTTTCTCAATAGCTTGCTTGTGATTATAAAATTGAAAAGGTATTCTTAAGTATCATAAACCAGAAGCAAACATGATTTTCTCGAAATATGATTTTAAAAATCGGTGGTCAATATAACTCACATTTTTTGAATTTCATTCTCAATCGTCCGTATTATAAAAAATCGAGACAAAATGTCGAAAATTGTTTACAAGTACTAGAAAATTTGCTACTGTTACGGGACTCCTGTTAACAAGTACACAATTGAACAGGATTATTGTCTTGGAGGAAAGTTGCGTCAACTTTTCGGCCAATCAGTATGAGGGAAGTGCGACGCGAGCGGTGTCGCTTCGCATTTTGTGGACGTCAGCTCCGGTCACGTGCAGGCCGCGTTAACTCAAGTAGCAGATTTCTATTAACACGTTTTTTCCCCAAGCGAAACGTGACAGCGTCGTCTCTCTCACTCGCGCGACTAGCCAAGCCTTGGTTGCGCGAGCGAGCTAGCGAACTTGCTGTCGTCGTAGTCGTCGAGTTTACGCAACGCGTGGACGCGTAACATGCTAACGTTATGCGCGCTGGCATAGTAGGAGGCATCAATAGCACGTTCGCTCGATCCGCTCGGTCACGTGTCGGAAAATCAGCGCTCTGACTCACGCCCGCAATATACATATTTTAAATAAATGAGAGTACCACGTAAATCAACGTTTACGTATACCAGTGAATATGACAGGACGGTATCTTTTTAAATAAAAATATATATTCTTGAACAAGAAAGTGTCCTTCTCAAGAAAGAATCGATTTCCTTGGAGCAGACTATTTTCTTTCTTAGGAAAATTTGATTTAAATATACTGGATGTGCCAATACTTTTTAAACGAGTTAAAAAATGTTGTACATATTCCTAATGCTTATTATGTTCATTAGAATGATTAAAATTATACTTAGATTTAGAAGCAAAGGGAAGCAAGAGTTGAAGATGAACTTGATCAACACTAATGAATGAGAGTGGCAAAAGCTTAAGATAGTTAAAGGTTAGATTAATCTCTGTGACGACGGTACGGTACTGTTATATTTCCAAGCTGTCTTAATTGTCCGTTAATAGGTCGCGCATCGAGGTTAAAGCGAGTCATGAAATGGAAGGAGTCTGACTAAAAATACACACCACCTCGAAAGAGCACGTTGCGGTAAACGCGACTTTAATCTCCCAGCACGCACTCCCGCGCTCGTTTGCTCCCCTTTCTGCACATGCATTTCCATCGGAAAGCCGTACCTGGAACGCTGCCGATTAAATGTCCACTTGTTCATCTAGATCCGGAGCGCAAAATGGAACGAACGCGCTTACTAATTGACATTAAATTATCCGTTAGAACCGGCTGCCCGTAAGTGGATGTTTGCTTCCTAGTAAGATCAGTTTAAAAACTGCAAAAGATTACATGTCGATCCGATCATTTATTCGAAAGTTATCCTAGGGAAAACTAGGAATCGATTTGTATGCAATAATACCTAATATTTCGGATGATCGAAAATATTTTGGAAAACATTTTCGAAGTTAGTTAAATATGATTAGAAGGAAACAGAGCCTGTGGGTTCCGAAAATGTCAAAGGAATTCTATCAGAGATATCGTGCAAGTGTATCGGAGTGTCGTCGATTCACCATCGATGATCTGGCTTGACATTTCGAGTAAAAAGAAGGAAAGATTCCTGGAGTGGCTTCATAGCTGCGGAAAGGGCGGCGGGTGTGCGTCCAGCTCGTTAACGCGCTGCTTTCCAAAGGCATCCTCCTCGTTAGCGGTGACTCCAAAGCCACCCACCGCACGTGACCCATTCCTACTTGCCACGAGAGTTCACGTCTACTTCGCGTTACCTCCTTCTGCGTTGCGTAAGCGAATGAACGTGTGTATGTGTGTGTGTGCGCCAGCTACAGGTATTATGCACCCCGATTCTCGTCGAGTCACACGCTGGTAACTCAATATAATGATTTCCTTGCCCAGTCGAAAATTCACTCATACGAATCCTTGATAGTAGAATGACGTTTTAAAAACGTCTTTAAAACGACCAACAGAGTTTGGTAAACGTCCGATGTTAAAAAATGGGACATATAAAAGACGAAACCAGCAAAATGAAAAAATGTAGAAATCAGAACGTCTTTGGCAAAACATGCAAGAACACGTCATTAAGACGTTGGGAATTATTTGGGGATGGGATTTTTCGATGAGACGTGAAAATAATTCTGTGCGTGGAGAAGAGTTGTCAGGATGGAAATGAACTTTGGGAAAGCAAGGAGATGAGAAGCACGGGAGGCTCTATCGGTTGATTGCGACTTCTTGGGGCGATAATTGCGCCGGTGGCGGCTGATTAGCAGCGCCGCGTGTTCGCCGAGAAGAGAGAAGGGGGCGGCGGCACGTGAGTGCGGAAAAACGTGAGGGTTACACAACCGGCACGGGGGGATTACACGACGCTGCTGGGTATCAGGTGCGCGCACTCCAGCACGGCCGATTGTCGACAGCGTGCTTGCTTGCTGTTGTTCGCATCGTCTCCCGTCGCCTGCTCGCCGCAAAAACGACCGATTAATTGTGCGCGTGCCAGCAACTGCCATAATGATTTCATTAGCTAGCCTGGGAGAAATATCTCTCTTCAAGCGGAATGACTGTTGGTAGAAAAACTGAAATTGGTATCAGCGAACTCGGCAAAGTCTCAGCGTTAAATCATTCGAGGCGTAGTCGAACGTGACTGTGAGACGATCGAGTATACACATTGTCTTAACCAACAAATTTTTTAAGTTACACGATTTTTAATAGAATGCAATAAAAAGTAAAAAAAATAATTAATTTTGCTATCAGAACATTTCTGGTCATATGTGACTAAGAAAATCGTGGAACGCTCGTAATCGTATCGGTTGGGTTTCAGTTATGGCCAGTTATATAACTGCAGAAGCAGTTATGCGGCCGTCCCGCCCGTCACGAGCCGCGCCGTTCACATAAATAGAGCTGAAAATAATTTCTCACCGACCGTCACCGCGTGTCACCGATGTTCGTCATCCCCTCTGATTCAAGAGCTCTTCATATGTATAGGATGCAACGCGTTACATTTGTTTTTGTCTTTTCTACTAATATGTATGAAGGAGAACGTTTCCTTATCTGCTTTATGTTGGCAATAAACAGAAAATGACTGAACGATTTTTAATGCGATTGCCTCTCATCCATAAAGTTACGATGCAAGCAAATTATAGGCTATAAAATATTGCAATGTTTACAACTTGTACAAGCTCTTCCAAAAGGTCTTCCTCCCCAAAAAGGAATAGATTTTCTTACGGAAAACAATTTTTTTTTAAACCAGACTTCTCTTAAGTCGATTTCTTCTACGAAGAGGCGATTACTTTGTATCGTCGACTAATCGTAGACGATCAATCAGCAAGACATTAAATGCAGATCAACAGGTTCCGAGGCTGCGTGCGAACGGACACCCGCGGAAAAGTCTTACCTCTTCGTCGAGGAAACGTGACAGACACGGCGCTTCTCACGCGTGAGCACGTGAGCGTTACACAACTCTCAAGAGAACGAGCTCGCGCGAGGAGATTACCGGGTGTGGTTGAGCGTCGAGTCCGACGTGTTGTAATACGCACGGCGTCGAATGAACAGCGACTCGAGCAATCGAATTCATTTCGCTGAGCTTCAATGGTGCATCGTCTGCGAAATTTGCGCGGCATCGATGCGCAAATCAGTGCCGTTCGCGCGCGTTCTATACGTGTGAAACACGCGCGAACGCCACCGATGTTTTCGACTGGCGAAACGTGATCTTTGCGCCATTCAGCGAAGATAACCGGAATATGTAGAATTCACGTACAAGGTGATGCGTTTCCTTTGAATTGAATAATGTTGGTATTACATAATACAGAGTGTAAATCTTCATCTGTTATTAATCCGAAATTCCTTTCTATGAAAAGATGCATTCATCTGTTATATTATTATAATTTTCAATTACAAGAATTATAATAAACAAAAGAGATATCCATACTCATTCAAGGGCAGGTTTTCGAAACACCATTCACATACAAATGATAATGTATAACGAAAGAAACATAATGCTGATTCTAACGGAAAAGAATCAGCATGCATAAGTACTACATACATAAGGCTGAGATCGGCTTCCTCACGAATTCATAATCCGAGGCAAAGAGTTCGGGTGAGAGTAGGGCGTAGGAATAGTCTGGCGTTGCAAGATCGGTGCTCAACTAAATCGAGTGAATTACGTTCGTTCAAAAGCAGACGGAAAAACTGGATGAGACGGCCGTGGGTTCGATTACGACGAAGGACATCGGGTACGCTATATCGATTGGGAGCCTTGGCTGCCGGCCACCTTCGAGCTTCCCTCCAATTTCTTTCATTCGAGCATAAAGCCGATCCGAGCGAGAACGCCACTCAGAAGCCGATAATCATCCTCCGGTTTTCATTCCGAAACGAGAGAAAAGCTGCATAACAAGGGCCAGCATTGCTATTCGCCACAAGCGTCGCCAGCGTCGCCTGGACAAGGATCGCGTGCGCTCAGAAGAGGTCACCCAGTTTCCATCTACCCAAGAGGGCAATTTCCTTGCTACTAAATTCCGCTTGCTACATTTTCGAGCAATTACTACTCCCTGCCAATTGGCTGGACTTGCCAATAATCGGCTCGCTTGAGTGCGAAGGCATTGTAGCTGAGCTAGCATTACATCAGGCCACTACTCACGCGTATACCTTCCAGTGAGGTCAGAGGAGTTGATGTTAGCGCATTGGGTTTAGGAACGCAATGTGATTAAGTTGCCGAGAGAGGAATAGTTTCGTAAAATCTAGGTTTCCCTATTATTCGCTAATCGTTATTCAATGAAAATTACATCGGAGGCATTAATATGAAATGTGCGCGTACCATTTGCATTAATGGAATGCGTGGCGCTGTGTGTCGCTCCTAATACAATGTATCATTGATTGCGACAGGAGAGAAGTTAATCGTTTTTCCAGGTTGTTCCTAAAGGCGCATCGATGTTCGCTAATCGGCGCCGATACGCGGAACGCAGCGCACTTGCATACAAAGTACGGTGATTTGCGATGATGCAAGCTAAGAGACGAGAGTGGATGTAAGTATAATGACGGTGCGGAGAGGCCTTGCTGCGAGGACACACCATTTCGCACCGGGAGATCCTTACGCAAGTCGGTGGAAAAGCTCCCGTCCATTTATCCCGGAGACTGCTGCTACTCGGAATTCTCGACGGAGCGAACGAGCGGAGTGTTGTTAATTGCCGGCCATTGTCGCTCGATGCTGCTCTAGTCCCCCCATGGAAATCTGGAATTCGTCTAAATAGCAGCCGAGCTGTTCTCTGATATAATCGACGGGCAAGTGAAGCGAGGCGCAAAAAAAAGCTTTCGTAATTGGGTTGCGCGGCAGCCCGCTCGGCTGAAACCCGCTCGTTACAGCCGATCGCCGCTTAATCGTGGAGTGCGCATACGCGCACACTCCAACTGCAATGTTAATGGAGCAAAGAATCCAAGGGGGACAAAGAACCGCTCGAGCGAGAGAGGATGTTTGGCCGAGCTTTCGGAAGGAAGACGCCAAGAATGGTAGAGAGAGAGAGAGAGAGAGAGAGAGAGAGAGAGAGTCGAGCTAGAAGAACGCGAATACCACGGCCGTCTCCTTGGAGCCACCCAACTCTTTTACGATTTTTGTCTGCGCTTTCGCCTCGCCAGAAGCAAGACTTTGCGGGGCAAAGCTACCGTGATTTATCCGTCCGTTCCGTACAAGCTCTCGTCGCGGCGGCCGGCGCTCCGCCTCGCCGCACCCCTCTTCTTCGCCACGACAGAGAGAACCCGAGCGACCAACACGTTCTTTCGACCTTATTTTCGTCGTGGGTTAACGACGTTCGCGAAACATTATTTTTACCGTGTGCACGCCCTTTTTCTCCTTTCCTCGCCACCGAAAGACGTCCCTTAGAGAGCGCTTAGCTGCTGCTCCTTCGACTTGTCTCGCTCGCCTTCTTTTTCTCTCTGCCGGCGGCGCTACACGCACCAGATACGAGGGATGCGCTTTGAGGAACGACGGTTCACCCGCGCTACCATCACCTCTGCGAAACGATGACGAATCTGACGAGACCAAGGATGATGCTTTCGGTGATGTACCGCGAGCAACTGTCTTCGCGGAAGGCCCTATTTAAACTAATACCAACCTCCAACCCGTCAAACAGGATCAACTTTCGCTGCAAGGAGCTCCGAAAAATAGAGACCCGACGCTTATATTTTTGCATTAAAGTAGTTGTGTCGCGACAGTACCATTAAAGAGTTGATGCGAATTTGAAGCGATTATCTGCGATTATTTTTAGATAGGACTTCCAAAAAACATATATTCCAAATTTCAAGCAATTCCTGAAGAAAACAACACAAATCGACGCAAGAACGACCTTAAGGCGATTGCAACGATGTTAACAGGCAAATGAAAATGGCACGAAGATTACGCAGAGCCCTCCGCATCTTCCTCTCCCTCTCGTTGGTCTTCGCAGCGCGGAGAAGTGCAAGTGTTGCAAATTGTGCAACTGGCAGCGGTGCGTAGTCGCTCTAGCGCGAATAACGAATGTGTTGGCTGCAGAAGGGAGAAGCTTGCTTTACCGGGCGGTCGGCAGTAGCGCGCGCAGGAGAGGCCTAGACACAGATGGGCAACGTCCGTGTGATGCAAATAGCAGGAGATTTCGTAATAAGGTATTAATTGACGTGTACCGCGTACCAGCGCGAGCACGCCGATTACGTAAGCACCCTTGGCGAGTAGTGGCGATGAGGTTAAGCTCCGGCTTAAGCTCGCACTTTCCTCCTCGCTAATCCCACCGCGTCGTTCCTATCAATAATTAGTGCGCTCTTACGAATTCTCACCGACTGACTCGCACGAGAGAGAAACAGAGAAAAAGGCTGCTTTACCACACATACCCTAAACCCACCCCTCGCCGATGAAATACCACCTCTATTATACCCCCACTTCGTCTACCAGTTCTCACCGGCCTAATTAACGGGCCGATATATCTGCCTCGTAGCGTACACGAGTCCGTAGAAAAATTTATCCACTCGCTGATAAGCAGCTCGCTCGCCGCGATCTCTCAATATTGCAATATATAGGGAGTGCGCGAGTGCAGAGTGCAACTGCTGCTGAGTCAGAGAAGGAACGCGAGGCCCGAGTTCCACTGAATCGGCGCGCGTATGCAGGCTAATTGCGGGTAATAGCAGGGTAATTCCAGCGGCACTCGAAGATACCTAATAATAAATTAACCGCGTTACGAAAGATTACGTAAGAGCGAGGCCGGCACCGCTATAGACCCGTTAGACCAAAAGAACCGGCGGTGTCCGCTAACGGAATTAAAGTTCTAGCGCTCCAAAAAATCGCTGGAGAAGGAGAGAAGAAGAGGGAGAGAGAGAGAGAGAAGAAAGAGGCGAGGCCGGAGTGCGTTAGAATCGAGTGGGTGGCCTGGTATCGATAGACCGTTCGGCAGATCGGTAATGAATCAGAACGTCTCGCGATCTCTAACGGTAAATCTCGGCCGTTACACGCGCCGGGCCCTCCTCTTTCTTAGCCAATCGAGGCATAAGCTTCGGCTCAGGAAATTCGTAATCGGTGTTGGTTTGTCCCTAGCCAGGGTCACGGGCGTCCCTACAAGGATGAATCGTGGCCTCGATTGCCATGGGGAATGAGTCGCCTTCAATGTAGAAGGACCACGTACATATACTTACCTCTCGCAGCGAGAAGGACGCGCGTCCCAGACATTCACCTGGTCCGAATTTCATGTAAATCTCTAGCAGTTTGTATAACGGCTCTAAGAGTTACAGCGGAGAGTGTACGCGGTGCGACTGTCTAACACCGTTCCCCGGCCACTTGGATTCAGTTACCTCTCCGCCCGGCCACCTTTTTTCTTGGACTAACTGTATCGTCTGCCCATGTGTGTCTAACCTTCTAATGCGTCTCTTCTCTTAATGTTCAGAGAAGATTCAGAACTGAATCCAGCCTACTCACAGATTGAATCAGTTAGCTTTGACTCTCGCTATCCCTCTTTTCGTCTTGACGGAAGTAGAAGCTATAATTTATTACAGGTATATCCTGTTTCATCTCATTCTAGCATCCGTCTACAGGAACAGTTTAACACTGGTAAACGTCAGATTACTGCTACTGTTGGAATCTTCGTAGTTCTAGACTTATGAAATGCAGGAGTTCTTTTCTGGTGAGGAAGGTCCTTGAATGATGTCAGGCTTGATTAACACTATCGTGTATTTCCCTCGAATCAAAGTACCTTTTAGTCACCTTTGCTACGCATAGGAATCACCGATGTGGGCCATCGAGCGGATAACGATAATCTCTTGAAAATGACAGACTCGATATTCCCTTCTTCCTAAAGTCCAGCTGAGTCAGATTTATCTAACACATGCTTAAAACGACAAAGGTACTCCGGAGGCGGAAGGGAGGAGAAGCGGTGGAATTTCCAGGGAGTCTTGGCACGTGCGAGAGCACGGTACATTTGTTGGAGGATAACTGTAGTCATAACTGATTATGTTGGCCACGTTAGAGAGAAGGCTAGCGATCGGGAAGGACTCTATTAGACCGAAACCGGTTTAAATGGTAGTACAGCGTGAAGCTGTATATACCTGTAAATACGCACCGTACCGGCTATCTTCGTCTTCGCACGGCCAATCCGCTGGAATCCGCCGGACCTCCGAACTGGCACGCTCTTATTTTTTATGTCAGTCGGTCGCACCTGACGTCAGAATCGGCGAAAGAGATTGCGAGGCAGATAGGCCGCCGACCGCCGGAGAGAGAGAGAGAGAGGGGCAAGCAAGCGCTTTTATTAATTTACTGTTAGCCAAGTAATCGAACGTGTCAACCGCGAGCAAAGAGAGAAAGAGGCGCGCGCGCGCGGCATACTCAGCCCTCTGCGAAATGAGAACGCGACAATGAGCGTGTCTAACGGTAATCACTGCTATCTTCGCTTGTAAGAGAAAGAGAGAGGGATGGGTAACGCACGGTGATAGGATTCGCCACCTTCCTCATAACACAGTATTACAATAATAATAATGATAGTAATGCCATTGCATCAGCAACGTGTTGCAACTGCTCCGCAATGTTACAACGATGATTACAGAGTTGGCGAGGTCTCCGTGTTTGCTTATGCAACAAGCCTCCGCGCCGCCACCACCGGCGCTCCGATGACCGGTAAAAGAAGTCGAACGAAGCCTCCCTTGGATATATGTATCTGGTGCGGGTGAAATGCTCTCTCGGCACGAGCCGCGAGCAACGCACTTGCTATCGAAAGGGGAAAAGGGGGCGGGCGCATGACAGAGTAAACTCGACTAACGCGCCGGTCCCCTAGTTGCTTAACACTTGGTGTTCCGTTAACCGGTTGCCTCATCCGTGACTCGCGGCTCCTGCCTTCCTTCCTTCGACTTGGCTTGACTTCTCCGCTCTCGTGTCAGCATCAACGCTAACCGGTTACAAGCGCCCTTATCAGCTCGCACTACGCCACCAGGAAGTCGATACCTCCTCTACTTACCTAATTACCGGACTCGTCGCGCTACTACTGGCCTCGATAGTTGCGCGATCGCTCACACCGCCCATCTTACAGTCGTCCTTCCTACTCAACATAGATTCTCGCATCGCTGAAAACAAGCCGATAAACTTGTCGCCCAATATAATCGATGCGGAAGGTTAAACAAATATTAGATAACAGTGTTGATTGTATTGGGTGTAGTATTTATGATCGTCAATTTAGTTTTTCGAAACAAGCGATAATTGCCCGACTTAAGCATTGAAAAATGTATGTATTTATAAGTTTAAAAGGCTGTTGTTTCGTTAACAATTAAAACTCTGAAAATAGCCTTCGTTGCACACTAGCTTTAACTGTCCACTTACTAGAAAAAAGACGTCCACACATCCATGACAATAATTTTATAACCGCAACCGCTAGATCAATGAAATTAATATATAATACACCTTTAATCATATACATATATTTTATAAGCTTTCATAAACAAAATGTTAAACTTAACCTTAACTCTTTGCGCTCTAGGTGTATGTACCCTCTCTTAATCGGAGACATATTGCCGCCTACAAATCGGATGCAAAATCAGCGATGTATTTCTAGAAACTCGCGCGCGCGCGCGCGCCTGTATGTCTCTTTCATATTCAAAGAGTCTATTATACAAGCATCAGGAAGCTTAGCAAAAGAGATAGAGGAAGGCCCGTAAGAATACGCTCAGAGTGCGCTCGCGGCATTGAGGATATAAATACTCGAGGCGCGGCTGTGTGCGTGTGCGCCCGCTGTTGTGCGCTAGACAAATATTTCCGTAATCGTCACGGAGAACAAACCGCGATGTCAAAGAGAGAAGAGAGAGAGAGAGAGAGAGAGAGAGAGAGAGAGAGAGAGAGAGAGAGAGAGAGAGAGAGAGAGAGAGAGAGAGAGAAGAAGAAGAAGGTGTTACGTGGAAGGCTCTCGCACTCGTTTCATCGAACGAGCCGACTACTCGCTTTATCTGTTTTGTACACGCCACTGCGCTAACTATCGCCGGCCAGGAATCCTTCGGAATCACTGACTAACCACTCGCACCGGCATTAGCCATTAACCATTTACGTAAGGTTTGCGATTGCGGATTATTTTTGTCGCCAATCTTAATCGCGAGGTCAACCGAAACCCTCCCCCCCCCCAAGCGAATAGCTTTGCACTTCGAACGAGTCGAGCAATGAAATCTGTAGAAGTTTCGTGATCGATAAGAGAATCAATGACATGCTATGCATGTCGATGCAGGGTGATTGGTTTTCGTTCGATAGAGTGTCTGGAGCGATCATCGATCATTCATGTGTTTGCTTTGTGAAGAATTAAATGTATTAATCTCTAAAAGTGAATTAATTTTCTACAAATCAGACTTTAATCGTAATGGATAATGAAAGAAAGGCTAGTCGAAGTGGGGAGAAAATGCATGGAGGTTGATCGGCAAGCTGGGAGGCGCACGGGAAACTCGAGCTCGCGTGCGACCCGTTAACCCAGATTGGCAATGCTCGCGGAACAGCTGGATTGCAAGACCTCCTTGCAATCGAGGGGAAGCTTTGCTTTTGATACACGTAATCCTATGATCCCAGTGAGTGTCTCTCACTCTGAGAAAAAAATGTACAAGTAGACTAAGAAGACTTTGTGGAGGAAAAGACCGATTGTCGGAAGTTAATTGAGTTGTAATACCGGCGTGGCAGCAAGTCTCTCGATAAAGGAGAGAAGAAGACGTGGTCTAACGCGCGTCTCTTTCTTAGATTGCGCAATTAGAATCGGGCGTGTATTCCTGGAGGAAATAGCAAGAGAGTACGGTTCGTTCCGGGTGCGTCGGGGCCGACGATGCATGTCCGCGCGATTGATCCTCGTCCAATGTGGAGCGCAAGACCGTTAGAATTGTTCTGGTTATTATGCAAACGGAGCTAACTCCGGCTGGTGAACGTTATGTTTCTAAGAGGCAGACGGGCGCCTCTTTCATCTCAGAGTTCTCATTCATTTAATTAAAACGGGACGATAATAATAAAGAGGTTTCAATTCGATGATTTCTCGAGAAGCGAGACACGGGTAGACTATTATCGAACGAGAGAGCCGCGGTGCATTGTTCTACGGGACTTTACTAATGACGGAAACAACAGGAAATGGAATGAACTTGAGTCGGTGGTCCTTGAGAGAGGAAGGAGGCTTCGTTCGACCTTCTTGCGTGAGGCATCGCTTGGAAATGAAAAAGGCAATCGCGCGAGGAAGCCAATGCGTGCGGCCACCGATGGATTTACTCGAGACGATAAATTCAGGTACGCAAGGTCACCGCCAGGCCGTATACGTAATGCACATAACATTAGCAGTCGGGCATTCGTGTAACACGATTAAATGGCAAAGCCGTGTTCGATTGGCGAGGCTCTCTTGCTCTGCTAGATCGCAGCGAGGTCCTTGAGCCTTGAGCGACAAGCGTTATGTAAACGATCGGGAAGTGATTCGCGATAGAGGCATCGCGCGAATCGCAAGGATGCCGCGCGAGCCCCGGCGGAAAACCATCCGGGGAAAAAGGAAAAACGCGGAAGGCATCGGTTGTCCTTGCTTTTCTCTTATTCCACTTAAGGGTGACGCAGGCTTTACCGAGAATGCGATGCCAATGATTCCGAAAACAGAAAGATCAATTCCTCTATCTAAAAATGGATTAGAACTCATTGAAACTTCTTTAATTCTTTAGTCGGCTATAAAAACTACTTCTTAACAGTGTGCATTGGTAGAAGCAACGATCAAAATATCCAAAAAGGTAAAAGCTGTTTTCCCATATGTGACATAACTTCGAAATAAAGAATATAAAATTAAACTTAATTAAGTATGAAAACAATATGAAAAGATAAACTTCTCTCACGAAAACATATATAATTATCAAAGTTACGAGGGTTGTCACGATGAAAATGGGATTTACAAGTGATAGATCGAATCGATGAGAAGAGTCTAGTCAGGTAATGGCCCGTTATCACATTGTGAGCTGTGAAACGCCCTCGAACTACCGGAGACACAGACAGAGAGGCCGATTCGCTGGCCCGTGAAGAGAGCGTGGGCTCACCACGCCGTGCCACGCCACACCGCCAAGTAAGCTTGTACACGTCCTTATTATGTAACGATGTTAACTGTAAATATTTACCGGGTAGAGAAGGAAGGCGTATGGTAGAGAGATGGCGTGGCCCTGGGTAGGAGCGAGTGCGGCAGCGATTGTGCGCGTCGTCGCGGAAAGTAGACCGAAAGAAGTCGGTCTCTGCCTTTGCCTCAAGTGGGCTGTCCGAGGAGTCGTTGCTACTCGGACTCACCGCTACATTACGCCTTTCTCTCTTTCTCTCTTTCTCCTCTCGCGCAACAGCAACTATGTATGTATATATATATGTGTGTGTGTGTGGATGTTGGATGCCGGAAGGGCGGCGAGAGGAGGAGGAGACGGTCTGTTTAAAAATACCAAAGTGGAGCACTCCGCTATGCTCCTGGAATCGACTGGCATCTCTCGGCCCAGCTTGTAAACCACCACGCCGATTATCCTTCTCGCCTTACTCGAGTCCGAGTCCGAGCGAGATAGCACTAAGCATGGACTTTGGATACTAACGGATCCAGATAACCCGCGCGGCTCACTTTGCCACCTTCGCTCTGAGATTAACTACAATTAGATAGATCGTCGATCGTTAGAAACCTGGCGAAGGCAAATCGCGCATTCCTCGATCGATCTTTAACAGGGCCATTTGTCTAAGTAGCGGAACTCGAGAATGATTATACTTCGAATTTAGCCTTCTTAGGAGTCGCCACTGACTCGGCTGATACTCATTCGATCGCTTTCTTGGACACGTTACTCCAAATCACGTGGCCATCGTCGTTACTTTGTTTTC
Source organism: Ectemnius cavifrons (assembly GCA_964023945.1). Classification (NCBI taxonomy): domain Eukaryota; kingdom Metazoa; phylum Arthropoda; class Insecta; order Hymenoptera; family Crabronidae; genus Ectemnius; species Ectemnius cavifrons. The sequence continues at coordinate 7,602,809 of OZ030387.1, read as the reverse complement.
ATGTGGTGAGATCAATTGAGAAAGACAACGGCACGTAATGCCGGGTATCACGTACGCGTGTATGCAACGCGCTGATATACCACTGGCGACAAAGGATCTCGAACGGGCATGGGTAGATTGGCGAGCGTACGTGCTAGTGCCGCTGGCCTCCAATGAATTCCGAGGACTCGGAACTGAGAGATTCAATTCCTTTTTTTCTCTCTTGGAAGATGAATCACTGGAATATCGGAGGACGAGTCGGCCTAATAAAAGCCCACTGGCCCAAAGAGTTAACTGTCTAACGGTATTGCTTGATATTCTTCGCTCAACTATCAAAAGACACACAAGAGAAAGAGAAAGAAATAGAGAGAGACTTTAACATAGCAAACGTGGTTCAAAAAGAGTTGTACCATCGGCCGCAGAAATACGTAGAGCGGTTCTGTCGACAGGCTCGCTTGATTGTAAATGGGAAGACAGGAACGGTGAAGGATGACTTTGGAGAGCGGTTCGAAGTGAATGACCCGCGCGTTGCCAGGCATTTTTCAAGATCAGGCCAGTGCCAGTGTGGCATTGGCATTGGCAGTGACGAAATCGAGCGGGGCTAACCGGCTCTCTCTCGGCCGAAACCCTCGACTTCGATTAGTCGGCGCGGTGAGCGCGCGCGCGTTACGTCTTGTCGCTGTCATGTAAGTGTTACATGTGCACTTTCTTTGTGCACACAGTGTCCACGCTGGTGAAAGAGGGGAAGGAAGAAGCGGGGAAGTTGAAGAGGAAAAGAGGGGCGTCGGAGAGGACGTGAAAGTTGCACGCTCGTGCTTCGACGAATTCTACGGCGCCTCGCTACGAGAAAACACCACCACTACCATCGCAACCCACATCTCACCACTTCCATCTCCATGCCACTTCCTCCTCGCATTGAACTTGCCCTCCTCTCACTCCGCTTCAAGGAGACTGACCCGGAATGCAGGAACCACCAAAACACGGTTTCACAATCGGCCGATCGCACGCCAGATTAAGGAGTCGGTGAACCCGACTGGATAAACGCTCATCTGTCTCTCGCGATTCTCTGTACCGTCCAACTACAATCACCCTCGATTCCTCTGTAATTTATTAGGGAAACTGTGAATAGTGCGATTGGTTTGTTATTGAAGAGAAAGAACGATGATTCTGACATTGGAAGTTAGAGGTTTGATGTAATTTGATTGATTTTCGAAGATGATTTAATGATGATTAAAGTGATGATGAAGTTGACGCGGATTGGAAGGTTGGAAGCTTGAATAGTTGGTGCTCGCGGATATAACAAACGTCGTCTCGGCGGACCGCTAGTCGTGTCAGTTACGAAACGGGGCAGCGGGATTACGAAACGAGAGGACGTAATATCGAGCTGTGCAATGTAGGCGAGGAGAGCCGATGCCGAGAGAGCTCTCTCGGGCTCTCCAATACGCGTACCGTTAGATTTTCTCCTCGCTCGAGAAAGATCGAGAAAGAGACAGAAAGAGAGCGCGCGAGAGAAGAAGGAAGAAGGAGTGATGCGGACGATGCCACGATCGTTGTCACACTTCTCTGCCGCTCGAATTGCCCGTTAGCAATCCTCTTTCAATCCCAAACCTCCGGATAACTCTACTTTGCCAAGCAATCTAATCTTCGATAATCACTCGAGTCACACAATTTTTTTTTACCTAATATCTTTCCTTAAATATAAGATTACGAAATAGTTTGAACGCTTCAACCCTACAACTGAACCCTGTCTGATTCATCCCCTCTGGGAATGATCCCTAAACAGATCAGATTTAGAGAAATTCTTGAGTAGAAAATCTGACGTGACTGATTTACGAAAACTAGATATTTTCGTGCGATTATTATTGAGAAGTAGGGCAGAAGAGAATTGTTGTGAAGCAGTAGTTAATAAAGTTTGGTCTACTTATTAACTCCAAGAAATCCTTCTACCAAGCTGGAATCCAAGCCTAAGAACTCAATCGATTCTTTACATGGAAGAACGAGTAACGCGTCTATCCTCGTCACGGTATCAGTCGATTCGAATTTGTCAATGTATCATTGACATTCACGAATAGCAACTTGACGGCAAGTTCTTGCGCTCTCTAAGCCGATAAAGGACTTCAATAGGCAGAGCGACGAAAAAGGGTTGGTGGTGCAAGTCGATGGTGTAATCGTATCGCCGCCCGGTATTTAGACCGTACGGTTTTTCGTCGGCGCGCCGCGGCGATCCCTGCTCCTTTAAAGGCAGCTGGAAATGTCGCAAATTACGATCTGTCGATCGCTAGATCTCGCTATACTGTCGAACGAAGCAGGCCATGTCGGAGGACAACAGCCTCTAAACCATGCCAACCTAGCTTTATGTTTTTAGACACAATCAAAGATTTGACCGACTTTGAAAAAGAGATACTACATTAGATTCGTATCTTTTGCTATATTTATAGAAAAATATTTCGTACACTATTAAAGCGTGAAAGAAACTATAATACTTTTCATGCTCTCATTATTTGAAATCCTATGAAAAATGCAAGTTCTTCACAGAAGATGCACGGCAATTTTACACGACTGGTCCTGGAGAATAATAGGGATGTTAATGAGGCCTGAATGAACGATAGAAAAATCTGCTTGTCGGGAAGAAGAAGCCGTGAAATCGAGGTGTAAGGAAACAATGCTATCCCGAGTGGTGTGTGCGAAGATCTACTCGGGGCGATCGCTTGGCAAGTGCGTCTAATTAAGCGGTTAAACTGGCGCACTTCCGATCGAAGCGTCTAGTCACCGAAGCATTTCTGCGAGAGAGACGAGCACCGTCGTAAGAGCATGTACAGGTTGATTCACTTACTTTTTAATCAACTCTTTCCAGTTGTTATGTTTATAATACTATAATCATTCTACATGATTACATGAATATATATATAATAATAATAATAAAGAAGAAAAGAAATATTTTCTATCAAATTCGTCGTATTATATTATATATATTATAAATACGATATAATGTTATAAAAGTTGGAAAACCATTGTGTGTAATCAAAGTTTATATATAATCTATAATTATCCTAATACATATAACAGGATATACACAACAATGATGTTTCATAGATAACTGAATCAGCCTGTACATAAAAGACACACGAACCTGGAGTAACGCCTGCAACTTTCACGTACTTATACGGGTAATAACGTCGCGCCAAATGCAATGGATCGGCAACCCTCTTACCTCACTCTATAATTTCCCCGTGACTTTCCTTGCCAGACTTTCCAAGTGCGGCTCTGCATTTCTATCCGCGGAAGTGCGTGGTGGTGCGCCGAGGGGAAGGAACGAGGAGGACAGGTGGAGGAGTGGCGGTGGTAAGCGGGGGACCTAGAACTCATGAGAGGTCGAAGCCCTTGCCCGATTTTTCCTTGCGATCGGCCTCTAAAGTTTGCCTAACGTTACAGCTGACGCGCGTCATATTAGAAGGTACGTTAAAGGCCGGGGAATTAACAGTTTGTCTCGAAGGTGACTAGCAATTTCCATAAATTCCTTGAGCGGCTGGGATGTGCGCGCTGATAGGAGAGGATGAGAGGATAAGAGGGGAGAGGGCGGACGTTAGTTTTCGGGTGTGTGAATCCGATCTAACGAGCGTGGGTAAACATAACAGTACCGTAACCGGCGAACCACCTAATTCGGTGCCACCTCGGACTCGGACTACAGCACACAGGGACAACCGTTAGACGGGCATACCGATCTTACATGAATACACCGCCGATTTCGGACCGACTGCCACGCTCGTTCACTCACCCAGACACTCCCACTCTCTATCTCGACTCCCCATCGATACGGAAACTAACTCCTAATTAACCACTATCCCTACCATCTTTCTAATACCTGGCGGCGCGCGCGCGTCCTGTTCGATTGTCTTGGATTATACAGTTAGAGAAAAATCCCCTGGAAACTCAAAGCGTAAGATTGTAAGCGGAATGCGGAACGGAGTATGTGTAACTAGCCGCTCTCTAATTGCCAGTGGCGATCGATCATCGCGCTTGATCTTTCGAGATAGGGAGGATCTCGAGCGTGAAACGGCGAGGACAGGCCTCGTAATTCTGTCAGGTTTAATGCAGTCTGATAAGTTATGCCGGTTGGTCCGGCGAAACAGGAAGAAAACCGAGCAGAAAGAGAGACGCGTAATCGGGTTTGCGAGACGCGGAGAAGTCCAAGGTGATGGCCTTGATCTATCTATCTGACTACAGTGGTACGTATATATACATGCATATAGAGCGAGCGCGAGCGCGTACACCTTGGCCAAGGAACGGTACGGAACCCGTTTCGGCGTAATCCCGTTACGTTCACCGGCGAGGAACCGAATATTTCGTGACGCTACACACCTTCCCGTGAGAACGGAGGTGGATCCGTTCGCCGTTGGCCCCTCTGATCGAATCGGCCGAATCAATCACCTCGAGCGCTTCCTCGGCATTGTTACGTCTCTCGGTCCTAGCGGTATATATCTTGCCCAGCTTCCGCAGCCTCGTAACAGTTCGGTCATTCCATGCCAACTGAGAAGCTGGATTTTGCTGAAAATTCAGTATATTGTTCCTGGGATGACAATAAGGGGTTCGTCTTTGTTTGGGAAATACAGACCGCCAAAGTCGACGTTTTAGCGCATCGGCGAAAATAGACCATTGCGGGAGAATTTTTTCTGAAGAAACTACTGGTCGTATCGATATGATTCACATTTGGTTTTACTTAGGAAAGGCCGCTCTATGTAACTATATTTTTTGAATGGTAGCTCTTCCCTTCTTCCTCCGATCTGCTCGCCAGCTGGAACGCCCATACTCTCCTAAGTGTCCCTCGATGGATACTTGCATCCTTCGGAGGGATTAAAGCCGCTTCTCGGCAAGCGATTCTACCACGCGCAAGGCACTCTTCTCTCCATTCATACTAACGATCCCGTTCGAGCGAGCTTCCTACCTTCCACGCAGAACACGCGGCTGCCTTCCTGCCAACTCGCTCTTCCAAGGGATATACCGCTCGAATTCTCAATTCCAGTGGGCGGTAAAGGGCCATGCTGACACGTCCTTGCAGGCGCGTCTTCCGTCAAGCGGAGGAGGAGGCACACGCCTGGGGAACCCGTTTCGATCTTGTCCCGTTACGTCGCGAGAAGCTGCTTCGAAAGGATCTGTACGAGGGAGCAAGGAGCGCGCAAGAGAGGAGTAAGAAGACGAATAAGTTGAAGAGTAAGAGAAGCGA